>QTSX02002149.1:625987-666119 GCA_014839935.2 Entomophthora muscae
TGCTGCTGTGGTGAACTTCAGGTATCGAAGGTTCGTCAACAGATTAGGCAGGTCGAGTCGCCAATGACATTGATTATTAATGCTACTGAGCAGAAATCAAAGCAAGGGCATTCAACAAGGTTTGAAGTAGAATAATATTAAGGTTGCAAGAGAGATGGATGGGTTTATTGGCGTGTACAGTTTAAAGCGGAATGGTAAGCCATTATTGGATCCTTTCCTGGCTTGCAACCCGTCATGGCTGAACCTGGATTCGTCATAGCGACCCTACAAAGCGTTATGCTTTAGGGATTTAAACGCCGCATTTGGACTCTCCGATGGAAGCAGTTCCCTTTTTAAAAAGTTATGCTTTAGGGTACCATGCTCCCGTTCAGCTTTTGGATCGGCCAAAGGTTTATTTGTTAGGATAGCTGGAGTCATCTGAATTAATGATCTGGGATCCCACTTTAACTAATTTGGATTTGGTTCTTTGTTTTCGATGCTGAGGGATTTGGAACCCAGCTGGAACTTATCCAACCATGTTTCGGCAGATGGGAGTGAGTTGATTATCAGCAGGTAAATCATGTGGCGATGACAATTGATCCTGATGGAGGGTTGAAAATGATTGGGTGGTACTACATTGCTTGTCGAGTTAAGCGGTCAAGTGCCGCAATCCCTATGGAAAAGGGTTAATATGAAGCTGGGCCAAGGCTCCTACTTCATAATTCTTAAGATGGAATATTGCTTGGAATTTATTAGAAATCCGGTTAGCTTCCATGAATCTTAAGCCGGTGGCGTTTTAAACTATTTTTCATAAACGCGTTCCAAATCTACATGGGCATGGATGGTGCTTGGGGATGGATACGATTGGCTGGGCTTGGATCGCTGGGTAGAAATTGGTTCGTGGATGGATTATGCAATAGTGGCAAGCGTCTTGATTAAAGGGTTGCATAGCTCAAGGCCGGCCATGAGCGTGAGGTGAAACGCCATTTATTTTTGAAGGATGCATTAACTTTTCGTATTTAAAACCTGGGCTGTAGCAAAGGAGCGGACATGGCGAAACGGGAATCAATTGTTTTACAGGGCTCAGTGCTACCCGATAGTCTGCCGGTAGCTGCTTACTTTATCCTTACCAGCGTGCTGCTTGAGCAATGGTGCTTCCTGGGGGTCCGTAATCTGATGAACCAGTACCTGAAGGCGGGGCTGAGCCTGCCAGCGAATGCGGCAAAATCCCAAGTCCACCTGTTTGTGGCGTTCGTGTTCCTCTTCCCCGTGCTGGGGGCGATCATGTCGGATTCGTATATCGGCAAGTACCGTACCATCTTGATCGCATCGTGCATTTATGTCGTGGGGACCATGCTGTTTTCGCTCTTTTCAGTCGACGGTGTTGTGGGCTCGTATGGCCATTTTCCGGTGTGGGCGGTGACGCTGCCTTCAATGATGGTGGCATTGGGCTCTGGCTGTATCATGCCAAACGCCTCTTCCATCGGCGGTGATCAGTTCCATGCCAGTCAAGGAGCTGCAATGGACCGCTTCTTTGGGCTATTCTATGTAGCCGTGAGCGTGGGTGGCTTGGCAGGACAGTATGCCAATCCATACATCAAGGAGTATTCCACCTGCTTTGGTGCTGAATGTTACTTTGCTGCTTACGGCCTTTCCTTCTTCATGATTGTCTTGTCTCTACTTGCCTTTTCTTGCGGTAGCCGTTTCTATATCATGACCCCTCCCGTTGGCGAGTTCCTTCCCTGGAAAGCCATATGTGCCTCTCACTATGCGCTTGGGCGATACTACCGTGCAACCCCTCAAGAGCGTGCTAGACATAATAGCTGGCTGGAATTTGCCAACGACAAGTATGGAAGTGCCTTCGTGGAAGAGGCCCGGCTCCTTGGCCGTCTGGTGGTGATGCTGCTTCCGTTTACGTTTGCGTGGATGCTGTTTGATCAGAGCGGAACCGAGTGGCAAAACCAGTACGAGCATATGGACAAGATGTTCTTGAACCTCGTGTTTGTTCCAACCGAAGCATCCTCCAGCCTAAAGACAGTCTTGGTGATTATGCTGGTTCCTTTCATGTCGTATGTCGTCTATCCCCTCCTTGGCCGGATTGGCTTTGAGCTTTCCGAAGCAGGCAAGATGGCTTGGGGCTTCTTCTTCATGATCGTCTCGTTTGTCGTCTCCATCATGGTTGAGTATGCTCTGGAAGCGAATCCCGGCCAAATCAAATACAATGGCGAGGTTGTTATTGAATGCCTTGGCTGTTTGAATGGCGGGTGGCAGATCCCACAGCTGTTTCTGCTGGCTTTGGGAGAAGCTATGCTCAGCCCCACCATTGTCCAGTTCTGCTACACTCAAGTCGGCCCTTTGATGAAAGCTTCCGCCTCCTCCCTGTGGCTTCTGACGGTAGCCCTGGGTAACTACGCTATCCTCGGCATCGACGCCTCAGTTGATCTTGGAGGCGGCTCCACCACCACCAAGATGTGGATCTTCACCCTCCTTGCCTCCCTCTCGCTTGTCATATTCATTCTCCTCAAGACCTTCTGGTTTTCCCCCCGCAACCCCAATCTAGACACCGCATCGGAAAACTACCCCCTCAAATCCCAACCAACCCCCTCCCCATAATCACAACTAAATTAAACATCCTTATTAAACCCCAACAATGCCATTAATACTACATCCTTTCCTTAAGTAGCAATCCCCCGCAAAAGAACCCTGGTCAACCCCATCCCACCACCTCTCTTCAGCACGCCTGAAAAAACCCAATCCTTTGCAAATCGAAACTGCCTACCCAAAGACACTGAAATATAAATACACGCTATTAACCCAACCTTATAATCCAGAACCCCTATTCCCAAAGTTAGATCCGCCTATCAGGTTCAAACAGCTGTCCAACTACTGACCCGCCATACCCATCCCAAGATTTGAAACCTGCACGACTTAAACACAGGTCTAACCCATCCCTAGGGTAGGCTTGGCCACTAAGATCAACCCAACTGGGTTTGTGGCTTTGACAGCTGGGCACAGTTCATCAATTGACCTTCATGCCACATCACAATCCATGCAGATATGTTTTGTGTTTCTAGGGGGCAGTTCACAATCCCAACTGCCACATTCCATGCCCTGCTCCTAAAGTCACAGCCAACAGGCATGAACTGCGACGTGACCCAGCACAATCTCATGCAGTTTAGTGTCGTGCCCAACCATAAGTATGCAAGCTAATCCTTTCAATTGAAATATATATTTATTGTTTCTTATTAACATTTTACTATAATCATCTAAAGCAAAATGTAGCCCAATCAAATCTATCATTGCGAGATAACAACAGATAAAGCCGTGATGAACTTTAGTTAGGAAATAAGATCAGATAACTGAACCTGCTCTAATCTTAAATCCTGCACCTTGCACAAAACAATACTAACCGTTTCACCCCTGCAAACCATTCTAATTTTACATCATGGGCCTTGCACAAAATGAAATCATCTGCTTCATATTTGTAACCCCACCTTCCCTTTATATTCCGTGACCTACACACCCAAGCGAGGCACAGATTGCGGCCCACTCCAAAAGTTACCAACAGATCCATCCCAACCGTTTTCTGACCCAATCAAAAAAAACAGGTTTATGGCACTTTGTTTGCACAACTGCTGTTCCCACCCCTACCCTACTCCCATCCCAGGCCCATGTTGTATGTAGCAGGAATTCTGGATCCTGAAAGAGACACTGCTTGGATGGGCTCATGGCTGGCAGAATATACGTGGGTGTCACAGCATTACAATCACTCCTGCTCAGGAAAACTATTCCCCATTAACCCCTCCAATCAATGGATAATTGGTACCACCCTTATCAGGGACCCATGCTGTACAGGGGTGAACAATTCTGACCCCTAATCAGAACATTACCCAACAAGCCTCATGGCTGTCACAATAAACATGGGTGTCACAGCATTACAATCACTTCCACTCAGGAAAACTATTCTTCATTAACCCCTCCAATCAATGGATCATTGGTAGCACCTTTATCAGGACCCATTATCAGGATTGGAAACTTTTTTTCCTTGAAACCCGGGCCCAAGGACAGGATTCAAACCCTGGACCCTGGTTTCCTGCGGGCGGCCAGCCCTGAGGACTAATGGGCTGGCTGCCTGTGTTTTCTTGGGATTGAGCCCCTTGAGCTGAGACCAAGCATGACCCTCTAGATAATAATGCAAGTCAAACCTTGGAAACAGCAGCACAAAAAAAGATCAATCAAACTGCCGGATGGAGGCAAAGAAATTCCTACCCTTAGCTTCATGATCTTGAAGTCTACACTAGTGGCCAATCAAGAGCCATCCCTGGAAGAAAAGGTGGGACAGAAGCCCGCTCTCATAGCTACACCTTGAGAAAAGAACCCCTGAGTGACATATTCTGAAACTGTGACAATTAAGCAAACACCCAGCAGCAGAGCCATTTCGCCGCTTCTAAACCTTGGCATCCTGATCACCTGACCTCATATTTCCCAACCTTGTGATGAACCCAGTCAAAAAATGTTAAGTTTGGCGGTGAGTGTTATATAGACCCGGGCTAAGACTTTGTGCCCTTTTTCTAATAAAAGATTACAAGACTTTGGTTTCCCCATTTATTACCCTACTTTGTTTTTGCATTTATCAGTTCAGCTAAAGCTCTTCTAGACCTCCTGCCCCTCTGCATGCAGTTTATTGTCCACCCAGTGCCTCCTTTGTGTCAGGATTCTCCTTCTTTACTATTTTATTGCTGCTAGTATCCTTAAGAACATCAAGATTATTTTATCCTAAATCCTTGGTCAAAATCACAGCTACCCAACCTTTTAACACCCCCCTTTCATTTTCTTGCTTCTATGGGTCTATCTAACCTATATCAACAGATATATTCATATTCAAAGCTTACCTTTACTTCCAAACAATTCTCAACCCCTGGACCTATACACCAAGTTAGTTATTTGGTCTGCAAATGATTTACATTTCATTATACGCTTGACTGCGTGTTTTCCAAGCCCCAGACTTAGTTTTCCCTTTCTTTTTGCTCGCTTAAATCAACTAAGAACCCACTGTAACTTTTTCTCCTTCTTAAGTCTTTTTTATGTTAAAATTAACTTCTTAAAGTTAGTTCAAGCAGTTGGCCCACAAACCATGTTTCCTCCTTTCAGATGGTCAACTAACCTTATAGGTTAAACTTTTTGCTTCCAATTTGCACCTCACTTCACCAAAGCTAAATAAAGAGGCTTGGTTTACCAGTCTTAACAATAAGGTGAGATTGTTTGACTTGCGCCCCAAAAAGATACTTGTTAGGGTTTGTGGCTTGTGATTTTTCTCTCTGAATTTTATTCTTGTATCTTTTCCAAGCTAGTCTTATGATTCCATTCAACTACATCTTCCATCAGTCAGGCAATTTTTATAGCGGTACCCACACCTTAATTGTTGACAGGTTCAATCCCCCAGCTAGTGCTGATCACTTTTCAGACTTAGAGATTTTTTAACCAAATCTTCTGTCATTAAGATTGGCCTTTATTTTATTTTCTTGGGTTTAATAAATTGCCTTAGTCCCTGTTTCACTTCCTATAAGCTCTTAGGAGCCTTAGTGCAGTTATTGTTGCCAACCTTGCCTATCTTTTTATACTTAAAAAATATAAATATTCTCAGGTTAAAGGCTTAAGCTTACAATAATCTACCCCAAGCCTTCAGACCTTACACTTTGGTCCCCTCTAGTTTACAGAATACCCCTTGAAGCCCAAATACAAGGAGTTCACCCTTGAGAATATACTTGAACGAGATCCCCTGGCTGGGTTAAATGTGCGGATAAGATACAACTGACAAGGCCTGTCATGGCCCGCCATGACATAGTAGCTTTGGAAAGTCACGTTTTGAAAGCTTGGATCAATAAAGCTACTTCTTGCCGTCAGAAATCTACCCTGATGATCTCCCTAGGTACCCTAGATCAAAAGTTATGGCGATTTAAAGAGCCGAGTTTGAAAACCCTGTCAGCATGTCCCGAAATGGTCGCGAGATTGGATTTCAAATCAAGACAAGCATCAATTAGTAAGCGGGAAAATCCAACCATATCTCAGCTTCCAGTGATCAGTTTTGGACGTTCTTACGCTCAAATGAAAGCCCCAGATGAGGAGAATCAAACCAAAGTATTTTTAGATGACCAACTGAGGCAAACCGCGAAGTTTGGATCTGGCCAAAAGAATATGACTAGAATTAGTCAGCTGATGTTTCAAACTTTTAGCATGACCCTCCAGATAGAGAGACAAGGACCTTCAGGAAGAATCTGGAAGAATCTCAAAGACCAATGTAAATGGTATAAAAGAACCTAGTTCCCCTTTTCCCCATTGTGATCATTCTTGGTCTGAATAATAAATAAAGGACTTCTCTTAGACTATAGTTTAAATGGATCAGAGTTGGGAGCCCTTGGGCCCTGACAAGGCCCTTGGCATCACACTGAGCCCAGATTATTCAGAGACAAGTACAACTTGCTGTCCACATATCAACTGGATATGGGACCTCCAATTACCCCAAAGCCAATGCCCACCTCTGCACCGGAACTTTCCTTGGACTGCACAAATAAGCTGTTTGGAATTGTGTATATCACCCTCTCTGGGGTGATTGACACTATAATTCTGGCCTGTGGTCCTGGGTGGGAAGTCCATCTCATACCTCTTCAAGTTAGCTCTGATCTTGTTGTGGGCTCTGCCTGCAAAACCTGCCACCCGTGGGATCCCATAAAAGGATGGGTTGGCCGCCCAAGCTTGGATCCCTGCCACCCATGCTGTACAGGGATCAACCATTTCAACCCCTAAGCAGAACACTACCCAACAAGCCCCATGGCTGCCCTGACGTTCAAAAAAGGCATACAGCTTCTCAAAATACTACACAGCTTCCCATCCTCACATCAGATAGGTGATCAATTTTCCTCTTGATTCCCCCCTCACTGCAATCCATATCCTTCTGGGAATGTATAATCAACAGCGGTAGCACAGGTAGGCTATCTGCACCTAGGCAACTTGAAGGGAAAGCTCCTCCCAAGGGAAGAGCCTGGAAGATGGCTTCCCTACTGGTGGGGGAAGGTATGAAGAAGGGTGGGATGACCTCATGAGATATACTGCCCCCTCTGGATTCCAATCATCCGAAATTGGTGCACACAATTTGGCTACCCCAGAATCTCTTGCCAAGCAAAATTCTCTTACCGGTTACTGGGGCCGCCCCCTGCGTTGTTGGCAACTGGTTCCAACAACCCCCCAATCATAATGGAGGCTGGGGAATGTTCAGGAATGCCTCCTTAGAGAAGTTGGCTATCAAGGGCTCTGGCCCAACCATAATGAAAGAACTCAGAACCTACACAGTGAATGGAAATGCCAAGGAAAATATTGCAGCCCATGGAGATGTCCAAGGTTGTGCCCCGCAGCATTAACTCTGATGAGGCTGGCTTTCAGGATTTCATCCTTGTGATGGGGTCTGGAGACCTGGCGGGCAGGCAGCCCACAGGTCCACAGGGAAGGGCCCACCACAGGATAGGGGCCAACTTTACAATATACGAGAGGAATTCTCCAAGAGTAGCCCAAGGCTTGCTAGAGGGCATCATAGAACCAACTAGGCCTGTAAGGATGATGTACAGGACACCAAATATCTGAGATGAAGTGGATTCTCCAGGTGTCGGTTCTTGAAGGCAGTTGGACTGTGCAGGACTCCAGGAGGACGGTATAACTCAGGCGGCTGGCCCGTAGCTTCTTGAGAATGGTTGTCTGCAGGGGTGGAGCCAGAGTGATAAAGTGCTAAAAGAAGGTAAGGCATGACCTGAGTGAACCAAAGGTTCATAACACTTTATTGTAAGGATGGCAATGAGCATCTTCCCAGCATCTCCAGGGTATAAGTATGCTCATCAAACTTAGGAAAACACTTGCTTTTTTCTTGTGGCCCAAAGGGTGGCACTTACCAGGGTTTGCACATTACTGGGGGTGCCCAAAATTGTCAACCCCTCATTGGTTGGGTTGGGGCAGGGAATCTCAAATTCCCCTTTGGAGGCAATGAATTTGGCATCTCTTTGTGGGCCTTGGTCTTTGGGTAATGAGGGTGGTGTCTCATTGGCGGCTGTCTGGGAGATTGCAGGGAAATCATTGGGGTTGTTGATCTCATTAGCTGGGTCAAGGGAATTCTGCAAGTGTCAGGGTTTGAGTGTAGAAGGTACCTTGCTGGAGGGTCTGGGAGGTTTCTCTGAAGTCAAATCTGTTTCTGGTTCAAGCCCAGAAAAACGCAGGCGGGCAGGAAGCTGGTGGCCTGTAGGGGTCCAAGGTTCAAATACATGAAATGTGATTCTACCTTGCTTATTGATAGTAGGAAACTATCACCCATGACACTAGCCCAGGTTTAAATCTCTGCAGTGGCCTCACAGTGCATGTTGGCTGCTGGCTTGATACCTGCTAATGCAAGAGCCTCAAAGTGATACTATTGGAAGAGAATCAAGCGGCTCAGAAATCTGACAGCCTAATCACAACCAGCAAGCAAAAAGATGGACCCCCAGCCAGAAAAGATGTCTGTACAAATAAACAGACCAACCCATCCTCAACCCCCATCCATGAGTCATAATTGTTCAGCTCAGGCGGACCAGATGAGTACAGGCACGGCACCCAGGAGGAAAAGGCTTGGGGGAGTGCTTGGGCAAGCTGCCCTCTCTCATAATGCAAGACTTGTACAGTGACCAGGACGTGGATTCAATTACCATGATCCAAAACTATAAGACTTCAGACTTTTTCAACAACAGCTGCAGTTGTATCAAAGCTTGTGCCCAACCATCACCAACAAATTGCTATTTCCCAAGGATACAAGAGATGCAGCTAGGATTGAGCCAATAGTTTTATTGATGAGCCTAACCAGGAGGAGATTATATTACTTGGAATAATAGAGCTGTGAGAGGGTTTATACTCAAATCTAAGAATTGAAGATGATGAGAAAATTGTGACGGAAATTGCGGGCTAGTAGGAAGCTGTCTCCAAGTGGTGGGGAATTACCACCCAAATCCACATAGAGTTAATGATTAACCACCAACGCAGCTTCAGAAACTGCTTTATGATATTTCCAAATGAGATAATAGGATTAAGTAAAATAATCAATCCTAATTGAAATAGCCCAAGATAAATAGCCTGGGAAAGCATCAGAGAATCTTCAGAATAAAATTCAAGACATTGAGATGCAGTACAATTTTCATTTTCAAAGACAGGGGGAACCACTCCAAGATTGGCAGGCATTGAATTAACATTGGGAGGAGCCAACAACAAAGTTCCAACTGCAGGGCCCCATCTTCCAGTAATGATCCAGCTTAGAATAAGATTGTAGGTGTCAGGATTCTCCTTTTAAATTTTAGCTGCTAGTATTCTACTTTTGAACTCCTTTATTATTTTTGAAGCATTGGGTTATTTTTGGCTCATTGTTTTATTCAGAAATATTCCCTCACTCTTACCCCTCTTCAACCGGCAATATCCCATCTAGTTTACAGTTAGTCTTAAGTTTTGAAGCTTACCTTGTTTTCCTCCTGGACAATTTTTGAACCGCAAACCTAAACATTAGTTAAAATAATTGAGTCCAAAAGCAGAATACCTTTTTGCTCCTCCCGCTTAGGCCAGCATCTTTGGACCAGGTTTTCCCGCTCTTCCTCTCTTTTCTTTTGCTTTTCACATTCTGCCAAGCAACATCCGTTCCCCTGCTTTATTGCCTTTAATTTGGTCTTAACCTTTTAAGTTTAAAACCACAAGAAACATGTGCTTCTGTTTTTTTTGTCACACTATTTCCACTAACCAATCTTGGTTAAACTCATTTCACCTCAATTCTGCACCTCACTACCAAGTAAAATAAAAAGGCTTGGTTTTCAATCTTAACAGTAAGTTGAGATTGTTTGACTTGCTCCTCAAAAAAGGTACTTGTTAGGTTTTGTGGCTTGTGTTTCCTTTCTAATTTAGTTAACTTATTTTTTTCTTCAACCTTATGATTCCTTTTGACTTTCTATTTCATCAGTTAGGTAGTTTCTATAATAATACACAAAATCTGATTATTGATAGTTTTAACCCTCCAACTAGTGGTGAGCAATTCCCTGACTTAGAAATTGATTTTTTGACCAAGTCCTCAGTCATTAAGACTGGGTTCTATTTTATTTTCTTAGGATTAATCAATTGCCGCATTCCTTATTTTACCTCCTACAAGCTTCTAGGAGCCCTAGTCCAGTTGTTACTACAAACCTTACCTACCTTTTTGTATCTGACCAACATAAATATAAACGGTATTAAAGCTTTAGTCTATAACCATCTTCCCCAAACTATGAGACCTTACATTATCTCAACTTCACATGGCAATATGCCAGAATTAAACTTTTCTTTCTCAACCATACTTTTGTTTTTTTTAGCAGTCACTTTATTTTGCACACTAGCTTTATCCTTCCTTTTATACTTTATTTCATTTTATTCTTTAAAAATAAGTCTCCTGTTGATAAAGATAATACAGAGAATATTTGCACCTCTCATAGTCAGACTGTTATACTTAATAACATTTCCAAGTTTAAACAATTATCTAATTCTTCTGATAGCACCTTCAATTTATTAGCTTTCACACAAGCCCACTTCCTTGCATACCCTTTTGAGTTCAACTCAGACTCTCAAAAGGTTATCTACCTTGCTAAGCAGCTAGAGGGCCCTATGCGTAGTTGGTTCTGTGAGTCATCTGTCTGAGATCCATATATTCTTGAAAGCTATGACTGCTTTATATCCAAACTACTCACACACACCGCCAAAGAAGGAACCAAGGAAGAGTCCGCCATCACTCCAAACACACGCTTCTCCAGCTGCACACAAGACATGGGGTCCTTAGCTGAGTACAATAAGCGTTTCCGAGAGATACAATTACAATTAAAGGCCACTCATGCTGAAGCTTGTGATTTTTACATGCTTGGTTTGAACTCTGACCTTAAGGCCTTCCTTATACATCACAACCTTCCTGAAGAGTTGGAACTGTAAATTCACTGCCACCTCTGGCTTTGGATCTCTCAATCTTTCCCTGTTGTACCAAGAAAGGTCCCAAAACGCCTGCCAAACCCCTCCATTTGTTGAATGATTTGGCTCACACAGTTGATGAGAGGTTTGTGCTGGCTTATCCTGTGGAATCCCTGCCTTTGGTTGCTCCTTCCTGGGAAGAAACCCTGGTTAATTTGGACTACCTATTAGCCTGGTGTTGTCTGTTTTTAAAAACTATCAGAGCCACCCAATCAGGTGTTGCCACATTGACGCTTGATAACCCAGTTGACCCCCAAATGTCTGGCATCTCTTCCAGCCAATCAGATTTGATTTCTGAAATTGGAGTAAAACTCTCCAGTCCCCCTGAGCCCATCCAGCTAAGTTTTTTACCTAGCCAATCAGGCTCACCCCCAACTGTCATGTGACCAGTTTTTTGCAATCCATTCCTTTTAACCAAGCAAGGGGACTTTCAGTCCACTGCTTGTCTATTTTCCACTTACATTAAAGTTTGGAGTCACCTGCACCTTAATTTTCTTAATTTTGAGTTGCCTGGAACCAGTTGTGTCCCTAAAGCTCAAAATATTAGAGTGTAGCCCCTGCCCTAAGCTTACCTTTAGCCAGCCGGTTTCAAACCTGGCTTCTCTTCTGGCTCCTTGTACAAGTGTTCTTTCACTTAGTTGTTGTCTCTTTTGCTCTCGCTTTCAAAATCAGAGTTCAAAACTCAAAATTTCAATTGAATTTTCCTATAATTTCTATTATTATCTTGAATTTTCCTTTAAAAATCATTGATTTCAAACTTGCTCTTGCTTCCTGTTGTTATTAAAGGTATCCGAGGCTATAGTGAAGCTGCCCAGACCCACCCAGTTGCTCCTCCTTGCATCCTGTTCTAAGACTACCCTACCAGGATATTTTCCCTCTGTTTTTGTCCAGAAAACCCTACCCACCTGCCCCAAATTTTGTGAAGAACATTCCTATGATACTCTCAGCGCTTAAATTTGTGGTTTTTTCCTTGGCCCAGTTTCTCTTGCTTCTGTGGTCCACTTCCCCTGACTTGTGGGGGAAAATCTCCTCATCACCCCCGTCTGGTAGGTAGCAACCCTGCCAGTCTCTGGGACCTCCCCAGCAATGTTCTCTTTTCCGGAGAGGCTGTGGTTAAGAGCCTGACGTGTGACAATCTTGACCTGGGTATCGTGGAGCTTGCTGTGCCTAGTTCCGAAGAGGCAGCGCCCCCCACACCTCCTCTCCCCTCCATGGTTCAGAAGAATGTGGTACCCCCCGGGTCCTCCAAGGTGGCCTCCCCCGCTCCTACTTGCACTCCCTGGTTGCTCACCGGCCTGATTCTAATGGGTTTGAACGCCTACTTCCCCCAGTTGTCCCCAGTGTCCTCCCTGTGGTCTCCTCTCCAAGCGGCCATCCCAGTTGCGCACTGGATGGCATCCTGGTGGTTTGTTGCACCGGAATGGGAGCCAAACTTAGTTAGTTTAGCCCCTCTCTCTCACAGGAACCTCTCATCAAGACAGTCTCCAAATGGGAAAGGAAGTTCCGAACTATTTCTAAGCCATCCCAGCCTCAACCAGTCTTGTCCACCAACCAGCCTACCACACACCTGACGACCAACCCGCGCCCCTTCTCTACCGTAAACCCAACCAATACCTCACCAGTCTTGGCCTACAAACCAAAGGAGGGCGGTGGATACCATTTAACTGCCGCCAAAGCTCTCCACAGACAATTGAATAAACTGTGCTTGTACTGTGGCCAGGGTGACCACCTGGTGGCTAACTGCCCAGATCCTTGATGTATTCCCCGTTCTAACCCAGAAACTGAACTCACTTTGGAGAGAACAACAACAGATCCCACAGGCCCTTCCAATCAGACACAGGTTAATAACCTTCATACTCCTGGGAAGTCTTCTCTGCCCTTCATCCAAATTGTGATTCATGATCCTGACTCCAGCGTTGAAACCTTTGCCTTGTTGGATACAGGTGCCAATGTGAATTACATAGATTCCAGACTCGCCAAGGCTTTGAATTTCTTGCCCGGTTCAAAGATAGACACTCGTGGTCCCAACAATCTGCCTGTAATGGCTTTTGAGATAAAACCCCCATCCTGTTCCGCCTGGGGAAATCCGCCTTTCACTCACAGTTTGTCAGTTCCGAGTCACTAAACTTCCCTGTTTACCTTGGCATGAACTGGTGTGAGGAAGTTGGCCTCACTGTCAGGTGTCAGGAACGCAAAGTTGATTTCTATACCCATGATATTCCCTGCTCTCTAGACCTCTTAAGAAAACAGCAGCTCCCCATTAGTTTTTGGAACTTTAAGATGCTAAACTCCTGCACCATCCTACCTTTCACAGAGGCAGCTCTGGCCAACAATGGTATTCCCCTCTGCATAAGTGACTATGAAGAGGTATTCAGCGACAAGCAGTGCCGCAATCTGCCTCCTCACAGACCATACAACATCCAGATCAACTTAACCGAGGGAGCAAACCCACCCGGGGGTAGGATCATTCTGTTATCCGATGCTGATAATAAGATGCTCTTGGAATATATCAACAATGAACTTAGTAAAGGCTTCATCACTTGCTCTACGTCACCCTGCTCTTTGCCCATCTTCTTTGTTGCCAAGTCTGATGGCTCCAAACGACCCTGTATTGATTATTGCGCCCTGAATGCTGTCACAATCAAAGATTGTTGTCCCATCCCATCTGCCAAAGCCCTCACTGACTGCCTCTTGGGTATTCAGGTCTTTTCCAAAGTTGACCTTTGTGCAGCTTTCAACCAGATCCGTGTTTCCAAAGGACATGAATGGAAGACTGCCTTTTGCACCCCTTTTGGTCCCTACAAGTACAAAGTTATGCCTTTCGGCCTGTGCAACGCATCTTCAACGTTCCAAGCTCTTATGAACAAAGTTCTACTTCCATTCCTGAACAAATTTGTGGTAGTTTATATAGACAACATCTTAATATACTCCAAGAACTATTCTGACCACGTTGATCACCTAAGAAAGGTCATGGCCAGGCTTCAAGAATATCATCTGTACTGCAAGCTCTCTAAGTGTTGCTTCTTCCAGACAAGTGTTGAATTCATTGGATATATTATCACTAAGGAAGGATTTGCCATTGCTCCGAGAAAACTTGATGCTATCCTCTCTTGGCCCATACCAAAGAATTGCAAGGAACTCCGTGGGTTCCTTGGTCTTGCCAACTACTGTCGCAAGTTTGTCCCCGGCTTCAGCAGCATTGTCCTTCCGCTCACAAATCTGACCTCCACCAAGGTTGAGTTCAAATGGTCTGCTGAAGCACAGGATTTCTTTGAGCGGATCTGTCACCTGTTTGCCACTCCCCCGGTCCTGCTCATGCCCAATAGCAACAAATCCTTCTTCTTGGAGACCAACGCCAGCAACTATGCTGTTGGTGCTGTCCTTTTTCAGCATGGGGGGATGGTATGCTCTATCCTGTAGCTTACTACAGCCAGAAGCATCTGCCTGCTGAGAAGAACTACGCTGTCCACGACAAGGAACTGCTTACAATTATCAAGTCTCTCAAGCATTGGCGCTGTTACCTCAAAGGAACCTCAGACCCTGTTAGCATCTTCATGGACCATAAAAACTTACTGTTCTTCACCCAAGCCCGCCGCATATCACAACATCATGCTTGATGGGTGATTGAGCTACCAACTTCTTTTTCACCATCACTTACAAGAAAGGATCCCTCAATGTTCTCCCTGACCTACTTTCTTGACACCCCACAACTGCCGACTCTGACCCTGAATATGAACGTCTCAACACCAAGGCAGTTCTCCCTGCATCTGTCTTCATTAACCAGATCTCTGCAACTCTTTTCAACTTCCCAGATACCTATTCTATCCAGAAGGCCCAGTCAGAAGACCCTGATTCCAGCAAGATCATCCAGGACCTGCTATCTAAAGCAATACCTCCCTCAGAATATCCACTCAAGAACAACCTGCTCCTTTTCTGCAAACTGGTTATGGTACCCGATAAAGACTTGCAGTTGCAAATCACAATTGGATTCCACAACTCCCTCCCTGAGAGACACTTAGGTTACAAGAGAACCTTGGCTCTCATAAAGTCACACTACTGGTGGCCACAGATAGCAAAGACCACTAAGGAATATGTTGCCAGTTGCCTAGTATGTCTCAGAAACAAGAATCACACTTCTAAGCAATCTGGCCTACTCTGCCCTCTCCCAATTCCTGAAGGTCCATGGCAAAGCCTCTCTATGGACTATATCACTCAGCTACCTTTATCTGCAGGCTAAGACGCCATCTTAGTAGTGGTTGACCGCTTTTCTAAGGAAGCCTCTTTTTGCCCATGCCACACAACTGTCACCGCCAAGCAAACTGCCAAGCTATTTGTCAAGTATATATTCCTCCATCACAGAGTTCCTTGTGACATAGTCTCCAACTGAGGCCCTCAGTTCACCTCCGCATTCTGGCAATATCTCATGGCCTCCCTTGGGTTAAACTCTCTATACAGCACTGCATATCACCCACAAACTGATGGACAAACGGAAAGAACAAATCAGACCTTGGAACAATATCTCTGCTGTTTCATCAACAAAAAGCAGGGCAATTGGTCTGACCTCCTTCCTATTGCCCAATACTCCTATAACTCAGCTTACCACGGATCAGTTGGCATGACTCTGTTCCAGGCAAACCTTGGTTACACGCCTTCTTTTCTTCCTGACTTACAGGGCTAAATCCGTTCACAGTTGGCAGCCAAGCTTGCTACTGAAATTAAGAAAACACAGACCCAACTTGTTGCGTACCTCCATTCTGCCATCTTAGACTATAAGAAGCACTACAACAAGAAAAGAATTCCTGGCAATGAGATCCATCTCAACAACTCAGTACTCCTTTCAACCAAGAATCTCCCGGTTATTTCTTGTGTCCAGAAACCTTTGCCCTGCTTCATTGGACCCTTCCAAGTTGTAGAGAAGATTGGAACTGCTGCCTTCAGATTATCCTTCCCTGAGCACTTCTGCATCCATAATGTTTTCCATTGTTCACTTCTCCTGAAGTTAAAGCAACCTCCTCCCACCCACCAATCAAA
Organism: Entomophthora muscae; assembly: GCA_014839935.2. Classification (NCBI taxonomy): domain Eukaryota; kingdom Fungi; phylum Entomophthoromycota; class Entomophthoromycetes; order Entomophthorales; family Entomophthoraceae; genus Entomophthora; species Entomophthora muscae. The sequence goes on from QTSX02002149.1 coordinate 642,035, forward strand.
GGTCCCTCCTCCTCCTCTTCAGGTCAAAGGCTCTGAGGAATACAAGGTACAGGAAATCCTAGCTTATCGCACCCTTCAATCTGGCACAGAATACCTCATCCTATGGAAGGGATATGAACTTGAGGACTCTACATGGGAACCTGAGGGGAACCTCAACCACTGTCAATAGTTGCTCAAAGCCTACCAGGATCTTCAGACTAGCAGCTAGGGGGGTACTGTCAGGATTCTCCTTTTAATTTTTAGCTGCTAGTATTCTACTTTTGAACTCCTTTATTATTTTTGAAGCATTGGGTTATTTTTGGCTCATTGTTTTATTCAGAAATATTCCCTCACTCTTACCCCTCTTTAACTGGCAATATCCCATCTAGTTTACAGTTAGTCTTAGTTTTGAAGCTTACCTTGTTTTCCTCCTGGACTTTTTTTGAACCGTGAACCTAAACATTAGTTAAAATAATTGAGTCCAAAAGCAGAATACCTTTTTGCTCCTCCCGCTTAGGCCAGCATCTTTGGACCAGGTTTTCCCGCTCTTCCTCTCTTTGCTTTTGCTTTTCACATTCTGCCAAGCAACATCCGTTCCCCTGCTTTATTGCCTTTAATTTGGTCTTAACCTTTTAAGTTTAAAACCACAAGAAACATGTGCTTCTGTTTTGTTTTGCCACACTATTTCCACTAACCAATCTTGGTTAAACTCATTTCACCTCAATTCTGCACCTCACTACCAAGTAAAATAAAAAGGCTTGGTTTTCAATCTTAACAGTAAGTTGAGATTGTTTGACTTGCTCCTCAAAAAAGGTACTTGTTAGGTTTTGTGGCTTGTGTTTCCTTTCTAATTTAGTTAACTTATTTTTTTCTTCAACCTTATGATTCCTTTTGACTTTCTATTTCATCAGTTAGGTAGTTTCTATAATAATACACACAATCTGATTATTGATAGTTTTAACCCTCCAACTAGTGGTGAGCAATTCCCTGACTTAGAAATTGATTTTTTGACCAAGTCCTCAGTCATTAAGACTGGGTTCTATTTTATTTTCTTAGGATTAATCAATTGCCTCAGTCCTTATTTTACCTCCTACAAGCTTCTAGGAGCCCTAGTCCAGTTGTTACTACAAACCTTACCTACCTTTTTGTATTTGACCAACATAAATATAAACGGTATTAAAGCTTTAGTCTATAACCATCTTTCCCAAACTATGAGACCTTACAGTAGGGAATGTAGCGCAACAATCCAACTACAGGATGCATTTTTAAAAGTAAATTAGACCAAGGGATATTTGATTTTTATTGAGTACATTTTTGGGAGTACTAAACTCTTAGAGTTGAAACAATGAAAATTATTCAATATATATCAAAATTGACTAAGCAATACCACCTGGATCCTGGGCTCCTGTTCCTTCTGCATTGTCAAGTAAGTATCTAGTCCAGGTTGCAAAGAACCCTTGAGTGACCAATTTCTGACGACCATGCTGATTAATAAGCTCGTATCTGGTGATCCTCAAATTACGTCAATTTATCAACGTCAATTTGCAAGGAGGAATTGGTTTCAGCTGGCAGACTGGAGCAGCCGTAACCCATTTTTGATTGACTGTTTAATTTAAATCAGTTAATTTGGTCAATTTTTTTAATGGTTTGCTGGCTTTTTGAGCCTTTCTACTTGGCCAGATAATTCTTGTATGATGAAACCTACCGTGACAGGAGGGCTCTGCATTGTCATAAAAGTCATGCCAAACAACATCTACCTCATCAAAGAAATTGGGTGCCTGTACTGGATTGAAACTTATGTATCATGACCAATTCCATCTTTTAAAAGCAAGAAATGCTCAACACATTCTCAAATACCTGTCTCTAATATCAAGATGGATTAATACTAAGCTTGAATCCTAGATAATCTCAAGAAAGTCATAAAAGCTTTGCTTTTTAGTACACCAGGGTGATATGTTGCAACACTTAAAAATACTTTCTCTTGGGAAATAATTTCCCAAGAAACACCCTGATTAACAAATAATTGGTGGTACTATTATCAGACACTCATGCTGTATGAGAATCAACTATTTCAAATCCTAAATCAAAAACTACCTGGAAAAGTCTCGTGGCTGCCATGATGTACATACAAAAGCATGTGGCTTCCCATGATACAATATAATTATATATCTTCATATCAAATAGTATATCATTCTCTTCTCAAGTTTCCCACTTATTTTTTTCGTAACTGTGCTGTTTTAGCAGAGTTACAAGGGGAAAATATTTAGAAACTAGATAATATTCTTTATTGAGAGATATTGATTATATAGTTGGTGTGAATCATGGGTAACAGGAACATGATAGCATTGATCACACAGTTGGATGGTGAAGGGGGGTGGCTTGATCCTGGTAATGAGTCAAGCGCCAAAACAAGGTATCCACCATAGGGGATCAGCATTTGTTCATGTTGTTGTATTTGGAAATTTGAGTTGACTTCTTAGTCTGGCTTTGAGTGGCTGGGTAATCGGATTACAGGTCACAAACCCGCTTACTTGAAACCTTGCTGGCGGGTTGAGCTTGCTGTTTTGACACCTTGTTTTATATACTTCCCAGAAGTATATAATTAGCATTTAAATCATCTTTAGGAGGTTTGTTTGTGTTTAAAATTTATATATTAAGAACTCTATCTTAACAGCTGAGAAAAAATAATTGTGAGTTTATAAACAAAGCCGCTCTCTATTTTATTTTTTACAAATTAAATTTGTATACTTATCAATAATAGGCTTACATCATTAATCAAATGCAAAGTCACAGTATTGCTTTTATTGCCTATAATATAATTCACACATTTTTATTCTGTTTATAAGCTTTAAACCTTTACTGACGTCGCTTTTTATATAATTAAATTGTGTTTAAATATTAGGTGATGTATATTTGTTAATTACATGCCATAACTGGCATGAAATTCGACAATTCAAACTTTTTAAAACTCTTCTAAACCATATAAGTAAAGGACAAAAATATTTTTAGAGAACGTATAATAGTTGACCAAAGTGAATTTAGATGTATTAGGCATGGTAAAGTGAAAGATAAAAAAGTGAGGCTTTATCGGGAATTAAATACATTAAAGATAGGTGTTTGTCTTTATCTTCGTATATCTTATATATTTAAAAGATCTCAGTATAAAATGGGCTCATAATGGGGTTTTAGTATATTCAAAGGTTTAAAAAAGCGATCCTAGCGTGTCACTTTTGTATAGTGGATGCGTTTTGAATGAAGCTTGTGGCATTTTGAAAAAAAATTGTATGTTTAATCCAGTTTTTCATAGAAGCAAACTTAGATGTTTTTAAAAAGGCTAATCTAGTTGTTCTTCATGATCCCTTGGTTTAAAATATTGTATTTTGCCTGGTTTATATAAAAGGGGTAGTAAAAAATACAAGGAAAATTTTAAGCTATGGATAATTTTTTGAAAGTACCAATATTTTTTATCATTTAAAGAATTACCTGGCTTTAGTTTATTAAAAAAACTCGAATATAACATCTCAAAAGTTTGTATTTGATGTTAATGATTTAGATTTCCATAAATAATTGCTTTCGAAAATATATTTCATTTACCGATATTTTTAAATAATAAAGTCTTTTTATAATGAGAATATTAATAAAACAAACAAACAAACAAACATATCAATGGGATGCATAGAAGATGATTTTTACGTCACTGATAAGGTTTCACATCGGAGAGTATTTGTATCTGTTTAGCCGCATTTGGTTAGCATTGTAATGTAGTGATTTGTACCAAGAGGTTTGTAATTAGATCATTCGCATTTTATCAAGTGTCAGAGGTTAGTAAGTGAAATGACAATTGTCTGACATTAGGTAGTGAAAGGCAAGTGCATTACCGTGCAATGAAATGCTATGGTAGAGTACGCATTAAACTTTGGAGCTCAGCAAAAGCAAGTATAAAATGTAGTGGGATCGGATCCAAAAATTCAGTATTTTAGGATTGAACTTTATCCTTGAACCTCTCTCAGCTCGCCTGTCTTCCTCAGCCCGGTCCCGTCCCAACTGGCCAGCTACTAGGGCTGGCTTTAAATCTTACCTGGTCCGCCTCCTCCTCCGCCTGACTGTACATTCCTGGTCCGCCTGGCTGTGTATTCCTGGTCCGTTGCCTTCTCCACCTCGTCTGTCTGACTGTGTGTTCCTGGTCTGCTGTCTCTTCCGCTTGGCTGTGGCCCTGGTCCTCCGCTGCCCTGTTGGCTTGGCTGCCTACTGGCCAGGTAATAATTACAAGCGTGATGTGGTGGGCAGGATGCCAAAAGAAGAAAGCTGAGCTTTGCCCGCTTTGCCCTTTTACAACATCCCGCCTGGGTATGTGTCTAGGTATCCTAGATGAAATTCTTTTTTATTTTTTAAATCAGTGGTCCTCTAAACTATTTTTGTAAACTCTAGTTGGTAAAAGGAAAGATGTGTAGGCTGGCTGCCAAAAGAGCAAAGCTGTGCTACACTCAGCTTCACTCTTTTACGGCAGCCCGCTGGTATGTGTTTCCAGTTATAGCTGATAAAAAGTGTTCAATGATGGCAGCCTGCTGGTATGTGTTTCTAGTCTATAGCTGGTAAAAGAAAAGATGTGGAGGCCGACTGCCAAAAAATAAAGCTGTGCTACGTTCAGCTTCACTTTTTTACAGCAGCCCATTAGTATGTGTTCTGGTCTCATAACTGATAATTAGCTTTGTTTGAAGGTCAAAGTATTTTTATATTTTTGCAATGTTTTTAGCTATGGTTATAAAATGTTAGCACAAATTAGTTATTATAAAGCTGAGTGGTAGGCAGGTTACTAAAGGATAACAGTTGTTCTACAATCTGTTTTTTTATAGCTGCCCACTGGTATTTTTCTGTTACCCTAGCGGAAATTCTTTGATTTTTCAGCAAAAAAATCTAATTTTGTTCATTATTCTAGTTTTCTAAGATTATTTTGGTACACAAAGTTATAGTTTTTATTATAAAAAGTGATATTTTTTTGTTTGTGCAACTTTCCTTGAAGAAGTATAAGGAGATGCTATGCAACTAACTCTATTACTATATCAGCAAGGTCTTATTTTATAATTTTTTACTTTTATTATGAATGATACTTTTGACATATAAGCAATGGGAGATTGAATAATTCTTGCATTATCTTGAAACTACAATACTTTTGAAATAATTTTTTGTTTTCAATAACAATTTTTGACTTCCAAAGGACAAATCAAAACCTTTTTTTAAATTTTAAGCATTTGATATAAATAGATATTTTTCTGTCTTAGCTGATATAGTCTAAAGTCAAACCCATATAATATTCTTTTTTACTGATTTATATATGTTTATTTTAGTTTGTTGTATAATTTTTTGTTTTGAAATATTTATCTTTTTTATTGTATATATAAAATTATTATTTTTTATGTCATTAGATGCCACTTATCAGCTTAAACTTTTTACTTTTTAGCAGTATCTGAGTTAGTTATAGACATTTCCTAAAACATTTTAATATTTTTCTATTTTCCTGGGTACAATTTTCCTAACATATTTCTCTTTTAATTTGTAGCAAAAAGTTCAGAAATAAAAGCCATTTTGAATAATTTTTTTCTTTGGTGATATCTTAATTCTTTAGGGTATTAACTTTTTTAAGTAAGCAACAAAATAGCTTTCAAGAAAGATCTTTATAATAAAAAGCAAATGCAATCAAACTAAAAGCATCTATTAAAATACTGTTTTTATTTAAGCACTGTAGTTTTTAGATCTTTTAAAGTTGTAAAGTTAAAAAGTATTTTTGAAATTGTGCTAGTTAGATCTAAAAACTAAAAATAGTTTCCAGAAACTTTCTTTCAACTCTATAAATAAAATAATCTAAGCATAGAACTTGCTTAAACCATTTAACAATTCCTGAGTGATAACAATATAGTTTTTGGCAGTAAAAGTTTGCAAATGACAAAAAAGTAAATCTGTAAAGCAAATAAGTCAAACAAAACAAAAGTAAAATAATTAAAATAGATACAGTAGTTTAAAAAGCTATGGCAACAAGTGAAATGAACTCAGATTTAAACAAAATCCAACTAGTAGGTTAAAATATACACTCTGTTAACAGGGATTTTTGGCGATAATAGGTGATATGGGTCAACACAGCAAAGAAGGACTCACACGCAAAACAAAACCATTCAAAATGCAATCCAAAATACATGGATTCACAAACAAAATGGTGTGAGTTGGCTTTCAGTGTACATATGGGACATTACTTTTCTTGTTATGCCTAGGCGCCAGATTGGTTATTTTATAACTTAATCACATTATTCATATTCAAATTATTCAGAAAGAGTAAAATACAATCAATCCCAAATATTTAATTGATCTTGGGCTTGGGTGATTTTTTAAAAAATAATTCATTGATTTTATAATTGAAAATTGCAACTTATAGTACTACTGAAAATATCTTAAGTGCTACTACAAACCAAAAATATTTATGATGAGTTGCATGGGAGAGTAATAGCAGCCCCAAAGCTATAAATGCTATTACCCTATCTTTGGCTCATCATAAATATTCTTAGTTTGTTTCAGAAAAAAAGGTTGTTGTTTTTGAAAGACTGATAACTCTATTTAAAATACACCCTCTAGTAAGCTGCCCTACTTCATGAACTTGCCCCAATACACTACTAGCATCTTCTGATATTTTTGTTTCTCTGATATCATCACGTGATTTCAAATGATAAAATATCTCAGAATATTCTGAGAAGCTTTCAAATGTTAAAGGTGAAGTATATAACTTCCCATCTTTCATCAAATATGAAAGATTAATGCGCAGATTTTTAACTTCAAGCTCTCTTTTTATAGGCCTAAATTTCCTTTCATAAATATAAAAAAATGCTTTTTGGGAAACAATTGAACCAGTTAAAGATGAATTGTATAATTCTTTTCTTCTTTCTTCTTTCTCACAAATATTTTTTAGATCATTAATGTTGTTAATATAAAGTACATTTTCTTTTTCCTTTAAAATTTTTGATATTACACCAAAGTGACCATCAACAATGCTTTTTCCATGGCATTCAACAAAACGGTTATATTTTATGAACCCTTAATATATTTAGGTGCCTCTTTAAATAAGTAATATAAAAATTCATATGATCTAAAATGATTTCCATTATCTGTCCATACTTTTATATTTTTTATTTTTTTAAATCTATCTAATTTAAGAAGACTTATTAGACATTCACCTGAAAAAAAGAATCATGTGATAATATTTGAGACAAAAAATCATGATATTCATATTTAATTTTATTGTTTTCTTTAAAAACTAATGCAAACCCTAATAATGAGATTGGTTTTTTTGAATAAAAACAATTATTGGTCTCAATTGGACCACCTCCAACCTTTAAGTTTTCTTTATAATCTATAACTACAACACAAGACTCATCATCTAGTTCATTAATATCTTTTTTATATTCACAATTTTGATGAACATAAAAGTCTTGGTGCTGATTAATAGTCTTTAAGTCATTGTCTATAGATTCTGGTAATGGTAAGTTTTTACTTTCACATTCTTCCTTCTTTTTTTCTAGTGAATTTTTTAAATTACAAATATTGCACATATTGGTTTGTTTTTTACTTTTTATTATATTTTTAGGGATTAATTTATAGTAAGTGGAAATTGAAACTGAAATTTCATTTTTTATTTTCATATTTTCATATATTTCTTTTTTTGTTTTAAGTAGAGAGTATTTAATTTCAGTTGAGTAATTACTCATCTCTTTTTCTATATCTTTATAAATTTTTTCAGGCACTTTTTTTGTAAACTGGCTTGTTTCAAAAGAATTTTCCAGCAATTTTTTAATTATTTTTTTAGTTATTTTTTTTAATGAATAGTTATTATTTTTTTGGCTTTTTTTGTTTAAGCTTACATTTTTATTTTTATTTATTTTTCTTGAGTATTCAAACTCACTTTTGGTTATATTAAACCCCATATCATTAAGCTCTTTTAAAGAGTAACTGGAAGTAACCAGAGATCGCAAGGCTGGGAGATATTTTTGGGGAGAAGATTTCATGAGATCCTTTAAGTTTTCAATGAACTCATTGCCTTTTTGATTTTGAATAGTTGGCAGGAACTGAGCTTTCCCAAATTCAGTTTGAGTAAGGAAGTGCTTGATGAAATTATCAAGATCATCACCAGCAATAAAGAGGAATGCCTTTTTTAACATTGCAATTCTCTCTCTTTTTGTTGAAGCTCCCAAGGAAAAAAAGGGTAGCATGGAAGAAGTAAATTTAACTGAGGACATGGTAGTATTTTGAATCTGTAATTAGGTCAGATCTTTGATGTGTGCCTTAATGATGGAGTAGTTATGATCAGAATGTGGTCTTTAAATTGGGTTATTTGGATTAGAAGCTCTGTGGTACTTTAGCTCTTATATACCAAGCTAAATGACACCATTCTGAAAGAAATGGTGTGATAGCTTTTATTATAGTTTGAACTTGAATTTATGTTTGCAGAAATTAATTAAATACCCAGTTTTCATGCACAAGTGATATATGTGAAGCAGCTAAGCATTATTATTACATCATATCCTCTTTGTAATCAATGCAAATCAATTAAAATGATGTATACAGTTAATTGTAACTCTTCCGCATATTTTTAAATGATAAAATATTAAAGAATTCCATTTAAAGAATGCTCAATTTGAGGTTCGAAGCTCACTTACAACCTTAAAATCAATCTAAACAGTGATAAAAACATCCTAACTTCAAACTATCATAAAATCCTAGAGAATTGAGCTTTTTAAATAAAATAAAATGCGAAAATAAAGCTCTCAATCTTATCTTTAATTTTGTCAAATAAAAAACATCTGTTGTGTATTCAAAAAAGAGTATTTATTAGCTTTGAAGTGATCTACTTTATATCATTAGATATAATCATATAATAAAATCTGGATTATGCTCTTTTAAATTACTTTCACTTTAATATTGAGCATAGTATACATATTAAAATTTTTACACCAATAGAAAGATAAGATTCTTAGCTTCATTTTAATAGTTTACAGTGTGAAAAAATATTAATTTTTCATTGAGTTATTAATGTTCTAAATATAAATTGTGTAATTAGTTACTTTTTCAAAATCGAACTGTGTTATGCTGCGACTTGAGCAGCATGTGCATTAGAAAATGGCCTAATCTCTAAAATAATGACCCATATGTTTACTATGTGAATTGGTGACAAAATACACCCACACATGGTGCGTCAAAATTCAATCCAAAAACAAAACACAATAGGAACTCAAAAAATAAACAAAATCACTCACGCAGTTTGTGCAATGGATTGTAATCAAGAATGATACCAAGGCATCTAAAATAAGACACGAGATCTGAAACATAAATTTTAAAAATATTGTGTTGGGTGCTTAATTTGGCAAAAAATATGAGAAAATGGGTGGAAATTATTTTGGGTATTCAAAAATGGGCGTTGTAAACCAGAAATAACTAATTAAGAAATAAAAAATCTATAATTGGGATATTGGGTGGGAAAAATCTTAAATATCCATATTCAGATAAAAGCAAAAATTAAAATTAGGGAGTAACTTAATTAAAATTTATTTAGTATTTTATTAAATTTTAAAATGGAAGGAACACAACACCAGAGTACCAATGCACCTGTTGTGCGCTGCGGTTGCGGTCACCCCCGCGGGTCAAAGAATAGACTCAGTACAACACAAGTGCCTACTCAGGAGGGAGGCAGAAGAGGAGAGTTCCATAGTGACGCTGCACTGACACAGCCGGTTCAAGGAGCACAAGCTGCTAGGGTGCAGAGCATAAACCCTTGGGTCCCCAAGCTGACCCGGAAGCCCACCAAGGTTACCTTCACAAAAACAGTTAGAGACAAGGAGGTAGAACTTACTTCGTATGTGTTTGACACTGTGTACCGGCAAGAGTCGGTCCCGTCAGCCATGCTGGAGAAGGTGAAGCCTGTACTTAATACTAGCTATGAGCCTTACATCAGCAATGGCAATCAGGAGGACAACGAGGAGCCTGAGTTCTTTCAAACTGATGAGGGACAACTGGTGCGCAAGAAAGTTGCAGCCTTCTACAACAAGGTGCCTATGCCCTGTGCCTTGCCCAATGCCGATGAGTCAATCCCCACCGCTAAAAAGCCCACTCAGAAGCGCATCCCCAACATCAAACGCATCATCCTGCTTAATCTAATGCGTGAATCAGGTAATTACAAGGCGGCCACAGCCAATATTGAGACCTGGAGAATATACGCGGAGGCGTACACTTCCCCTCAAAGCCAAGGGGACAGTCAAATTTTACTACATCAACAAATCAGCATTTGCCTTATCAATGCGCAATGAGTATGGGTATGTCCCCAGAGGCTCCAATGATGGGGTGACTTGGCGTGCTGCAGTCCGCGCCACAGCCTATTCAATGGTGGCTCTCCTCAGTCCAAAGGGGGTTGAGCTCTACCAAATGATATTGGGATCTCACAATAGCTAGACCTTCCTATCATTTCTCCAATTGGTCCAGGAGCACCTGAGGCGCACAAGCCCAGGCTTCACCAACGTAATTGTGCTGGACAACATTGGTCTCCACAAGGTGGCAGATATTCTTGAGGAATTCCCAATGATTGACACCAGCGCTGCAGTGGGCCCCCAGCAATTGGCCACGGCAAATTTGCGCCTTCTCTTCCTCCCTGCCTATTTGCCCTTCCTAAATCCCATTGAGGAAGACTTTGGGTGGCTCAAGCAAGTTGTCAAGCGAGGAACCCCAACTGGGACAGAGGACCTTTTTGATTTGCTGCAGGCAGGGATCCATACCCTCCCAGCTGAGACCGTGGCCAAATTCTATGGCCACGCTGATTTGTTTATCCCTGCGTGCCTTGCAAATCAGCCAATCAATTAAAGGTTTAGCTTATCCCACTTTTTTATATATCCTCTAATTTACTAATCAAGATTCATTAACTAACATTTTATATTTAGATGTTTCCAAGCCTGCAATCACATTCAGCAGCACCATCAATGAAGGTTAGTAATTTATTTATTTATAATCATTTTTATTATTGCATCCAAGGGTATCCCAAACACTTGATAATGGATTAAGCAAACACATCAATATCATTTTTGACAAATAAATATAAAAAGCAAACTAAAAAAAATAAATGTAAATCATACAAATTAGAAGTAGATTTTATTGACATATATTATATGCTTTTATTAAAACCTTCCCTGGAATCTATTTTGTAAGTAATGTTTGCTAAAATATTATTTTATAAAATTATTAATTATAATTTTATAAAATAATCTAAAGGGTAAATATATTTATTGGAATAGAGGATATATTAGGAGCGTCTATAATGGGTTTGGCGGTATGTACCCACCCCACAATAGAGGTGGCACACAACCTCCACCGCCACACCGTGGACAGTGGATACACCCTGGTTAAAATACTCCCACCTGCTGGTGAAAGGCAGAATGGTTAGGTGGGAGTGAAGCAGCAGCTTCTCAGGCGGGGCCGCAAACCCGTAGATTCCAGCCAGGGCCAGGGCGTCCTGGATAACATGGTCCACTGAGTCATATCCGGGGGGACCTTCTTCCCGTCAAATGCAAGCCGGGCCTTGTCAATTACAAGAAGGACCCGATCTAGATCCTCTACGCTGGCGCCCATTCCAAAGTAGAATAGGAACCCCAGGTAATTAAAGAGGTGAAGCCTTTGCTGGGCAAAGGCTTCTGTAAACTCGCACAGTTTGTTGTATACTGTGCTTATTTTTTTGTTTAGTTTTGCCAAAGATAAGATCCATAGCTTCTGGGACCCCAGTCTTGTTGGCACTCCAGGCCAGCCCAAAGTCCGCCAGGAGGATTTTTGACTTCTTTACGGCTGTTGCGTCTGCAACAGCCAGTTTTGCCACCGCGCGCCTGAAGTTCTCCAGCAAGTAGGACAGGGTATGCTCCACTGGGAAGCAGAAGCAAGAAGCCGCATGAGCCCGGCCCATCTCCAGTATATTCTTGAATGGGAGCGTCACCAGGACGTCTTAAACAAGCTTAATGGAGTTTACACAGTAAACTCCACTGAGGTTAACCGGGTCCAGGCAGACCAGTTGAGCATCCTTGTAGACAGTAACTGCCCACTCGGATGCCCCCTCTTCATGTGTCAGCCCAGCCAATGCCTCCCTGGACATTGGGAATGTATCATGAATCCTATCTTCAAGCTCCTGCAAGACAGGGGGGACAGGAAAGTGCTTGGCCACGTGAGTAGCAAAATTTGAGTAGAAGGTGGGGGGAAAAAAGGAACCAGGACCCAGCGGAGTTTGCCATCAATATCTTCTAAAAAAGGTAAGTATTTATGAATTTTTATTAAATTTATTTTCTTAGGTTACCTTCTTGGGTTTCTTCTTTGCTGGTGGCTTTGGCAGGCTTTGCCATCCTTGGCGCAAGCAGTTGTGCAGGCATTTCAGTGTCTTCCTTGTGGGCCCTCTTGGCAGGTTTGAGATGTGCATACATCTCAGGGCCGTCCGTCCAGACAGACAGCACAGAGAGGACAAAGGACTTGAATTGCAAGCCTTCAACCACTGTCTTCTGAATGTTGAGTAGGCGCTCTATTGTCTTCTCAGGGGTGTCTGGTATTTTGGTCATGAGTGACTTGGTGGACACCTTTTTGATTTTGTCCCCTTCAAGGACGGCAGACTTCACCTTTTCCTTGACCTTGCGGTCAATTTCTTTGATTTTGGCAATTGCCAAGTCAAGGTCTTAAAGAAGTTTTTCCAATTTGCTCATTAATTTTTTACTAACCTTTTCATATGTTTTTATAGCTCTTGCCCCAATAAATTCTGTATTATTTTAATACAATTGCCTCTTTGTTTATTCCTTTTTGTTTTCCTATTTACTACATTATTCCATCTTTTTACCCATTTTGTATATGTTTTACACACATCTCTATATGTGTTGTTTGCTTTGTGTGGCATTGTTTCCTTGGTTACCATATTATTTTTGGCGCTTGACATAGCCCCTTGTGAAAATATTAACAACAACTTGGTGATCAACTGAATTTGAATTAGAAAATTATAGTGTTAATTGTATTTAGATAAAGTTGTTACTGATCTGAATTCAAAACCTTAATGATAAACTTTAAGCCAATCAGGAGCCAATTTATAAAGTGATTGTTGTGACATAAAGGGTCATTCAATAATTCTTTGATGCATGTGCGCTAATTCATATGATTGGCTGGTTGTTTTGCCATTGTACACCATTGCCGCTGCGGCAAGTTGTTGATGGACTAGTGCCCAATCAGCGGCTGAGTTAACACTAGTCCACCAACAACTTGCCACAGCGGCAATGGCATACAATGGCAAAACAACCAGCCAATGATATGAATTAGCGCACATGCATCAAAGAATTATTGAATGACCCTTTATGTCACAACAATCACTTTATAACTTGGCTCCTGATTGGCTTAAAGTTTATCATTAAGGTTTTGAATTCAGATCAGTAACAACTTTATCTAAATACAATTAACACTATAATTTTCTAATTCAAATTCAGTTGATCACCAAGTTGTTGTTAATATTTTCACAAGGGGCTGGGTTTGGGTACTAAAAATAACTATGTTCTGGATCTAGATACACAACATAGTAAATATATGATTTTATAGAAAAAAGCTGAACATAAAGAATAAAACCAACTATAAAAAGAGAACCTGAACAATTTAAATTCAAAATAATGATAATATAAATAGAAATGTTCAGCAACAGGAGGTTTATTGAGGCGGGGAAGAGTGACAGGTTTGACATCAGGGATGCGCTTCTGAGCGGGCTTGGTGGGTCTGGGATTGGGTGGGTGGGGCTTGCGGGTGAGGGGTGTTGGTGGCAGGGGTGGAAGCAGGAGGATTGTGTGTGATGGCCGCCATATACCTCTTGTTGTACTCTTCATCAGTCATTGGCTGGATGGGCTGGTAAGTGGCAGTGGCCCGAGGTGAAAGGCACTTATCCTTATGTGATTGGCTGCTATGTTCACATGGAAAACCATTTGCACAAACAAGTCAGTCACCATTTGGTGACCAAAGAGAGAATTGTGGTCAAGGACCCCAAGATAGAGGTCGTTGAAAGCCTGAGGGCGGCGTTCCCACAGTGTATCTCCAATGTTAAAGAAGAAGACATCACCCAGATGGACGTTGGTGTGGCAGTAGGGTACACAGAGGCTTGGTGCCCGCGTCCCTGAATGGCCTCAAGGGCAGTGGAGCTACCCTCCATCTTGTGGCTCAAGAAAACCCAATGCTTTGAATTTGAGCCATCCCAGGAGTTGAGCAATCCACCAAGGATGTGGCTGTATGAGTACCCATTGACAAAATCAGGGTTTTTCTGATAATAGACAAAACCCTTGGCTGACACAGCCAGAAATGCACCAATGAACGTCCCCTTTTTGATCTTCTTCCTTCTGTTCTTGGTGGCGGCTTTTCCCATCTCATCAAAATTGTCAAATGCAATTGATAATTTGTAGTAGGAGATGAAAATGACATCATCTGAAAGACTTGTCAGGCATTGGACCAGGGTTGCCTCAATCTCAAGATCATACAGGGAATCCTCAGCGCCATCCCATTGGTTGCCGGCAAAATTGGTAAGAACCCGTACAGAAGCCACCTTCCCGTACATCCAGAGCTGCACCATGCGCTCAGACACCAAAATGCTATGGTGAGCAAGTTGCTTCTGGACCTGGGTCAAGGGAAGCTTGGGGTCCCGCTGGAGGAGGTTGAGCATGATTGGGTAGGCCTCAGTTATCTGGGACACTTGGGCTTCTTGGCCGCCCCAATCCAATTCCCCCTGTTTATCATGTTGTTGAATTCCCACATGACAGTAGCTTGGGTAAATTGCAATTGGTCAGCAATCTGGTCCCATAGCAGACCCTGTAGATTCAGTGCCACAATTTCTTGGAGAATTTGGGCAGTGATAATTCTGCGTTTGGGGCGCTGGGCGGGGGGAGCTGAAGCCTGATTGGCTGAGGGAGGGGCAGGTTGGGCAATGGCAGGAAGTTGTTCCAAATTGAGGTTGCCATCCTGATTGGTTGATTGGTGGGCAGCTTGTGCAGGGGTGGGTGTGGGAGCGGGGGCAGCACTAGACGCAAAGTGACTCTCAAACAAGTCAAAGCCATATGGGTTGGGGGACAGTAACAGGTCAGCTTCCTTGTTACCCGCCTCAAAGGCTTGGGTGTAAACAGGTGCCTCCACGTCCTGAGCCTTGCCTCCATTAAAGCTGGCTTGTCTGCTGCTGGCTTGTCTGCTAGTGCTGTTGAATATGTTGCTGTTAAAAACCATTGTACAATAAAACCTAAGATAAAATCACTAAAAGTAGAAATTTTAAAATTTAATGGTATATTAATATTGTAATCTCAAGTCCATATTTGAAAGGTTGTCTAAACCATTTCATACAAATTGGGAGCCATGAAAATGGATAAAATGCTTCTGTTCCTAAATTGGATAGCTGTTGATTGGCTGTTATACTGTTATTTTTCTATTTTAGGCTGCTCATACTGCACATCTTGTGTGAGTTCATTTCGTTTTGTGTTTGTGTAATATTGCTTCTAGATTGCTCAGATTTTGTTTCATTTTGGTCATTCTGTTGGTGTCTCATATGAATCCTGATTGGATTATAATATACTCCAGAATAGCATCCATCCATTTCACGTGTTGCGTCAGTTCATTTTGTTTGTGGGTTGAACTACACCACTTGATGTTTGATATAATTTTGTATAATGGGTGAGTAAAATTTTGTTTTTGGTTTGACATTTCATTTATTAACTGACAATATTTAAATTATTTGAATCCTGAATCTTGCGCGACTTGGATTTTGTTTAAATCTGAGTTCATTTTGCTTGTTGCCATAGCTTTTAAAACTACTGTAATAGTTAATTTTAAATCAAGTGAAATGTTTCATTTTAATATTTACTTAAAGAAAAGCATCTTTTAAAGTCAAAGTTAGATCAAAAATGATTAGAAAATAGTATATATCATAATGATCATAGAAATACCCACCATACACAAATTTGCTAAAAAAACTTACCCAAACCCAAGATCATCTTAAAGCCAAAATCTTGAGGTTTAAATTTAGGTTAGTAAAGTTGAAATTTGAAAAAAGAACTTACCATAATCAAGAGCAGCTTCAGAATGAAAACTAATATTAGGTAGTTGGCTTAAAGTTCTCACCAAACCCCAAGATCTGCTACAGTAAAAACTGGGCATTTTTTTTTAAAAAAAATGTTAGTAATCAGTAAAATGACTTGCCAAACCAAGATCTGCTTCAGGGCAAAACTCTGGTTTTTAAATCTACTTTGGAAAATTAGTAAAAATAAAATTTACCAACCCCAGGATCTGCTACAGACTAAGCTCATCTAAAAGGCTTTGAAAGTTAGTGGTTTATTTTTGAAAATAGTTACCTGAAATGCAGCTTGTTTAAAAAATATTAGTGATTCAAAACATTACTTACCATTTCCATGATAACTTCAGGGCAAAAAACTGGATTTTCTCATTTTAGGTTAGTAAATTTGATGAAAAAACAACTTATCAACCCCAAGATCTGCTATGGACCAAGTCCATCTAAATTGAAAAGAAGGTTAGTAATTTTAATGAAAAGCTTACCTGATTTGCAGCTTTGATTTGTTTTTTATCTGAATTAGTTTTTTTAAACAATTTACTACTTTTTAAATAAAATTTAGCTTCAAACTTTTTAAAATATGCTTACCTTGAATATACTTGATCTACTATGATTAAAACAGTTAGTATTATTTATATATTTCAAAGCTTACCTTAAGTTTGAAGTGAATCTATAGATTTTGGGTTGAAAAAGTTAGTATTTCGTTTAATGAAGGCTTACCTGGATGCTTGGTTGAGCATCCTACTCTTCTAAGCCAATCAAATCCTTGAATTTAAGCTTTTAAGAAGCTTAATTTATTTTTAAGTTATGCTCTATCTAAGCATCATCTAAAATTTTGTACTACTATTTTACATCTTAGAGTGGATTTATATCAAAAACTTTATGAAAGCTTCACCTCAAAGCCTCCAAAGTCCACCCCAGAAGCATTCCCCATTGCAACAGACTATTACTCATCTGGAAGCCTATCAGTGGCTTAGCGGCTCCGCTGACAGCTCTGCTGTCCCCAGGGCAGCTTGACAGTCTGCCACCAAAAGCCTATTGGTGGACTCCCAAGGTTGAATAAGACAAGCGTGGTGTGGTGGCGGGATGCCAAAAGAACAAAGATGAGCTTCACCCGCTTTGCCCTTTTATGGCATCCCGCCTAGGTACGCGTCCAGATATCCTAGTTGAGCCACATTATTTTGTTTATTTAAATCAGTGGCCTTCTAAAATCTTTATCTTATACCTAGTTGGTAAAAGGAAAAGGTGTGTCAGGCTGGCTGCCAAAAGAGCAAAGCTGTGCTACGCTCAGCTTTACTCTTTTACGGCAGCCCGCTGGTATGTGTTTCCAGTTATAGCTGATAAAAAGCGTTTAATGATGGTTACTGGTATGCATTTTTAGTATATAGCTGGTAAAAGAAAAAATGTGTCAGGCAGGCTGCCAAAAGAGCAAAGCTGTGCTACGCTCAGCTTCTCTCTTTTACGGCAGCTGTAAAGTTCTGTGGCCCACCTTTGGCCCTAGATTGGGATGTATTTCCCAGACCATCAAAAAAGGTGGCCTGTGTGCAGGCAAAACCCCTCCAAAACCTAGAGGACTTGGCTCACACAGTAGACAAACACTTTGTGTTGGCCTTCCCAGCCAAAGTTCTCATTTCCCCTTTGGAGTCCCCTCCAACTACGGAAGAGACATTAATTTGGTTGGATTGCTTGTTGTCCTGGTGTCGCCCAGTCATGAAACAATTAGCAAACCAATGAAAAAATGCGGGCCACATGAAGTTGGAAAAGTCAAATCTGCAGCCCGGGGAAATTGGGTACCAAAACCCGCAACCAGAGGTGTCCCAGGTAGCTAATTCCTCCAGCCCAGGAGTCCCCCAGCCCAAAACAATTGGGTTCTGGAGCTCTCTGGTGGAGACGTCAGAGGAAGGCATTAGGGGAAATGGGCACCCTGAGTCCTTGGAAGACTCCTAGCCAATAAAGGGGCTGAGTCTTACATCTGGCCCTGCGGCCCCTATTTTCTGGGTCTCAAACCAAGATAAGATTGGCTAGTACTCTTTAATAGGCACCCCTTTAGATTGCAATATGATAGCCCCTTTCATAACCCCTCCCGTCCTATCACCCCCCCTTTGCATAAAATGGAAGCATGGGCTGTCAGGTCCCTTGCTTACCAATTCCAATTGTTGAATAAGCTCCTGACTTTGAAAATCTTTTGTATTTTAAAGTTTGTTTAACAATAAAGGTATTTATCCCAACTCCCGCTGTTGTCCCTGCCTCCCGCTTTCTCTAGCCTGCCTGCCCATCTGCCTGTTGTTTTTTGTTGGGAATTGTTCCGAGAACAATAACTTGGACCATTCTCTGTTATTTACCCGAGCACTTAATTGTCCCCGCCAACCACCTTCCCTGGCCCACCTGCCCAACTGCCCGCCCGCCCGTCATTTTTTGTTGGGAATTGTTCTGAGTCTGTCCGCCCAGTAGTCTTAGCAAAAGAAGGGTACCCGCTGGAATCATGTTTTCACCTTGGTAAAAGATGGCTGTGTGGATACTGGTGCCCATTTCCCTCTTGTTCTGGTCCTCAAACCCAGTCTTTTGGAGCAAAATTTCCTTGATTTCTCAATCTTCTGAGTTTATTCCTAGTCATTTTACAAATGTAATTGAGCATCTCACCCAGATTCCCTTCAAACCAGGATTCTATGGGTTGTTCTCTTGGTTGTCTTTTCATCTTGAAGAGTTGTTACCACCTTTGGTATCTGTGACTACTGAAAATCCTTCTTCTGACTTGGTCAATCCTTCCCCCTTGCGCCAAATCCCTGAGTCAAATACAGAGGCCCCTTTCACTCGGGATTGCTCTCTATGGTTACTTACTGGAGCCATGGTCATGGCTTTGGATGCAAACTCCCTCCCCTTTCACATCTGGTCTCCTTTGGGAGGCCCCTTCAAGCGGCTATCCCAGTCTTGCACTGGATGGCATCCTGGTGGTTGGTCCCACCAGGATGGGAGCCAGACTTTGTTAGTCTAGCCCCCTCTCTTACAGCAGCCCGCTGGTATGTGTTTTCAGCTTATAAATTATTCTGTAATATAGACGTTAACAGTTGCTTTTTAATAGCGTTTTAAATATTAGTGTTATAACTTTATTATGATGAGAATTATCAGCATTTATTGATATTGTGTGTAAATAAAAGTTTATTGTGCTAAAAAGATATTTAAAGGCTCATTCAGGCTGAGGATCTTGGCAGAGAAGGACTTCTGGATAGACAACATTTTGGGTCTGACTGTGATTATGATCTGGATCAATTAAGGCTATGATGACTTGCATATCAGTAGTACGGGAAAGAGCAACATAGAGCTGACCATGAGAAAAGGGGTCATGAGTGAGATCAAGGCCCATGTGGCTCAAGGACTGACCTTGAGATTTGTTGACTGTCATGGCAAATCCTAGGCAGATTGGAAACTGCCAGCGCTGTAGAGTGAAATGAAACTCTTCCTCCCCAACCATTGTTAGACAGGGAATAAGACAGCAGTAACCCTGATAGATCCCAGAAATAATTGTGAATTTAATTGTGTTTTGGAAAAGGGATGTGACTATGGCCATTGTACCATTGCATAGACCTTCAGTGGCATAAATGCTCCAAAGAATCATCACTGGAGCGCCAACCTTCAGGGTGAGGTGGAATAGGGGTAAGCTGCTGCAATTAAGAGTCTGCATGACCTCAGCAGTAACCAAATCAGCATCATCCCCTTCACCTGGGTCAGCACAGTTCTCGGCATTGTAAAATTGTGAAGCTCCAGGGCAAGTGTCAAGGATTCTAGAGTTAAACTTGACAACTTGGCAGTTGGTGACAGTTAAGATGGCACAGCCTTTAAAGAATACAGCCACATTATTAGGGGTTAAGGCTCAAAGCTGTTCAGGAGGATAGATGGTTTGGGTCAGCTGTTCAGATCTAGCAACCTTGGTAATAGTGGGTGGTAAATGTATTGGTCCATAAAGCCTAGCATTAAAAGATAACTCTTCTAGGTACCGGGCATAAACCACATTCTCTTCAGTCTGTTTTAGCCGCATAATCTGGTTCAGAAACAAAATCTGAAGCTGTGGCCAGATTCTTGACTGCTGGATGCAAGCCTCAACCTGCTGGGCATGACCACTGTGGCAGATCACGGGAAGAGTCTGCTTAAATTCACCCCCAAAAACTACTGGGATCCCACCAAATAGAGCTTCATTGTTGCAAACATCCTGGAGCGTATGCTCAACGGCCAGCACAACATTTTTATGCTGCGTGGGGGCCTCATCCCATATGAGTAAGGTTGTCTGGTGTAAATGAGTAGCCAGCTGAGATTGATATCCAATGTTGCAAACTGAGTTCTCATCCAGGTTAAGAGGCACCTTAAAAGTTGAATGGGCAGTCCATCCCATTGGCAGAAGGCTGGCAGCTAAACTAGTCAAGACAACACAGATGACATGCATACCCTGATTACAGTAATGAGCAGCCAGAGCTTGGTAGAGGAATGTTTTCCCAGTACCCCCAGAGCCTTGAAGGAAGAAGTGAGCATGGGTGGGATTCTGGGCAATCTGCTCAGTAATTCTGTCAGGGATCCAGTCTCGGGCGACCGGCCCGTTGTTTTTGGGGATAACTTGGGCCAGGTTTCTTGCGGGCAGGGCCCACCACAAGATAGGAGCTAACTTGAGAAGGTAGGACGCAGACTTCCTCACCCAAGACCAGGGGCCGGTGGCCAGTATAATGGTGTCCACCACCCCTGTGAGGGTGATGTACACTATACCAAAAAGCTTGCCGGTGTGGTTGGTTGGTAAGTTGGGCAAAGAAGCGGGCATCAGTTTGGGTGTTTCTGGCAGTATCATGTGGATATTATAGGCCAGGAGGTAGTTAAACTTTCCTCTAAACAGTTTGGGTGTAGAGAAGATTCACAGGTCTTGGCGGTTGTATCTGACAGCAGATTGGATGCGGGCTAATGGATCTAGTTCAATGATTTTCTTTGGTGTGTAGTCCTTGTACTTGGGTTTTAAAGGATACTCAGTGAAATAGACAGGCCCAAAGGGTACACCAACTGGACAGAATACTGGGGGCAGGCGGACCAGAAGATCTTGAGCTGAACTGATAGATGGCAAATACAAAACACGGTAATAGCTGTATAAGCCAAAGTAACATAACCTTTATTTCAAAATGGCAATAAGTTTGGAGGGCGGGGTCCTTGGATCTATATAGAACCCCACCTCCAAACTTAACATTTTTTGTGTGAGTCATCAGGGCATTGGGAAAGGCAGGGCCAGGGGAATTGGGGACTTGGGTCTAAAGGCAGCAAAATTGCACTCGGCCCAGGAGTTCTTTCATTGGTTGTGACTCTCAATTTAGCTACCTGATTATCTTGCTCTAGCGTTGTGGTCATGGGGCCAGATTGCAGCCCGGTGCCTCTTCCTTAAGTTGGCTCTTGATTGGTTGCTGGTGAAGACTTCAAACTCATGAAGCTAATAGTTTTTGCCTGGTTGCCTCCATTAGGTGTTGTGATTGGAACTCCACTTAGTGCAATAATTTCCTTGGCTTGATCTACTTTTCTGGGTGGGTTGTCTTCTTCAACATCAGCTCGCAGGGGCTCAATCCCAGAAAAATGCAGCCAGTTGGTCTCGCGGTCCTCTGGCCCAGCGGCCCGGGGGAATCCAGGTTCTGGGTTTGATTCCCGCTCCTGGGCCTGAAGTTCCAGAGGGGAAAAATTGTCAATCCTGAAAAATCTGTGTAAAAGCTGCCTGTTGATCTGCATTAAGATGATCTGGGTGAGCTTGAGGCAGTTCAACTGGGGGATTGAAATCCTGAACTGGGTTTCTGGGATCTTCTCATCCTTAATTGTAGTTAGGAAGATGGTAAGCTTCAAAGCTTTGACCAAACTTTTGAAGCTCACAGGCAATTAAAAAAGCCCATAATCAAGATGGGGATCTTGGAGGCCCTCTGGAACAGTCAGAAACTGAAGTCAGTGCTCTAAATCATCACAAAAGCTCTCCTGAAACCCATTCTAAATCCTCAAGCCATTAGTAATGTCTCCAGAGGTGAGGCCCTGAACAAATTTGAGCCGCTGTCTGTGGCCAGAGTGGGTTTCAGCAGCCTCCTGAAAGGCAATTCACCAGCACTCATCATCCTGAAGCAAACCTAAAGCCTCACATGCCAGACAATTGGTGGCATAATTTATGCTCTCTGGGCCTTTGCCAACAGTTCTTAGATAAGCAAAGCTTGTGCACCCACACTGAATAGTTAAGAGGAGGTGTACAAAAAAGTGTTCTCCTTGATTAGGACTAACATTGTACATCTGTCTAAACTGTTTGCGCTGCTGACGTCTTCTCCAAGTATGAGCGTCAGCATTCCAAGTGTAATGTTGGGGGAAATCAGAATATAGCAGATGCCGGTCATCCTCATTTTGGGTATTATAAAGCATCCACCCCATAAGGATTGTTCTGGGAGAATTCTCTACCTGGCGGAGAGCATCATCACCAGGTGCAAAATAAACCATTTGCTGGTTCTCAGCATGAACAGCCAAACAAATAATTGAAGGATTAATTGAGTAATGAGGGAACTCCATCAGCTCCTAGACAGCCTTTGGCGGGGCAATGTATTGGCCATGAAGATGATGGTGGACCTCGTTATTTACAGAATTGGGGTGCTGACGTACAATTTCAGCTAAAAGTGCCTTAATCTTAATTATTGCTGTGTACATGCCCTCTCCCTTTGAGATATACTTTAAAATGTACTTGATTGTACAGAGATTTACACAGGCTTCAACATTAAAATGTGCCTTGTACTTCCAGATAAGAGCTGGAGAGTATGGAACAACCCAGCTTTTGTTGACGGTAATGTTATTGCGTCCTGTCACAGTCTTCAATCCAACTGCATTCTGGGGGCTGTGACGCCTATAATTTGGGTACCCATTGGCAGGTAGGACCGTCTCATTTGAAGCTGCTTCAGAAAGTACTTCAAGCAGCGGCAGCCAGTTGGAAAGTCATGCATGCAAGATGCATTTTGATTCTAATTGCATGGTGTATGGATCATATAGCTCAACCCCAAACGCCTAAGCTTGTTGTGGTAAGGGGTAACAGCCATAGGGGGGATCTCAGCCCAAATCAGCTGGTCAATGTTCTGAGGCTGCATGTAAAAGTTGTCTGTTGAGCGGAGAAAAATAACACAGTGCATATGGGGTAGGTCTTGCTTCTGATATTCCATGACACAGAAGTGTCTCAGGTAGGGACCAAAGAATCCACACCACATATCCTGGATCAGCTCCTTGATCTTAATATGGAATACCCAGGCAACAATATCAGGCCAGTCCATAGGACTCTCACAGGGGCCAAGCTCCTGTCTAATCTCCTCCCAACTACCATTTGCCGTGCTGTAATAAAGAGAGTGGGCTTCCCAAGATGACAGACAATGCACATCACATCCTGATAGAGCTGCTGCATGTGCTGTCAGGAACCAATATGCAAAGAGGAAAGAATTGTTTGGAGCCCTACCATCTCATGCGGATCATCAATATCAGTGCAAGCATAATAATCTTTAAGGTTGTTATAAAGCTCTGCTCTGTAGATGTCTTGGTGATTCTAAATATATTGTAGGCAAGTCATATCACAGGAGGCCCAGGCATCAACAACAAACTGCTGAAACAGGCGGTGGGCAAGAAAAATTACCATTGGCTGTGTATTTTGCTGAAAGAGACAATAACAGTAATAGTTGCACATACTGAGCCAGCGAGGTGTAGCCCTACTCTCATGCATATGATACATTCCAAAGGTAAACCCCAAGTCACCTTGGGGAAAGAGAAGGACATAATGTGTTGGCATATACCTGGCAACTGTAGGATCAATCCGTTTGGTGCGCCTATCACATAGTCACATTAGCACATGCTGGCAATTATACTCACTATCCTCTACAGCAGCTAATGCAGCGGGCATCAAAGCAGCAATTTGAGGCTGTTGGGGCAAATTTTAGGTACAGCAATCATTACCCAATTCAACTGTTAAGT
>QTSX02002155.1:0-355138 GCA_014839935.2 Entomophthora muscae
CTTCCCAGACCTTCCGCAGACTCTGGTCTTGGTGTCTGACAACAAGCAGGGGGCAAGGGGGGTTTCAACTGAGTTTCCAGACTTGCCTGCTAATGTATCTTATGATACACAGGGGGTGCTCAAAGAGCCACCCCTTGATGTATCTAACAGCATGGATTAATCTGATGGCAATATCAAATGGCAGGTACTTCATCCTAATTAGGAGTGCTACAAATTTGACTTGCTGATCCCCGCACAAGTTATTCCTCAGCTTCAAACCTTACATGGAACTTCCCACTATACCATCCCCCTGTGGCCTTGTGGCTTTCCTAATATGGTATATTAATCACAATATTCCTCAATAAACAATACCTTATTCTTATTATTCTGTCCTTTCTATTGGACTGTTGTCTTCCCCAATTCCAAATACTGAATCCTCATTGGTTCAGTTGCAACAGTTGAGTTATCTGCTCAAGGGATTCAAAATTTGCCAATTTAAATAAATCAAAAAAGTCAAATTAAATGGTTGATTTTATTAAATATTTTAATTTTCACTCAGCTGAGTTGCCCGCAAAAGTGATTCAAAATTTGGACCAAGGATTTGAAAATCCCACATTTTTATGTTCAGGTTCTGAATTTACAGTATAAGGAATACACCCCAGAAAGTATCCTTGAACTAGATCCCTTGGCCTGCATAAAATCAGCATTTAGATACAACTGTCAAGGCCCCTGGATCCTATTGTCACCCAAACTGTTTAGAGGTAAGTTCAACTACCTGCCTGCCTGCCTATAAACTCAAAATGAAACTGCCTGTGATCCCCAAGCCAATGCCCACCTTCTTGCCTGACCTCCCAACTGACCACACTAGCAAGCTGTTTGAGATTGTGTATATCACCCTCACAGGGGTGATTCACACTATAATCCTGGCTGTCAGCCTGTGGTCCTGGGTGGGAAAGTCCTTCTCCTACCTATTTAAGTTAGCTCCTCTCTTGTGGTGGGCTCTGCCTGCAAAAAACCTGGCCTACATAATCCCAGAAAATGATGGGCCAGCTGCCCAAGCTTGGATCCCTGACACAAGATCTTAAAGATATCAGCTGTCAGGTCTGTTTTTACCCTGTGCAGTCTTGTTGAGTTGCACTTTGCTAACTGGCATGAAAAGAGCTCAGGAAATTTTTTTTAAACAAATCAGACTTGATGCTCTGGATTTAAGCCTTTTTGATTGGGATATGGATCATAGAATCTTCTCAGCAAATGAGGAATGAGCCCTGAAGATCTGATGTCAAAATCAATGCGCATAAATGTGCTTAGTTTCATTGAGAAAAGGGCATTCAAATTTATACCCAAATATTTGATCCTAATGGCCTTAGTGGCAATACTCCAAGTTGCAAAAGGCAGGTAAGGATCTGGAAGTTGCAGCTATTGACATCAACCCATATTTGGGTAAAGAGAACCTCTAAGGATAAAAGCAAAATAAATGGCTTTTGCATAGATCAGATTGTGAACTACCATTTACAAGACCATTGAAACTCCCAAGGAGTTTGAATTCACAACAATGAGCATCTGTGGGTTGAATCCAAGGGATCAATCCCCAAAGAGATGTGGGCAGACAGGTGTCTGGTTCTCAGGGCTGGCAGCCCACATTAGCCAGGGTTCAAACCCCATCTCAACCCTTGAGTTTTGGAAGGGGAGAACTAGTCCTTCCTGAAAAGGTTCTTGTCATTATTATCTGTTCTCACTTTTACTTTCACACCTTTTCTAGCCACTGCCTAGGGGAGATTTTTGTTATAACCAGTGAATCCCAGAGCTGAAAGGTAATTTATAAGTATTTGTCCCAGAAAACCAATAACAGTCTTAGTACAGATATACTTCTAATGCTAAAATCTTCTTGGTGAGCCCTTCAGACGCCTTTGAAGTAGCACTTAACAAATATAAGGTATAATTGTCATCTCAAAATATTTCTTGGAAATAATGTGTGTCTGCATGACTGTAATACCATATAAGAAAGTGATCATCTTCCTAGCCAACAAAAAAGCAACCACGTTTACTTGATCTGAATACATACTCTTCATAGAGTAAGAGATGAGCCAGAGACTAGTTGATAAGCTGAGGATCACTACAGTGACTGAAAGGTTGGATAACCCTTTTCAATGAAGAGGCTGCTCATAGTGAGAGGTAAAGAGTTTCTGGTAGGAGAAGTTGAGGGGCCAAAAAAGATATAATTGAAGGGAGTAACAAGAGACTTAAAGCTCCTGTAGTGAGCACAATTTTATTGTGTACTATTTTAGCCTGGATGCTAAAGGATATACCAGGGAGATTCTAACTTTATCATCTGGTTCATACTAAGTCTTGGTTAGTCTTCAGGGATGAATAAGGTGGGGGTTACCTTAAGGCCATGTTATGCTAATGATATAAGTATTGTTATCTAGGTGTGGCTAGGAAGGGTGCAGAAAGTACTAACATACACAAAAAATAAGTGAGAATAACTTGGGTTTATTGAAGAAGTGAATATATAATATTTTGGGTAGCTACAAAATATTGAATAGACAGTTAGAACATCCTGAATCACTTATCATCACAGTAGATGCAAAGGGGATCATGAGGTGAACCGGTAAACAAGGATATTGGATTTGCTCCATTTTGGGTAACTGCAAACACTTGATTGAAAAAGGGTAATATGAACTCAAATTGGCCACAGCAAAGGTTTGAATGACATCCAGGCCACATCAATAAAGCCTGGATGCCTCCATTCTCATTAATCATAATGAAATCAACAAAATATGAAGTTTGGGTAGAATTTAAAATATGTAACCTTAAACCTGATGTGACCAAAACTGCTGTTTGTGTAGAAATTGTCATCAAACTGATAATTATTATAAATTCTAGGCTGACATCTTTTGAAAAAATCTGTATCAAATTAACAGCTTGACCCCTTGAGGCTATTGGTAATATCATAAAAGCATGCTGATACAAACAGCAAACACATATCATTCTAATCTCACTTTTAGGTCATGTTTTACTATTGCCTTCACCAACTTCCTTCCTTACTGAACCCACATAGGTTCAGCTGCAAACTTGGATGTGGCTGCTAAATCCTGAGTACTCTAGTCTAGCTAAAATAGGGAAGCTTAAGATACAATGAAGATTTAGGATACTTAAGTGCTTAAGGCTTGAATAACGAGAAAAAATTCAAGATTATGAACTCTGCTTCATGATCCCTTAATTCATATTTCTGACAGGACTCAGAACTAATTAAAGGTAAAAAGCAAATAAACATTGTTACCTAGCTAAAGATGATAGCCAAATGATAACTAAATAATAACCTGCTGATAAACTAATATAGTTAAAATATCAAGTGATCAGCTCAAAAGACAAATAGAGGCTTTATTGCCACTATAAATTCAAAGCTCAAAACTGCTAATTGGTATACAATTAAACAAGCCTACAATAGTTCATGACTCTTTTTTAACATCAGAAGCATCCTCTTGCTTAATCAGAGCAGCGTGTTCATCAGCTAGTCGATTAAACTCGGCATGTTGTTGGTCAGCCTGCTTTTTTAGCGTCTCAAAATCCAAAACCTTCTTCTTGGCCAAAGCAAGTTCATCACGAAGTCGGGCAACTTCTTTCTTCTGCTTTTCAAGTTGAGTGGAATCCCCGTTTTCGCTGGACTATTGAAACTTAGTAAATGAAAAATTGAAAGATACCTTTTTATGGAGGATGTCCAACTTTTCCTCTGTTTCAAGTAGATCCAGAATAACAGTGTAAGTGAAATTTAGAACCCTGAAAAGTCAGATATATAAATACATTAAATCTTACAGTGAGAGGAACAGAGTGAACCCAGTGAGATAACTATTTCAAACATTAATGGTTTAAAAACAAGCAACATTACAAGTTACGCTGGTTGTAAAATTTCTGAGTGCTGATACTTGATTCAATTCTGATATCGGAATTTTTCTCTGCCATGTCAGTCTTTTCTTGAACCCGAGAAACTCTATTGATAGAATCTAGTTGTGTTATAAACAAACAAGAACTTTAGTTACCTAAAAAGAGAACAAAGATGAAGCTAGAGGCAACAGTTAAGCAATCATTTTTAAATCAGCTTACACGAGCATGGCCTTCAGAGAGTATTGGATTTAGGCATAAGAGTTTTTGAAATCCAAACAAGCACATTTTCTTCTTGGCTTTCTTGGGATAGGGACCTTAAAATCAATAAAAACAAGTTGAAGGAAAAAACTTACAATCAACCCGAGAAAGAGGACTATCTAAGGATGCAGTTAGAAACTGAAGAGATAAAACAAATTTAAAAGTTTTTGAGTAAACTTCAAAAAGGAAAAAGCCTTTGAATGAATAGCATTAAGACTGATTAAAATAAATAAAATTTTAAAAATACTTACCTCGGTTAACAAAACTCCAAATACTAACTGATGATAAAGTGCCATACTTCAATTATATTTTCAGTACAAAGTTAAAGAGATTAGGGAGACTGAAGCTTTAGTTGAAGCAAGTTGTTCCAGACTTGCCTGTCATGTTGGCATGTGTGACAATTCCTTAATTCATTGCTCGAATTAAATTGTGCGTCGTTGGCACTTTCAAATCACTTGAAGCTATTTATTCGAGATTTGTATTTCTGCCTTGGGTGATTGTAGTTTTTAAAGTAGATGATGTAAGGTTTGTCCTTTTGAAGGCAAAAACAAGGCTTTTCATCGCAGAGCCATAGTCTTAAATCTAAGGTGCCACCCCCTTCAGACACATGGCTCACGTCATAATTGTGCTCTGAAATGTAATTTCCGTCATCAATAACCAAATCCCTTAAAGGCTGTATACATTTTAAGCAGAAATTCATCATGTAACCGACCAATTAAAAATGGGAATTCAGCCCACATCTAGGGTTTTGCCAGATCACTTCCAGATGGCTATTGGTTCTGAGCTTGTTTAAAAGCTTAGAGCAGATAACTGGTCAGAAACTGGGCCGCCACAGCTAAAATAGGGCTGCAGTATATTAAAAATGCAATGATTATGAGATTTTCCTGTAATCGTTGCATTCAAGCTGTCTGGTCTTTGGAATGTGGATTCCCCTGTGTTGTAGGGAATTCTAATTGGCTACATATATTTAGAATTCATTCCAGTCAGCTCGAATCAAATTTTTGTAACTCACTTATATTCTTGCTTCCTTGACTCCCAATAAATCATCTTTATCTCTTCCACTAGACTTTTAGTGCTTTTTATAACTGATCTGCAGAGGCAGGCGCTGCTGTGAGTTGCCCTTGTATTCCCCTTTTTATATTTGTGTTGAATATTCAATATTTGTTGATCACTACAACACCTGATATGGGGAATCCAATTTTTTTAAAGATGGATCCAGGAGAGGAAGGCTTTCTTCCTCCAGATGCTCAACTAATTATTCCTTCTATGTAAAAATAAAACTTTGATTTTTAAATAGCATTTCAATTTTAAATTTAATATATTTATCATTTTAAAACTTAAAGCAAAAGGTCTTATATTTATTAAGTAAAAATAACCCCTTGAAGGGATCATCCACTAAGGGATGTGAGAAGGAAACAAACGGCTGCTTTATAAAAAAACCATTGTTTCAGATCAGCTTCAGCCCTAAGCTAAAATGATGTTTCATATACTTTGGATCTGCTCATAGCTGTATTATTTAGCAACAAGCAGATTTAATTTTTCAAAATGCTTCTTTTTGGCTGTGATTGCTGCCCAAATTCTGGCCAAACATCAACTCAGAGTAGAGTAGGGACAGGCATAGTTTTGTGCAAACATGCATATGTTTTTCATTCATGACAGACATCTGTAATGTGCCAACCTCTTAAAATCACAGCACAATTTGAATGAACATTCATGTTTCATTGGGGAGCCAAGTACTATGTGTGCTGTCAAAACTTGTGTTGTTATCTCAAAGTCATAGTACCTTCTGCAAGTACATCATATAAATTAATATTTGATTTTAGAACAAATATTAAAATTCATATTCTGATATATGTATACTTGTTTTTTAAACCAACTCCATATAACTAGATTACTTGATCTGGAGCTACAGCAGTTTTTTATACAGATGCCATTGTCTGTTTCATGTATCAAACTGTAATAATTTTACATTTTGTTCCAGGCAATTTTTTCAGATGCAGGTGGCTTTTTTAACCGAGTACATTTAAATCCAGAATAGTTGTGACATTCCACAAATCAAAACAGTGAAAATTGGCATTTATGCCGTCATATTTTCAAACTTTATATTTTTATCCCTACCCTAGCTTACAGCTAAAGTACCCTCCTTAAGTAATGGATCATCAACATTATTTAATAAATGCAAGATTTAAAAAAATCAAAATGAAATAAAGTTAGCATGAAAAGATAGTCCACAAATCTTTACACAAGGCCTTAAAAAATATGCAAAAATAAACAAAGGTGAAACAAAAATAAAACCAAAATAAACACTGTTATGACTTTAATCCATATAAGAGTTATGCTCATAAAATGCTTATTGACATAGCCTATTTTCCAAGCTTACCTGTGTTGCAACATTTTTAATTACTCCCTCTTGGGGACTTAATGACCAGAGTGATTCACCAAACAAGTCACCAAATGACTCACTGACTAATCATTAAGTTGGTGGCACTGCTATCATTTGGCCATCTATTACAGGGATCAAACAATCCAGATCCTAAGTATAACATAACTTGAATAAGCCTCGTGACTTAAGAGGAACATTACTTGGATAAACCTCATGACTACCATGACATATATGGACAGTATGTGGCTTCTCATGATACTATATAATACCCTATATTAATATCAAATAAAGTATCATTCTCTTCTTAATTTTCCCCTTTATCTTGTTTATTATACTTCTCAGAAGTATATACACGACAGTGGTAGCTCAGGTAGGTTATCCACACCTACGCAACTTAAAGAAAAAGTTCCCCCCAAGAAAAATATCCAGCAAATGGCCCTCCTGGCAGGTTGGAGAGATTACAAAGAAGGGCAGGCTGTCCCTGCAGGCTTTGTCATCTTTGACAAAGTCCTCATCCCTATTGAACAGTATAATCTCCTCAAGTCCCGTAAACTCCTGAACCCGCCTCTAACTTCAGACTTGCAGACAACTGAGATACCTAATATTGTATTTCAACACCTACGCTCAGCAGAAATTGGAACGTTTGCAGGATGACGTTGAGAAAACAACAACCTCTGGATCAATAGCACCCAAAGCAAGTTTACACAAGTGGGTTATCCCCGCAGACTCTGGGCCAGTGAGGTTGCCCTTTGTATCACAGGGACTGCCTCACGTTTTGTAAGCAAATGGCTCAAACAACACCTCAATCAAAACAAAAACTGGGATATGTTCAAGGCTGCCTTCCTCAACAGATTTGCCATGAAAGACTCCAACGTAATAATCATGACAGAACTCAGAACCTTCAATATGATGGGTTCAATCAAGGAGTACATTGCAGCGTATGAAGACTTACATGACTGAGCTCCCAACACCATCAACTTTGACAAGCCTGGGCCACAACTAGACTTCTACAACAGCCTCCCCACACACATTAGACGTCAGTTTGAAATGACCCTCTGCAAGAATCTTGAAGATGTATTCTTGGAAGGAAAGCATGCAGCTCAAAATTCTAACAACTTACATGCAACAAACAAACAAAAAGAGAGTCCTACAGCCAATAAGGACCCTCGCCCTAATAAGCAGAACAACCAAAGCAATAACACCCATTTTTGAAATGTGACTCACACCGCTCAAGCTAACCATGCAAGCACTGAAGACACCAACAAGGAGGGAAAAGCTCAGGGGAGTTCTTAGGCAAGCCATCCTCCCCCACTTTACAAGACTTGTACAGGGACCAAGATGTGGACTCATTTACATGATCCAAGTACCCTCCAGTAATCACATACTGTTTGCTGCCCAAACTGGAAATAAACTCCTCACTTATGCTTTCTGTTTTTGCAGGTATCAAGGCATAGCACTACTTGACACTGGAGCAGACCAATCCCTTGTTGACAAAAAATTTGCCACCCTCATGAAACTACCCACAGTCCAAAGCCACGTCAAAAAGGTTATCATGGCAGACAATAGGAGCACACCAGTCACCAAAGAAGCAAAGCCTGTAAGAGAGGGGGGATAGACTAACAAAGTCTGGCTCCCACCCTGGTGGAACCAACTACCAGGATGTTATCTAGTGCAAGACTGGGATGACTGCTCAAAGGGGCCTCCCAAAGGAGACTGGATGAGAAAAGGGAGGGAAATAGGCATCCAGGGCCATAACCAGGGCTCCAGTGAGCAACCACAGAGAGCAATCCCAGGTGGAAGGTGTATTTGAGTCCAACGTGGGAATTTGGTGCAATGAGGATAGGGAGGGAGCTGAGACTGTTGCGGGGAGAGGGGTTGATCAATTCAGAGAAAGGGAGTTTTTTAGTTCCCAATTCTGGAGAGGGGGAAATCCCTCAGGATAAGGGACTGACCAAGGCAACTGGGAAAATGTAGCTAGGATAGTGGGGACCTGGGTGAAATGACAGAAGGCATTAGAAAGCAGACCAGGAGTAGAACCAGGAGATTGAGTGATCAGAGTAAGTTTGTTCCAAATACCAGGACTGGAGGACCAAAATAATAGGAAGAGGGGCACCAATACTGTCATGGCTCCCTTATATAAAGGAGACAACATGGTTGCAGAGGGGGTTTTAACCAAAACTTCCAGACAGACAGTCTGTGAGTACTGGGGCAATTAACAAGAGCTCAGGCCAAGTTTGGATCCTCTTGGATCAAATCTCAACAAAAAACACAGGTGTGCAGCCAGCAGGGCAGGCAGGCAATTGGGCAGGCAGACCAGAGGGAGGCAGGAGGGAAGACAGTGGTGGGAGTCAGGACAATACCCTTTATTATCAAATAAAACTTCAAAATACAAAGAGATTTTCAAAGTCAGGAGTTTTATTCAATAATTGGAATTAGTAAGCAAGGGAACTGACAGCCCATGCTTCCATTATATGCAATGGGGGTGATAGGGCCAGGGTTTTTTAAAATAGGTTATTGAAAAGCAATCTAAAGGGGAGCCAGTTGAAAGTCACTGCCTAATCTTCCTGTGGTCTGGTCTCAAGAAAATAGGAACAGCAGACCCAGGTGTAGGGTACAGTCCCTCAATAGGCTAGGTGCATTCTGGGGACTCAGGGTGCACATTACCCCTAATGCCTTCCTCTGACGTCCCAACTGGAGGGCTCCCAAACCCAATTACTTTGGGCCAAGGGACTCCCAGTCTGGAGGAAATACTTGCCTGGGATTCCGCTGATTGTTGGATTTTATACCCAATTTTTCTGGGCTGCGGGTTAGGCGCACCCTATGCCATGTGGCCCACGTTTTTTTGTTGGCCCGCCAATTGTCTCAAAACAGGTCAACACCAGGAAAGAAAAAAATCCAGCTGTATTAAAGTCTCCTTCACAGTTGGAGGGGACTCCAGAGAAGGGATTGGGGTTTCAGCCGTGAAGGCCAACACAAAGCGCTCATCCACTGTGTGGGCCAGGTCCTCCAGGGTTTGAAGGGGTTTTGCCTGCATGCAGCCCGCCTTTTTTGATGGTCTGGGAAAAACATCCCAATTCAGGGCTAAAGGCGGGCCTAGGAACTTTACAAAGCCCTTCTGCACCCAAATTGGAGACGTGCAAACTACGCTTAGCAGCCCAGTCATACCAAC
This sequence comes from Entomophthora muscae, assembly GCA_014839935.2. NCBI lineage: Eukaryota > Fungi > Entomophthoromycota > Entomophthoromycetes > Entomophthorales > Entomophthoraceae > Entomophthora > Entomophthora muscae. Next base: position 9,672 of record QTSX02002155.1, read on the forward strand.
CCCCAAGTATGATGTTATACTTGGCCTGGACTGGATGAGAAAGACCAAACCTCATATTGACTGGGATAGTGCTACCCTCACCATAAAACAAGGCAAGGTGCACCACCATGTCTACCCAACTCATCTTGACACGCTTATGAGAGACCATGTGTTTGTAAAGATCATGGAGACAGAAGAGGAAACAGACCCCAGCAAAATCAATTGGAACTCCTGCATGTATGAGGTTATCCACTTTAAAAATACGGAAACCAGACGTGAGAAGGACTACATCTGAGAACAGCTAGTCATTGAATTCCCTTACATCTTTCAAGAAACTTTACCAGGGTTACCTCTCAACCAAGGCATACAACACAAAATTGAACTCAAGGGGAGTGTACCAAAGGCATGCCTTATTTACCATCTTACACCTCAAGAAGACAATGCCTTAAAAGCCTATCTTGACAAAGCCCTTGAGAAAGGCCTCATTTGACCTTCTAAATTGCCTTTTGGTGCTGCTGTCTTCTTTGTTGCAAAGAAAGATGGAGGACTCCGCCTAGTCACATACTACAGAGCGCTCAACAAGGTCACAATTAAGAACAGGTATCCCCTGCCCCTGATTGATGACCTTTTTGACGCCCTGGGGGGTCCCTGTGACGTTCCACATGTTTGGTGGTTTGCAGGTGGGGCTTATGTTGGCCAAGTGGAAGTTTAGTGACTTTTGTTGCAGGTAGAGGCCTAGTAGGTAACAAAGGACTACTAGAGGCAAATGTTGTTCCCACCCAGCAGGAGATATTGACTGCTGTAGGCTAGAGGTCCTCACCCAGCAGGGAACTTTAGCTGCTTGGGGTGGGGAGTGATCCAGCCTGATGGGTAGTGTGTGCTATACATGCTGTATGTTGTTTAGACCCTGGCGGGTAACGTGGGCTGCCAGGGTAGGAAATTGTGCCAGCATGGTAGGTAACTTGGCTACCAGGGATGTAAGTTTTGGACCCCTGGCGGGTAACACAGGCTTCCAGGGAGGGAATGAGCTGTGAGAAATCTATGTAGCCTAATACGCTTACAGGAGGTCTGTGAGCAATCATCCTATCTAACAGACTGGTAGGTTTCCTCATTTATTTCCCTATGGGAGCTTTGGGGAGATCCCAAAGTGAGCATTAGAGGGCATGGATATGCTCAGGTGTGTCACCAAGGCAGTTGCTTGGGGAAGCAGCTGCAGAGCTTGGTGTGATCAGGCCTCTGTGAATTAAAGCTTATTACTTTGCAACTGAAAGCTCATACTTAATCACCTGGGTGAATAAAGACAACAGCATAGACTTTATTGATCTATGGTTGAATGACCTAAGTGATTGCGCTTGCAAGGGCCCAGTTAAACGCCAGTTCAATGTAGACTCATGCCTGGGTCTACAGGTTCTGGTAATAGGAACTGAGATAAAGAACTGAGGTGGTTCATAGTGTATGAACAGCAGTGAAGACTAGTAAAAAGGACTTTATGATCACAGTGAAGACTAGTTGAGGGACTTTTGGTTAAAATTGAAGTTTGGAAACAAGATCATGATGCAGGAATAGCTAATCATGATGCAGGATTGGTGAAGGACTAGCTGGTCATGATGCAGGATTGGTGAAGGATTAGCTGATCATGATGCATGAGTAGCTGATCATAGTGCAGGAACAGTTGAGGAGCTGAAAGTTGGCTAATAAGGACTGGCAGAAGTGGATACAGGAGCTAGGATGCTAGTTTTGGGCTCTTGGAAGTGTAGATGTTTATCAGAAAGAAGCAGTAAAAGGATTAATTAATGCTACCAAAAGATATGATATAAAGATGAAATTAATTATCATATAAAAGGAGAGGAAAAGAAGAAATAAGCTACAGTGTTTGAACTTTAGATTTATTGGAAGCTGATTGGGTGGAATGGTGCTTGAATAATAGACCAGTTAACGCTTTGGTGTGCAAAGAGTTGTCAGTTTGAGCGGTTTGAGCAGTGGAAATTGATTTCCTAGTTGGATCCCAGTGGAAATTCAAAAATGGTCTAGTTTTGAGCTCTGCATTCATTGGTTGAGTTCTGGAAGGTTTTCTGATGAACATGATTGGTTGGAAGCCAAAAGCTTAAAGTATAAGCAAGAAAACAGTGAATTAATACTTTAAGCTTTTTGGAAAGTAATTATGTAAGCTTAAGTTATTATAGGAAAAAGTGAGCAGCAATGGTTTAAGCTTTTGATAAAAGCCATTCTAAAGGCAGAACTGTTGAGGAAAGGATACTATAAGAAGAAGGCTAGCTGGAAAGTTATGGGGTCTTTTAAGCTTCTACCAAAAAGTTTTTGGAAGCCTTTTGATTGCCAGCAGAAGCTTGGTTGGATTGATACAAGTGGAATACCAAGGCCACTAAGGCAATACAGAGAGATGGAGTCTAAGATAAAAGAGCTGGAGCCTAAGAATAAGAAGCTGGATCCTAAGTGCGGCGCCAGAGTCCAAGTTTAAGGAGAAGGAGTCTAAGTCTAAGGAGCAGAAGTCTAAGACTAAGGTGCAGGAGTCCAAGACCAAGTACAAGGAGTCCAAGATATTGTTAGAGGACTCCGGTTATTGGCAAATCTATATTGTTTCCCTGACCCCCCAGGCCATATACCAGAAGGTTTCTAAGGGGATCTTCCTTCTGAGAGTGAATAAAAGCCAATTTCAACCCCTATACATATTTCTGAGATACATTTCCCCTTAATAGAGAATGACAACTCCTTCCAGCTTGTCCCTGACTATTACCCAGGAAACACTTTGGGGACTGATGGACAGGAACCCCACAGTCCCAAATCTTCACAAAAATTGATTTGACAGCAGGCTACCACCAAATTTGCGTAAAGCCTGAAGACATCTCAAAGACCGCATTTAGAACCAAGTACAGAGCTTCAAATGTGTTTTACTTGATTTTGGTTATGATAAAAATCCCCAGCACCTTTGTGACCTTCATGAAAGAGGTCTTCAAAGAACACATTAGAAAACAAGCAATCATCTACCTGGACAACATAATCATCTACAGTCCAACTTTAACGCAACACTGAGAAGAAGTCCGCCTGGTCCTCCACACTCTCAAGAAAACCAACTCATTACCAAACCTTCAAAATTCAACTTCTTCTTGTCTGAACTTCCATTCTTTGGTCACATTATCAGTAAGGACAGAATCAAAACAGACCCAGAAAAGATACGTGCCACAACCAAAATGCAAGCTCCAAGAATTTAGAGTGAACTCTGTACCTTCCTAGGCATGTTAGCCTATGTCAGAAGATTTATCCCTGACTTGGGTGCCTTAACTGCTCCCTTGTCTGCAATCACAGGCAAAACAACCAAGTTTGTGGGGACTCCACTATGGTACCAAAACTTCTGACAACTAAAAGAGTGAAGGGTTACTTCCCCTATCCTCCAATATCCTAACCAAGAAGAGATCTACAAGCTAGAAACAGACACTTCCAATTATGCAATTGGAGGAGTAATCAGGATTCAAATAACAGAAAAGGATAAACTCACTACTGTTTATGAATCAAGAAAATTATATGATGGTGAAAAAAGATATCCAATACATGATAAGAAACTGATAGCTATTGTACACTGTCTCATGAAGTGGCAATGCTATCTGGAAGGCGCACAAATATTCAAAGTGCTAACCAACCACAAGTCATTGATATTCTTAAAAACCCAATAACACCTATCCCAAAGACAAGCAGAATGAATGAGACTTATCCAAAGGTACCCCATGACAATTCAATATGAACCAGGCAAAAATTCTCATCACAGACGCCCTATCAAGGCTGTACAACAAACATGTGGGTCATTATTTTAGGGATTAGGCCATTTTCTAATACACATGCTGCCCAAGTCGCAGCATAACACAGTTTGATTTTGAAAAAATCAAATTACAAATGTTTATATTTGAAACAGTAATAACTCAACAAAAATTTAATATTTTTTCACACTGTAAACTATCAAAATGAAGCTAAGAATCTTATCTTTCCATTAGTGTTAAAATAATAATATAACTATAATATTGAATATTAAAGCAAAAGCAATTTAAAAGAGCATATGTCAGATTTTATTATATTATTTTGATAATGAAATGAAATAGCTTTCTTAAAGCTTAAAAAAGTTAATTTTTCACAAATTAATATATGCTTTTTATTTAATAAAATTAAAGATAAGATCAAGAGCATCATTTCCACATTTTATTTTATTTAAAAAGCTTAATTATTTAGGATTTTATGGTAGTTTAAAGTTAGGATGTTAATTTATTTGCTGTTTAGATGAATTTTGAGGTTCAAGTGAACTGCGAACCTCAAATTAAGCATTTTTTAAATACAATTCAGTAATATTTTATCACTTTAAAAATATGCAGAACAGTTATAATTAAGTTAATATATCATTTTAATTGATTTGCATAGATTACAAAGAGGATATGATGTAATTTGATGCTTAGCTGATACACATATATCACTTGTGCATGAAAACTGGGGATTTCATTTATTCTAGAAATATAAATTCAAGTTGAAATTGTAAATAAAGCTGTCACATCATTTCTTTCAGAATGGTGTCATAAGGCTTGGTATATAAGAGCTAAAGCACCACCTAAGGTTTACTTCAAACCATCTTCACAAAAAGATATAATTCCTGCAACCAGCACTCTTTTGCAAGGCATCTCTACAAAGCATCTCTTTATCAGCAATCACAAATCCAATATTATGGAATCTGTTAACTTTACTTCTGCCATGAAGCCATTTTCCTCACTGGGAGCATCAACAAAAAGAGAAAGAATTGCTATGCTAAAGAAAGCATTCCTCTTTGTTTCTGGAGGCAATCTTAATTCCTTCATCAATCACTTCCTCACTCAAACTGAGTTTGGAAAAACAGAGTTCATTCCTTTAATTCAAAATCAGAAACTAAATGTGATAATTGACAACTTAAGGGATCTTCTGAAATCTGCTCCTCAAAAGCATCTCCCAGCCTTGAGATCTCTGGTTACTTCCAGCTACTCTTTAAAAGAGCTTACTGATATAGGATTTAATATAACCAAAAGTGAGTTTGAATACTCAAGAAAGATAAAAATAAAAATGTAAGCTTAAACAAAAAAAGCCAAAAAGATAATAACTATTCATTAAAAAAAGAAATAATCAAAAAAATAATTAAAAAACTACTGGAAAATTCTTTTGAAACAAGCCAGTTTACAAAAAAAGCACCAGAAAAAATTTATAAAGACATTGAAAAAGAAATGAATGAATATTCAACTGAAATAAAATATTCTCTATTAAAAACAAAAAAAGAAATATATGAAAATATGAAAATAAAAAATGAAATTTCAATATCACTTTCAACTTATTATAAATTAATACCAAAAAATATAATAAAGAGTAAAAAACAAACTGACATGTGTAATATTTGTAACTTAAAATCATCCTTAGAAAAAAGAAAAGAAGAATGTGAAAGTAAAAACTTATTATTGCCAGAATCTATAAATATTGACTTAAAAGCTATTAATCAGCACCAAGACTTTTATGCTCATCAAAATAGGGAATACAAGAAAGATATCAATGAATTAGATAATGAATCATGTATTATAGTCATAGATTTTAAGGAGAATTTAAAAGTTGGTGGTGGTCCAATTGAAACCAATAACTGTTTTTATTCCAAAAGACCTATTTCTTTATTGGGGTTTGCATTGGTATTTAAAGAAAACAATAAAGTTAAATATGAATACCATGATTTTTTATCTCAAATATTGTCTCATGATTCTTTGTTTTCAGGTGAATGTCTAATAAGTCTTCTTAAATCAGACAAGTTTAAAAAAATAAATAATATCAAAGTATGGACTGATAATGGAAACCATTTTAGATCCTATGAATTCTTATATTATCTATTTAAAGAGACACCACAATACATTAAAGGGTCTATTAAATACAATAGATTTGTAGAATGTCATGGGAAAAGTATTGTTGATGGTCACTTTGGTGTAATATCAAAAACATTAAAAGAGAAATAAAATCAGCTTTATATTAAGAATATAAATGATATTAAAAATATTTTTGAGCAAGAAGAAAAATGAAAAGAATTATATAAATCAGCGCTATCAGGCTCAAATATTTCTCAAAAGTCATTCTTTTATATTTATGAGATAAAAGTTAGGCCTATAAGGAGAGAGCTTGAAGTTAAAAATCTGCGCATTAATCTTTCATATTTGATGAAAGATGGGAAGTTGTATACTTCACCTTTAACATTTGAAAGTTTCTCAGAATATTCTGAGATAACTTATCATTTGAAATCATGTGATGATACCAGAGAAACAAAAATATCAGAAGATGCTAGTGGTGCATTAGGACAAGTTCATGAATTAGGGAAGCTTACTAGAGGGTGTATTTTAAATAGAGTTATCAGTCTTTCAAAAACAACAACCTTTTTTGAAACAAACTAAGAATATTTATGATGAGCCAAAGATAGGGTAATAACATTTATAGCTTTGGGGCTGCTATTACTCTCCCATGCAACGCATCATAAATATTTTTAGCTTGTAGTATGTAGTAGCACTTAAGATATTTCCAGCAATATTATAAGGTGTAATTTTCAATTCTAAAATTGATAAATTATTTTTTTAAAAAAATATCTAAGCCCAAGATCAATTAAAGATTTGACATTGATTATATTTTAATCTTTATGAATAATTTGAATATGAATAATGTAATTAAGTTATAAAATAATCAGTCCAGCGCTTAGGCATAACAAGAAAAATAATGACCCATGTCTTAGGAGCTGACAGGGACCCCAATTAGCCCATGTTAATCAATGGGAATCTCCAAGAAGGGTTCCCCCCTGGTACACCAATGGAAGTCCAAGAGAAGGTCCTTACAAACAAACACCTGTTCAAAAACGTATATGGCACACTGCACCAAATACTCCCAAGTGAAGATACAGTGCCATACATTCTGTCAACACAAATATTGACACAACCCTTTGCATCCATAGAGATTTGGAACACGCCTGTAGCAGGAACTTGCATGAATATATCAAGACACACTACTGGTGGCCCAATATGCTGTTCAACATCAAGGAAGTACTAGACCAATGCAAAGTCTGTGAGAAGTACGCCCAAACCAAGGCACCACCCAAGTCAGTACTACCAGTATCAATCACACAACCCTTCAAGGTGTGGTCACTGGATATTGTGGGACCAATGCCTGGCAATAAAAAAGGCAAAAAGTACATCATAACAGCTATTGATTATGCAACCAGGTGGCCTGTGGCACAAGCTACAAAAGAACACAAAGGCAATGATGTGAGATGCTTTATTGGCAAAGAAATCATAGTCAAGTAGAAAACCTGACCTTCTGATCACAGACAGGGGAACCAAACTCAAGGCCATTGACATCAATATCCACCTTGCCAAGAATGGAATAAAGCACATCACCGCCAGCCCATATCACCCACAAGCAAATGAAAGAGTAGCACCACTAAACAACTTGCTATTAGAAGTCCTCAGTAAGTTATCTGCTAACAATCCAAAGGCCTGGGTTGATATGATACCAACAGCACTTATGGTGTGTAGAACTCAAGTCAACTGCAATACAGGCAAAAGCCCGTACAAACTTGCCTATGGGCAAAAGCCCGCCCTTGTTATTACTACTGCAGGGCCATGTTTATCTCTACCTAAGAAGGTGCCAAACAACAGTGATCCTGATGTACAACGCGCTAGGAAGGACCAAGAGGACATGGAAAAGAAAAGAGTTGAGAGAGAAGCAATCCCCCTGCAACAGGAAAGATTCCAAGTTGGGGACAATATTTGGGTTGTCAACCACAACCAACATAAGTTAGACCCAGGTTTGAGAGGATCAGGCATCATCATGGAAGTAAAACCCAACAAGACCTACCTAATCAAGGGTATTAGCGCTCAAACATAACTTAAACACATGCACCATGACTGCCTTTGCCTATTAAAAGCAAGGGTAACACAATGCAGCTCCCAACTCCCTGTACCCAACGCCAATCTGGATCAATACCAAGCCCATATTCCCAACACTCTCAAGAAAATTCCTAAAGTTCCACCTTCCAGAACCCCAGGGGGAGATGTCGCAACATCTTTAATTACTCTTTATTGAGGAATTAACAACCTGAGTGATTCACCAAACAAGTCACCAAATGGCTCACCAACTAATCATTAAGCTGATGACACTGCTATAATTTGGCCATCTATTAAAGGTATCAAACAATCCAGATCCTAAGCAGAACACAACTTGAATAAGCCTTATGACTTAAGAGGAACATTACTTGGATAAGCCCCATGACTACCATGATGTATATGGACAGTATGTGGCTTCCCATAATACTATATAATACCCTATATTCATATCAAATAAATTATCATTTTATTCTTAATTTTCCCCTTTATCTTGTTTATTATACTTCCCAGAAGTATATACATGACACCTGTATAATAGAATTGAGGTTAGATGATCTTTTGAACAGAAAAGATGGCTGAAATAAGATAAATACTTGAGCATATTTGCAGACAAGTTATCCTAGCAAAATATATGAGGTTGTTCTATAGAAAAATAAGTAAGAAAAACTAATATTAGTGCTGAAAATGTTCAAGGAATTTGTCCACAATAACAGAAAACCAATCCAATAAATAATTGTTCAAAATCAGGTTGCCTAAAAAACTAGTGATAGAAACAATCAGCTGATAATTAGAAAGGTTTTAAAAAATGCTTCTTATCACCCAAAAAATTAAGCAAAGATAAATTTTTTGAAAGTTGAAGTTTCTGAGACTACTTTACATAGAACACTACATGGTCAAGGGTTATATGGGCATTATGCAAGAAGAAACCCCCTTATTACTCAAGAAAATATGGTTAAAAGATTTGTATTTGCTTGCATTAAAGTAGTTTTCAAAGCTATGGCGCTAAGCAAAACCAACTCATCTTTAAGCAAAGTTAACTCATCTGTAAACAAAATCAACTCAGATTCAAACCAAATTTTTAAAAAATGAATATATATTGATTAACAATAGATTTGGATTAAGCTCAATTTTGTTTTTAGATTCATTGATTTTGTTTCCAGATGAGTTGGTTTTGATTAGCGCCATAGCTTTGGAAACTACTGTATATTAATCACCTTATATCTTTCTGGGAAAAGATTATTTGGTTCAATGAGATCAAAGTATCTCTTGGTGGATCTCAGAGACCCAAAAAATTTATTGCAAACCAGGAGAATCTTACAAAGCATGCTGTTTAAAAGGCACCTTTAAAAATAAACATGTGAGTGTCATGTATTGGGGCTGCTTTAAAGCCAAAACAAGAAGAGGAATCCAGTCACTCCCTGGAAAATTAGAGGCTGTGGCAACAGCGCTCATGTCAACAGTGGCCATGTCAACACTATAGTAAAGTGACAACCTGGGTTTACTTAATGTTGTCTTCTGGATGTTGACACTTTTTTAAATAAAGACTCATTTTACCCTGAACATTTTCAATATAAAAAATATATTTTGAAAGACATTATTATACTAAAATGACCCCAGAAAATTCAAAAATGCAATAAAAAATATCATAAGTAATAATAATAAGGAGATATAAGTAAGTATTTTTAATTTACTATGTAAAAAACACTCTTCACTATAAAATTATTTTTTATTCCCATAAAAATTAAAATTCCAATGAACCAAAAATAAAGGTAAACACAATATCATAAGTTATAAAAAATATAAATATATATATATATTTAATTTATTATCCTTTATATAAGCACAACTGAAAATAACTCATACCTAAATGATAAATTAACAAAATATAAGGTATTTATTATACTGTCACAAATGGCATTTTTATACTTGTATTGAAAGCCCAGGAATCAAACCCTGGGCCTTAGTAAAAGCCTAGTGCTGACCAGGGTAGACAGGAGCCCGCCAGACTGCCCATTGGGCCAAATCCTGGCCCGCCAGAGATGCCTTGCCCCAACCAAAAAGAATGGGAACCTGCCAGCCTTCCAAGTTTTGAGACTGGAAGTTCAATATCTACATTAAAAACCCTGGAATCAAACCCTGGTCCTCTAAAGGCAAACTGAGTCACCCAGGATGGACAGGGACCCACCAACTCATTGAGTTGCAAACCTGACTTATTGAATCACTCTGAGACCCGCCAGATTCTTAAGGATAATTACCCAAATGGTCACCAGATTGCTGTTAACCTTGTGCCACCAAAGACCCTGACCTACGCAGAAGGTGTAGCTTGCCTAAAGGAGGTTAAAACATGGTCTACTGCTAGCCCTTCCAATGATCACCAGCTGCTGCCAGCCTCCAGTCCGGAATGGGTAATGAAATTGAACTGCTCAGGTGATATGGTGAACAGCAGCAACGGAACAAAGCATTGCCACTTCTGTTCACCAGAGCAAGCACAACCAGGATCTGCTGCACTCAAACCAGAAGCCAAGATCCATGCCCTTCCAGCAAATTGTCCACGGTCCTAGAGTCCGCAAAGAAGCAAAATCACCTGATATAAGAACCCTGGTGTTATGGGTATGACCCTATTGTCATTTTCAATAATAAAGCTTCATGAACCTTTGGTTCAAACAAATCCTACTTATCTAGTTTTAGTGATCTTTCATCTCAGTAGGACACGTCATTTCAAAAACGCCATCTCAAATTTCTGCTATCTCAATTTATTAGTAAAAACACCATTTTGATTTACGGCATTTTGACTAAGAAAAAACTGTTTTAAAATTTTAGATTTTTTGAACTCCAAAAATTACCCAAAAAATTCCCAAAAATAAAAATTCAAAAAAACATTTCTAGGCTTAAAACAGCCTCAGAATTCCAAATCTGCAATAAACAAAGGGGGTCAATTTAGTAGCAGCATAGTTGTGTAAAGCCCAAAAGTTAAAATAATCCCTAAAACAACTATTTTCATCTATTTTAACTACAAACTATACTTTAAAATAAGCATAAAATTGTACCAAATACTAAATAAAACTAAAATAATTATAAAAGTAAAGGAAATAAGAGAGCAAATAAAGAAGTGTTTATTGCAAATAGGCTCAAACATTGGTAGAAAGAGCAACTGAGATAGCTTGGAGATGCTCAAGCTTGCTATCCTTGGGATAGTAGGCAAGGACCACCTTGCTGATTTCAGTGTACTTTTTCACCGCTTTGGTCATCTTGGGGGGATCACCCTTGATCTTCATGCCAGTCTTGAAGAGGCAGGCAGAGATGGCTTGTTGGGTTTTGAGGTGGACCATGATCTTATTGAATTTGGGCTTATGAACCCTAACCCTTGTGGAAAACTGGCTATACCACCCTTCAAGGGAAGACGTGGTCTTGATCAACCTGTCTTTGACCTGCTTATAGCAGTTCCAGGTGATTGAGTCACCACCTTTTCTAATTCAGTGTGCTCCTTGGAAGATGTCAACCCATTGAGTCTCAAAATACTCAATAAAGGGTGCAAAGGCTGCCTGGTTGGCCTGAATATAGGGATGGCGGAAGAGGGCATCATAAAAGGCATTGGTCTCCTCCTTTTGCACAAGGGCAAGGACAGCAAAGCAATTAAAAACGTCCTTTTCTTCTTTGGTGCCTTCAGTGTAGACCAGCTCATGGAGGTCAGAGCACTTTTGGAGGCAGCAGCAGAGTGCCTTCCTGAAGTGGAAGTAGCATCCCTGAGGGGAGCTCTTAAAGACACAAATAAAGGCATTTGTCTGAGCCTGTTCAAAATCCACTACCAGATATTTGTGGTAGGAAAGGCTTTCAGGCTTTTTCCTGGTTGGGGTGGGAGCGTCTTCTTCTTGGGAGATAGATTTTTTCTTATGCCCTCTAGTCTCCTTGGGCTCCTCTTCAATTGTTGGGAGGATTTCATACAGTTTGGCTTTTAAAATTGTGAGTGCCCAAACATAGGTGTCCTACGTCTTATTTGGGAGGAAAAAGAAGACCAGGGGAAGAACCAGATTTCCAACCTTCCCATGGATATTCCAAAGCTGGCTAAAGAGCTTTGTGCAGGTGGAGAAAGTGCCATCTGCAAGCCAGGTCTTGCACTTGAGGAGGTTGTGCAGATCCTGGCTTGTTGCAAAGCAGATGATACACTCTAGGGCATGTTGACCATCATCATGGAGGAGGAATCTCTCTTCATGGCAAGATAGTTTTTGCTCCTCAGTAATGATCAATTGGTCAATGGAGCTTGCACTGACGCCTTCAGTGCTCAGAGCATATTTTTGATCAGTAAAATATCTCTGTAGTTTTGAGGTGCCACCAACAGTTGCTAGTTGGGTATCATTTAAATTGAGGAGTGCATTGTTGACAACCTCAGTTGCAGTTTGATTCTTTGTGGTTGGGATCACCTGGCAAAGAAACCAGCAGATAAGTTGATAGAGAGGGTCAAAAGGCTCAGCGCAGTTGTGGTTAACAGTAAGGGCCTTAAATCTGGTGAACTCATAAGTTGTGAGCCTTGCTGGGCAGCCAACGTTATCAAATTTGAAGTGATGTTGGCAGATGGGCTTCTTCTCTTTGTTACAGTTGAAGCTGTAGCACTTGTAGACAAAACTGGCTCCCCCTTTCTTTATCATAATTGGATAGCTGATAGAGTATGTTGTTGGCACAGCAAAGGTGCCATTTTGGTTGCATATATTGTGGATAGAGTTAAGATCCCAGAGCTCAATTGGCTCATCTGCAGGAGCACCAGGCTCAGGCTCTAGCTCCTCTTTATCCTCAGACTCTGAAGTGGGGTCAGAATGATGATTGAAGTTAAATAACTTCTCTTGAGGATCAGAGAGGGAGTAAACAAATGGAGAATGGGGAGGGATAGGACTATTTCCCTCTTGTTCAGGTGACAGAGTTGGGGTCTTGGGGGAGCTTTGGCCTTAGAAGGCTGCTTCTTTGGGGTTGTCTTGGCCTTTTTGGCCTTGGGCAAAGTGATTTTGAACTTTGAGGCCTTGGAGGCCTTGGGCGCAGCTTTGGTAGTTGACTTGGGAGGCATCTAAAAGTGAATTAGTGTCAAAATATGAGCAATTTGAGGGTTGTTTTCAAAGAGAAAAATGAGAATGTTTTTAATAGAAAAGTATCAATATTTTTACAGAGAATTAGAGAGAAGATCAAAAAATATCTACTATCAAAATTTCAATGTTTTTTATTTTTTAAAAATAATTTTTTTTATTGGTAACGCAAGTATGCAAAACTTTGAGTTTTGACTGAAAACTTTCTCTCAAAATGGTGTTTTCAAAGTGAAGTAATTGAGGTGCTGTAGCTCAAAAACAGTGTTTTTGACCATTTTTTATATTAAATTAACAAATCTACGGTGGAGCTACCTCAACCAGGCCAAGAAGTAAAACTTGAATTTCTCAAAAACTATCTTATACAACTGGGGTTAAAAAGTACCCAGTTGTTTAGAGGAGATCAAAAATATATATTTGCAAAGTTTCATTTGTTTTCTTACATTTTTTGCTTAAGTGGTTTTAGACATGAAACTATACTTTTGAAAAGTGGAAAGCAAGAATTGTGGTGGGGGAATTGATATAGCGTAGCCTGGTGTCATAGGTAATTTCCCCTTATTTTCCCCTATTCATTGTGTGTATTGAATCAATTGGGTGATATGAAACTTGGTGGAATTTGAAGTGACGTAAATTGAAATGGCGTAATCACCCCTTTCCATATTAAAATCACTATTAAAATATTTTATTAAGAAAACCCTTATCAATGTATCCATGTATATAAAGTTATAAATTACATATAACAAAACTGATTTTTTTATTCAGCAATGACAATCACTAGAAGGACTATCATAGTGGCATCTATTTAGGTTGTTCTTATTATAAGTGTCTTAGTTTTTACTATAGAAACATCTTCTGGCACTATACAACAGGCTTTATTTTAGTTTGGGTATAGGCTTATTTTAGTTTAAGATAAATGATGTAATTCAAAATGATGTAAAGTTGAGATGGCATAAACACACCCCACACTAAGTGATTTCATATGTAAATAAAGTTAGCAAAATAAGATTTAATTAATCTGACTCAAAGTGACAGAATCAAGATGGCGTAAATTTGAGATGCCGCATTATAAAGGTATATGTAAATTTTAACTATTTTATTGTTTATTTTATTTTATTTTTTTGTGATTAAAAATCACTAACACAAAAAACTCCATCTCAAATTTAATTTGAGATAGCGTTTTTTGAGATGCCGTTTTTGAAATGGTGTGTCCTACCTTCATCTCAACTCCAGCCAAGTAGACAACCAGACAACCGCCCCCTCTAGAGACCAACCTGCTGACCCGCCTCAGGCACTATACTGTCCCCCTAGAGCCCCCTTTGGACCTGTGCATTTTACTGAATACCCACCCAACTTGGTCTACTTGGAGTTTAACTTGGAGAACATCCTCATTTCCAATCCCTTGGCAAGGACTAGAGAAATCAAATACATAAGACACAAAGGAAAGTGGTACAAGAGGCTGCCAAGATTGTTCAAAAACAAGTACAATTATCTGCCTGCCTACTTTGTCCCCATGACTCTTCCCTTAATCCTGCAACCCAACTGCCCAGTGGAACCTTCCCCTGCCACCAAGACCACGTCCACTCAACTGTTTGGAGTACTCTACATTACTTTTACGGGAATGATAGACTCTATGGTGCCCAACTCTGGCCCCTGGTCCTTACTTGGGCAGTCTGTATTCTATATTATCAAGTTAGCACTCATCCTATGGTGGACATTACCCACTGGCCCGGTGGTACCCCACCCTGAGTCACCTGATGCCTCTTCCTATGCCTGGCTTCCTGACAGGGGGCCTGTGACTGAGGGGGGCGCAGGGGAAATAATTAGTAAGTTCCTTTATCTTTTACTTACCTTTTCTTTAGTTACTTCAAGAAATGGGGAAGAAGTCTGTGAGGTTACAGCATATACACCAAGTGGTGTATATGGGGGTTATCAATCATTGATAGATCCCATCATTCAAAGAAGCCCTGAAGAAGTTCAAAGAATAATTCAAATTAACATGAACAAATATGCACACAAGTAGGCTTTAGAAAGGGAATATCAAGCACCAGCAGGGTGCTCAACTTGGGTCAGGGAAGCCTAAAAATTAGGGGGAAATATCAATATTAAAGAAATGAATGAAATAAAAATGAATGTTCAAATCAATTTTGATGAATTTATTTACAAATGCATCGAATGCTTCCCTTTTTCAACTATGAACTCTTATGAATCACATTTGAAGAAAGTTCAATTTCAAATAGCAAATGAATACATAAAATCAGCAATTTTCAATGAATTTATCTAATCAATATTAAATAAAGTTGGGAATATAAGCCTTGTGAATAGAATGAAACCTTTATTGGTTTAATACCCAGAAGCATGGGGGCCAATTCCAGCCAAATACCAGAAATTTTCCTCTCCAAATTTTTGAATACTTCCCATATAAATAGATTGATAGCAACATATAGAAAAATTTGCCTGTTTTCTGAAATGTACACATCCTAGCAACTTCATCTTGTCATCTACCTTGGAATGATAATCCACTGTATTTTGAAATCAAATGTTAAAATTTTAGAAGATGTCCCCCTTCAAATGAATGTCTGCTGGCTGGCATTAGACAAGATGAAGACACTGCATGGCTATAGAACTGTAGAGCACAACTCTAAAACTGTTTTATGTTAGCCTTGCTTTATAATTATTTCATACCTCCTGAAAAGAACCTTCTCATAAACTCACTTTACAATTACTTTTTATATGCCGTGCTGCCACCACTGGGGTGCTGAGCACCACCCCATTAGCAATTAGTGCAAGAGTCATCCACCATGTACAGAAGAGTATGTGGTCCCAATTGAATGCAATAGCTGAAAGTCTAATTTTGGGGTATAGTTCCTGTTGCGCTTTTTGCATTGCAGCGCCATAATTATTTGAGATTATAGGGCACAGAACATTTGCCAGAATACAGTTCTATGTGAGGATATGAGTAGTACTGTATCAGAAGAGCCAAGATTGAACAGAACCATGATTATTGCCCAGCAATGGCTTCTGATTGCGCAGAAGCACTTAAGGATTAGGATAAAGATCAACCAGATTAAGGATAAAATAAAGATGGTTCAAAGATGGTTTTATTGTAAATGATTAATTCTTCTAATACCTTCTACCAGGGTAATCTCTGGGCTGCTAGCAATGTCATCTAGGACATTCTAACACGCCCCAAATTTGGGTAATTATTAATCTAGGTTTGGCGCTTATTGCACGTCAACCAATATAATATTTTCATCTTCACCCAGCACAGGTGATCCTTGCTGGCATGGAATAATTTAGTACTTCAGGATCACTTCCTACTTCTTTGGCATACTGCAAGCTTAATGCTTATTAATTTGATAAATATGGGAAATTGAGATTATGGGGAATTGAACCCAGCGCCTCAGCACCCAATGTAAAAGTAAAGCGGCGCCTTGGCACCTGCAATAATTTTCAGTTGGTGCAGCAGTGCTTGACGTAAAAGTAGTTTGGTGCTTTGGTGCCTAATTTAATTGCTAGGCAGCGCTGCGGTGCTTGTGTATTTTTAAAGTGCCGCAGCAGCAAATCATGTCTCATTTAATTGCCGTGGCAGCGCTTACCATTGGCTAGTTTAAGGCTCAGGTCAGCAGACTACTGCTGATCCAATATATATATAGTTTATACTACCAATTTATGTAGTTTGGTAGCTGCAATTTATATCTGTGAGCTCTGTCATAATTAGTAGATTGTATTTTGTACTACTAATTTATGGATTTGGTTGTAACAGTCCCAATCTGTGGGCTCTGTCATAATTGGCATCATTGCTTGGTCAAAATTCCCAACAGTTCCCCAGAATAATCATATCCCCCTTGAAATTTGCCTTCCCCAATAAAAAAATTTCTCTTGCACTTTTATTTTAATTTTAATTTTTAAATTAGTATAATAATATCAACATAGGTTAATAATAATAAAGAATAAATTACAATAATTTGAACATGTTTAATATTAAATCTAAATTAAAATTGTTTGTTTAGTTGATTAGCAACCCTGAGTCTAAAGACTAAATATTTAACTGATAATGAATTCAATTTAACAAATGCAGACTGTCCATTAAATTTATGTTTTGAACAATGGATTGTTTAGAGCTAAAATCTGTTTCTTTTTGATTATGATTTGATAAATAAATTTGCTATTATTAACATGAGTCACAAGTAATAATTAGTAACAGATACAATAAAATTGTTGACTTTCATGCCAGGTTGCTCTGGTGGCACTGAATTGATAAGGATCAGCTTATGAATCACAGGATCAGATCTGTGGCTTTAAAAAATAACAGGCATTGTGCTAAAAAGGGTTCACATTTATTTAAATAAAATTAATATGTTTATATCTTATTCAATTTATTTAGTTGTTAGCTGTACAGTCAATAAAATATTTGATGTATTGTATTAATACTTACATCTGAATCTAATATATTTAATTATATTCAGCTAACATCTGAAGTTGTTACTATCTGAAAGCAAACTAATGATAAGTCATTATAACACAAAATACTACTTTTTAATTCCCATTAAAAACAAAATAAAAATAAAAACAATTAAAGCCAGGGATACCTATTTATTTGATTGGCTTGGAAGCAAGAGCTTTGGGGAGGAAGGATTTGGAGTGCTTGTAAAAAGCTGCCACCACATCAGGTGGCATTGAGAATTAGCTGACCTCAAGAATATTAAAGAGATATTTGGTGTCCTGTGGGAGGCCTTTCTTCACCTTATTTTTAATCAAACCAAACACCTCCTCAATTGGGTTCAAGAATGGATAATATAGCAGAAGGAAGAGGAGTCTCATTAGACAATCAGCAAGGCAGTGGCTAGAGGTGTGGCTGTTTTTGTCTATGGGGGAATTCTGACCCAACCAGATCCACTTTGTGGATCCTGACATTATCAAGAACGGCAATGTTGGTTGTGCCACAGTAATTAATCCAAAGGTACTCTTTGATGGTTTGGAGAAAATCAAGTAATGTCCTGCTAATATATGAACCCTTTTATCATCTAATACTGGTCCAACCCTCAAGGATTAAGAAGCTTTACCATTGAATAGGTCTGGGAATTTACAGCTGCACAATGGGCTGCGCCGTCCTTGGACCCCTTCTTGACCCACCCATGCCTATATCTGAGTGAGGAAGAAAACAAAAATTTGTCAATATAAAAGAACTGGACATTCCTAGTCTCCTTGAACCCAGATTGGTCTTGGCATAAAGGCAGCTTTCCTCAATTGTATTCTTGCTGTTTCTGTTGTACAGAGAAATCCCCAGAATTTCCCACAAGAAGCCAAATTGACCATAGTTTTGTGGACTTTGGTTTTAGAAACAGAAAGCCTGAAATTGGTTGCCAGCATTGGTTGGACAGCAAGTGAGTCCAGGTGGCAATCCTTGGCTACCCATTGTTTTATTGTGTCAATGTGAACAGGCTGTAAGAGTTTTGGCTGTCTTTTTACCCTGGAAGATTTTGCAATTTGACCGGTATTGCCATATTTAGTTTTGAGGTCACCAATATATCTGGATGTGACTCCAAATTGGGACACAATATCCTGGACTGCCATTCCTCCGTTTAGACAGTTGAGGAGAGCTTCACACTCACTGTCCATCAACTAATGATGGCTCTTGGCAGGTACTGCGGCATTCTGGCTAGCAGGCTCAACACAGGGGATGGGGGCCTTTGTGTAGAAGGTGGGACTGTGCTTGGTTGCGCTGGCGCTGTCAATGATGGCATAAAACACAGGTTCAGATGACTCTTTGATTGTGGCCAATGGCTCATAGGTGGTGTCAAAGATGCGAGGGCAGGAAGTGGCAACTCTTGGATCGAGAGTACAGGGCCAGGTGACAACTGGGTACACAGTGAAGGTGTATGTAACCTCATTATTCCTGATGACCTTTGTATAGGAGACTTTGGTGGCAGGCCTTGAGAGCGGCTTCTGTCTTGGATTCAGGCTGGCTGATTGGGCTTGGGACGCTGGAGGTGGTTGACTGGCAATGACGCCTTGGGAGGCCTGTGTGTCCGCATGACTCCCCTTGAGTTGGGTTCTGGGTCTGTTCTTTGACCCTCTGGGACACCCTTGTGGACAGGCTGCCTTGCGGGCTGGTGCAGGAGCTGGTTGAGAATGCAATTGACAGTCCATAAAAATAAAATAAAAAATATATTTTAGATTAAATATGTATTTATTTAGATTTATTGGTTTAGTTGTGGGTAGTTATTTTCTCTTGATTTAGCCTTGAATAGTAACAGAATTTCTATATCTGTGATTTGAAGCGTATAATATTTTATCCTTTCTGGTTTTGGATAATTTAAAGTTTAATCAATTTTCATGTCTAAACATGGTTATTGGGATTGAATTTTTATTTGATTTTAGTCATGATGAAGTTTCCTGATTTGGGCTGGTATTTCCTAGTGTGCTTACTGTACATTAAATTTAAATTCTAGTTCCCACAATTAATATCTGAGTTTACTAGTGGCATTCAAAAGTGATTTGAAATTTGGTTCATGGATTTGGCAATCCCGCAATTTTAAAAAACATAGTAAACTTAATGAAAGTGGTTGATGGATTTGCACACTTAAAAACTGATTCCAGTTAACTCATTTTGTCCATTTTACATATGCAGTTTGACTTGAACTTTGCAAAGTGTCTATGAGTTCCTGCATTTTTAAAAATTCAAATAAATATATAAAAAAATCAATTTAATTAAAAAAAGGCCATTGCACAAATATGATTTGAAATTCAGACCAAGGATTTGACAATCCTGCATTTTTACATTTAGGTTATGAATTTAAATTATTATAAGTGAAGGTATTCCAGATTATGCAAAGTAATTTTCAAACCTGTTGAGATAAACAAAAAAATCTCAGTCTAATAGTGAAATCAAAGTGGATCCAAGTCTGTTGTAATTTAATATAATTTCCTTGATTTTTGATTTTGGTTTTAGACTGAGTTGTTTTTGTTTTTAGACTGAGATTTTTTGTTTATCTCAACAGGTTTTAAAATTACTGTACTATTTTATTAAAAAATATAAGTAATAGTTAATTTATTTCAACATTGTTTAGTTTCATTATTGAAGTTGGCCTAAAATTAAAAGTATAATAATTTGATGTTTTTAATAGTAATTAACTTCTTGTTTTGTAATACTGTAAATTCAGAACCTGAACGTAAAAATGTGGGATTGTCAAATCCTTGGTCTAAATTTTGAATCACTTTTGCAGGATGGCCTTTTTTAATAAAATTGATTTTTTTGAGTATTTATTTGAATTTTTAAAAATGCGGGAACTCACAGACACTTTGCACAGTTCAAGTTGAACTTCATATTTCCAATGGACAAAATGAATTAACTGGTATCAGATTTGAAGTGTTCAAATCCATCAACCATTTTCATTAAGTTTACTATGCTTTTTGAAATTGCAGGATTGTCAAATCCAAGAACCAAAATTCAAATCACTTTTGAATGCCACTAGTAAACTCAGAGATTAATTGGGGGAACTGGAATCCAAATTGAATATACAGTAAGCACACTAGGAAACACCAACCCAAATCAAGAAGCTCCACCACAACTAAAATCAAATGAAAAATTCAACAGTGATAACCATGTTTAGACATAAAAAGTTATTAAACTTTAAAATTATCTAAACCCAGAAAGAATACAATATTATACACTTCAAAGCACAGATATAGAAATTCTGTTACTATTCAAGGCTAAACTAAGAGAAAATAACTACCCACAACTAAACCAATAAATCTAAATAAATACATATTTAATCTAAAATATATTTTTTATTTTATTTTTATGGACTGGCAATTGCATTCCCAACCAGCTCCTGCACCAGCCTGCAGGGCAGCCTGTCCACAAGGGTGTCCCAGAGGGTCAAAGAACAGACCCAGAACCCAACTCAAGGGGAGTCATGCGGACACACAGGCCTCCCAAGGCGTCATTGCCAGTCAACCACCTCCTGCGTCCCAAGCCCAATCAACCAGCCTGAATCCAAGACAGAAGCCGCTCTCAAGGCCTGCCACCAAAGTCTCCTATACAAAGGTCATCAGGAATAATGAGGTTACATACACCTCCACTGTGTACCCAGTTGTCACCTGGCCCTGCACTCTTGATCCAAGAGTTGCCACTTCCTGCCCTTGCGTCTTTGACACCACCTATGAGCCATTGACCACAATCAAAGAGTCATCTGCACCTGTGTTTTATGCCACTATTGACAGCGCCAGCGCAACCAAGCGTGATCCCACCTTCTACACAAAGGTCCCCATCCCCTGTGTTGAGCCTGCTAACCAGGATGCCCTGGTACCTGCCAAGGGCCGGTGTTGATTAACAGATAATGAGTGTGAAGCTCTCCTCAACTGCTTGAACAGGGGAATGGCAGTTTGGGATATTGTGTCCCAATTTGGTGTCACAGCCAGATATATTGGTGATATGAACAAATGCATGGCAACACTGGGAAAATTTCAAAATCTGCCAAGGCTAAGCGGCAGCCCAAACTCTTGAAGCCTGTGCATATTGACGCAATAAAACAGTGGGTTAACAAGGATTGTCACCTGGACTCACTTGCTGTCCAATCAATGCTTGCCACAGAGTTTGGGCTTTCTGTTTCTAAAACCCTTGTTTACAAAGCAATGATCAATTTGGGCTTCTCATGGAAGGTCCTCAGAGTTTTTCCACACAATAGGATTAGCAAAAAAATAATTGAGGATTGACGCATTTATGCTGAGTCTTATGTGGCTCTCAGAAGACAAGAAATGTTCAATTCTTTTACATCAACAAATTGTTGTTTTCCTCCTCACTCAGGTCTAGGCATGGGTGGGTCAAGAAGGGGTCTAAGGACGGCGCAGCCCATTGTGCAGCTGTCTGTTTCCAGACCTATTCAATGGTAGCACTTCTTGGTCCTTGCAGGTTGGATCAATACCAGATGATCAAGGGTTCTCATAATAGCGGGACATTCCTTGACTTTCTCTGAGCCGTGAAGGAATACCTCCAGATCAATTACAGCAGCTCAACCAACATTGTTGTGTTAGATAATGTTGGGCTCTACAACAAGGATCTGGTTCTGTCCAAGTTTCCCCCCATTGACAAGAATAGCCATTGCTCCAACCACTGCCTTGCTGATTATCCAATGAGACTCCTCTTCCTCCCCCTGTATTATCCATTCCTTAACCCAATCAAGTAGGTCTTTGGGTAGATCAAGAATAAGGTGAAGAAAGGCCTCCCTCAGTCCACCAAGGATCTCTTCAACATTCTCAAGATTAGCCAACTTGTTATGCTGCCTGATGTGGTGGCGGCTTTCTATGAGCACTTGGAATCCTTCCTCCCCAAAGCCCTTGCCTCTGAGGCAATCAGATAAATAAGCGCTCTGGGTTTTATTTGTTTTTGTTTTATTAGGGCTCAAAAATTATTATTTATATATAATGACGTGGCGTTTGATTATATTATAGACATATAATAATACATACAAGAGGTAAGTAAAATTAATTGTGCTAGATATGAGGACACATATTTTTATTATAATGCATTGAATATTGTATTGACTGTGCGCTAACAAATAAATAGATTAAAAAAGATAGAAATAGATTAATTTTATTTAACAATTGTGAATCTTTGATGATACTTTGGCTTTTTTAAGCCACAAATTGGACCTTGCAGGTCATCATCTGATCCTTATTATTTCAGTGCCACTATAGCCACACGACACGGAAACCAATGATATTCATGTATCTCTTACTAATTAGTACTTATGAAGCAGTTCAAACAAATCAAATATATTTATTAAATCATATTACAAGGGAAAGATAATTTGAGTTCTAAATAATCACTTGTTTAGAACAATAGTAGAGCGGGCCGCATGATGCAGATAAATTCAAATCTTGTTGTTTATCTATGTAATAGATGAACCCGTACTTGACAAGCTAGTAAATAAAAACATTTTTAATTATTTTTTATTATTTGGTGTTTTTTCAACTATAACTTATGTTTTATAATATACTTAGATATATTACTATTATAATTTTAATATTATAGTTTAAATATTAAAATTTAAATATTAAAATTATAATATTTAAATTTTAATATTTAAAACAAAAAAAATAAAAAAATAAAAGTTAAATTGCAAGGGAAGATTATTTATTAGGGAGATGCAAATTGCAAATGAAATGTGATTATTCCAGGGAATTATATCCTGAAATCAAGTTTTCAGCTAGAGCGTCTAATTGGATCCATGTACTCTTCTGTACGTGGTGGACAACCTTGGATGCAATTGCTAGAAGGATGGCACCCTGCACCCCAGTGGTTGCCAAACACTTAATAAAAGGGAGGTGGGTAAGCAAATTAATCAGAAGATTGTTTTTGGGAGGCACGTAAAACCCATACAACAATGCCACTGCAAAGGAGTTGTACAGGATGTGCTCAACTGTCCTATACTCCTGGGGTGTCTTCTGGCGCTCCAGTGGTAATTGGCATACATTGAGTTAAATAGGTACATCCTCCAACTTTTTGACATTATTTTTTTAATATGAAATGTAGTAGGATTCCTAGGTATACTGTGACGTAAATCCTTTGCAAGGTATATTTTTCAGAAAGCATGCATAATCTTTTGTATACTTGAACTAATCTGTTTATATAGGATGTTGGACTGAACTTGAAGATGGTTCTGGGGGGTGCCCAACTTGTATCTGCCCCCCATACCTTGGCAAACAAAATAAATAAAGGTTTAAATGTATTCATGAGGACTGTGTCCCTAACTTTATTTGATAATGCCTTGAATACTTTATTAAAAATTTCAGCTTTTAGATATTCAGTTCCTATTTGAAAGTTGTTTTTTATTAGGTTTTTTCATATTCATTGATATTTTAAAAGGGAAATTGTTGTATACTTTCATAAATATATTCATTGAAGTTTATTTTGATATCCTCGCAAATTTCAGTCATCTCTTTGAAGTTGATAATTGCTCCTATTTTGTATGCTTCCCTAATCCACAGCAAGCACCCTGAAGGTGGTAAATATTCTTTGGCTTTAGCTTCAATATTTGCAAAATTGTTCATATTCATTTGAATTATTTTATTTATTTGATTTTTATTTATTTGCTTTACAGGGGCTATCAGTGATTGGTAACCCCCGTAAAACCAACTTGGTGTGAAAGCCGCCATTTCCGCAACCTTGTCCCCATTCCTAGTTATAACTAAAGTAAATATAAGTAAAACATAAAAATACTTACTGATTGTTTCCCCTGCAGCCCCCTCAGCCACAGGCGCCCCATCAGCAAATTTCATGAGTGTTGGCTGCTCTTCATTTGTTTTTCTGGGCTTGACCTTCCTTCTTTTTTGTGCTACTTGTGTTTTCTCCTGCTTTTCATTAGTTGAATTTTTCTTTGTTTTTTGAGGAGCTCCTGCTTCCTTATTGTGTTTTGTTTTAATCTGTTTCCATTTGACCAGCTTCCTCTTCATTTGTGTTAATTTCCTTTGAGCTTTCATTTCCTTCAATCAATTTGATTTTTTTGAGTATTCTTTCTGTTGGTTTTTGCAAATTCCCACAAGTTGTAACTTTCACTTTTGAAATCTAACTGCTTTAGTATTTCCTTTTGAAGATTTAAAACTATTTCCTTGTGTTCTTTGTTGACTATTGTTCCCAGGCTATTTTTTGTGGTTTCATTTTGCTGGACCAAGGCCCTTCCCTCATTTCCCAGTTGATTTACCACAATTTCCCTTATATTATGTTCAAGCTTGACAACCTTTTGGAGGGCTGATTCTAATTCATTGATAAGGGTGTAGATATTTGACATTTGTTTGATTTACATCAAAAAACTGGTTTTTATAGTACTACCTTCAACACATGAATATTTTTCACCATCATTAATAAATTAAAGACCATAAATGTAAATATTGCATTAGAATATTGCATTAGAATATTGCAATTAGACGTCAACTCTTGATATTTTGATATTATGTGCATAACTGAATGCATTTTGTTTAATAAAATTCATTGTAAATGAGGCCTTTTTCATTATAATTTATATAAATGTACTGTGTTTATATTAGAGAGCCATTAATGCTCAGTACAAATATTGATACATAGTGTGTTTTACAACCTGTATATTTACCTATTGTTAATAATTCTGTAAACTTTTTAGTTGGATTTTTCAAGGTAATAATAATGTAATGGGTTAATAAATTAATTTTTATTAACATTAATTTATTAGCCCATTACATTATTATTACCTCGCAAAATCCAACTAAAAAGTTTACAGAATTATTACTAATAGGTAAATATACAGGCTTTAAAATGCACTATATATCAATATTTGTACTGAGCATTAATGGCTCTCTAATATAAACACAGTCCATTTAAATAACCTACAATGAAAAAGCCCTTGTTTACAATGATTTTTATTAAACAAAATGCATTGAGTTATGCACATAATATCAAAATATCAAGAGTTGACGTCTAATTGCAATATTCTAATGCAATTTTACATTTGTGGCTCTTAATTTATTATTGATAACGTAAAATATTTATGCAAATAATTTTATGTCAGTCATAAAATATATAAATTTTTATTGATTATGAGAATATCAATAATGTAAAAAGAATATGTTATTAATTATTCATCAAAAGAAATAATATCAACTTTAATAGGTTGTCACAAAGAAAAGTTTTATTTTACTGATCAAGGGACAAGTGGGGGAGGGAATGGGCAGAATTTACATTGCCATCATCTGCGCCTGTGGAAGGGACAGCATCAGAGGTTATGGGAAGGGAATGGCTGGTGGTTTGGGAATCAGGGTTGGAAGGTGGGTGGCTTGATGGGGGGGTTGGGGAGGCAGGCTTTGTTGACTGGGAAGAGGCAACAAGAGCTGATTGATTCAATTGCTTGAATTCTTCTTCTGTCATGTATGTGGGCTTGACAAACCAAATGGATGGGTGTGGGGGAAGGCAGGAGTCCTTTCTGGACTTATCACTATCACTTACATAGAAGATGATGAGACCTGATAAGTCCTGGACAAATATGGAAGGGAAAAGCTTGTACCCCTTCTCAATATGGGAGCACAGTTCATTGTAGGTGGCAGGCTTTAAGTGCCTGAAAGCTGAACCAAAATTGTAAAGACACACTCTGAAAGATGCATGTCAGCGTGGTTGATGGGGTAGGACCAGCAGGTATGCCTCACAGCCCTAATTTCCTTAGCTACCCATTCCTGCTGCTTCATCTCTGCACTCAGTATAACTGTGTATACAGCTTGTTGGGTAGCCCACTCCTCCAGCATGTCCTTAAGCTCTGTCTGGTAGGCATACCCATCTGCAGTGTTTGATATTACCAAGTAATGATTGACACCCAATGGGGAAACTGCCAACAAAACCCCAACAAATTGATACAGGATTGAGCTGCGCTTGTAGACGTCAGATTGGATGTGCTTTTCCCCAAAGTCTTGGATACTTACCAAAATCTTGGCATACAACAAGAAACTGACGTCATTATAGGCCCTCATTGCCCTTTCTTTGATAAAATTAATAATGGGTGAATTGTAGGGGTTAGTATCCACCAAACTGGGGCCACCAAGAACCTGATTGAACAAGATTCTGACGGCAATAACAACTCTGTGCATCCACAAATTCACTGTTCTCTTATTTGTGAAAATGTTGTGGAGTCCCAGTTAAAGACACACCTGGACTAGGAGCATCTGGGGGTCACATTACATAATGACCAGCATGAGAGGGTGGGTTTTTCACCTTCAGTTGACGTACAGGCATCAGTTGGAGTCTTCTTGAGAGGGAGACCACAGTTGGTATGGGCTTATAGGGTTGAAGCCACAGTGGACTTTGCAAAACCCATTGCGGCTGCAATTTCCCCAAGGGACATAAGCATCCCTTGCTTTTCAACCATTTTGAGAACAATTTCTGGGGTGATCAATTTTCTCCTGCCTCTTGCAGGCTGATTGGCTAGGGGAGGGATGTGTCTGTCTTGGGAACTGAACATTACCATCTGATTGGCTTTTTCTAGATTCTGGCTTCCTTGGGTGACTACTTGGCTCAATTGGCTGGTTCCAGATGCCATTGTTGATCCAGTATTTGGGTTGGCAGCTGCCTGTGCGTGATGGGCAAACAGGGCCATGCTTGAGGATGCAGAAGAAAGAACACACTCCTGGTTAGTGCTTGGGGAGGGGCCTGCGGGTTGGGAATGACCATAGACAGAGGCTTTGCTGTTGGAAGACCCAGTGTAGCCCTGCATGATTTTGTCAAGGCCAAGGAATAGCTTGTTTATTTGGTTGTTATTGAAAGAAGACATAATAAATTTTTATTAAAAAATCAAACTCAAAAAGAGAAGTGTATGTTTTAATCAATTTTATTGTTAAGTATGTTAAGCCAGTGAAAATTGTGCTCTAAATTTCAGCTTTCCTAAACCGGAATAGGGTATCTTTGAGAATGCCTATGATTCCTAAAAAAAATCAGCACAAATCCACTCTAGATCATTTAACATCCTTTTTGAGACACCCATAAATTGTATTTATTTCAAATTCACCTCATTTTTGATTTGAAATTTGGTTCTTGGATTTGAAAATCCCGCAATTTCAGATTTTTTAAGCTTTACATGATGTCTACAATTTGTTTGAAATACAGGAAATCTCAAATTGTACATTAGAATCCTGCATTTCTGATTCATGTATCCTGCATTTGTTTGTTGTGTTTTGTCTTTTGTTAGTTGAGTTATCTGCTCAAGAGATTCAAAATTTGCCAATTTAAATAAACCAAAAAAAGTCAAATTAAATGGTTGATTTTATTAAATATTTTATTTTTCACTCAGCCAAGTTTCCTGAAAAAGTGATTCAAAATTTGGACCAAGGATTTGACAATCCCGCGTTTTTACGTTCAGGTTCTGAATTTACAGTAAAAATTAAGCCTATTCTTAATTGATGTCAACATTGGCTTTTTTTTCTCATTGACTATCAATTACAACTATATGATACATTATAAAAAATTGTTTATTTTTACAATTGGTTAGTAGGCTTCAGCCTAAGTGTCAAATTAAAGTCAACTGTCTGCATGTCAATAAAGTATCAATATGCAGACAGTTAGCATGAAGACATTTTAAATGCTGATGGTTGCCGCCAATTGGGTGAGGTATAGCCATCAAGAACTTATTCATTTGTGCAGGTAGCCACCCAGACTTTCTGAAAGATCATTTTAAAGGAGATTGAAGTATAAAAAGATACAGATACCTCAAAGCCCAAAAACAAGTTCTTAGTTATTACCTGAGAGATTATAGTGTTAAACTAGATCAAAACCAGTTTAAATAAAGATAATTATTTACATGTTCTCTTCTGTTATATTGTCTGTAGTGTTCTGTAGAATATAAAAAGTATATTATAAACATTGGTTGATTCTAAAGAAAGTCAACTAGACATACTGTAGCTTTGAACTTGAAAGAAGAAACTATGTCTTCACGCCAAAGATATAATACTTGAGACCTTCATTATAACTGGGAAAATCTAAATACTAGTCTCTGATTACTTTCTTCATTTAATAAACTCACATTCTCTTAAAGTAT
The DNA here is from genome assembly GCA_014839935.2 of Entomophthora muscae. Taxonomy (NCBI): domain Eukaryota; kingdom Fungi; phylum Entomophthoromycota; class Entomophthoromycetes; order Entomophthorales; family Entomophthoraceae; genus Entomophthora; species Entomophthora muscae. The sequence goes on from QTSX02002155.1 coordinate 38,187, forward strand.
TATTCTTTAATATTAAAATTTTTATAAGGTACTTTTATTTAAAATAAATAGGTTAGTGTACAGTCAATTGTATCTTAAATGTAGTTTTTTAATGTGCTGGCTTCAGAGTTTTTTAAACCCTAGCTGTCAGGGATCTAGTCTTGGGTGTCCAGCCTGTTGTTTTTAGGGATAACTTGGGCCAGTGTTTTAGCAAGCAAAGCCCACCCCAAGAGAGGAGCTAACTTTAAAAGGTAGTAAACAGACTTTCCCACCCAGGACCACGGGCCGGAAGCCGGGATTATTGTGTCAATCACCCCTGTGAGAGTGATGTACACAGTTCCAAATAGCTTGCCAGTGTGGTCAGTTGGGAGGTTGGGTGAGGAAGCAGGCATAGGCTTGGGTGTCACGGGCGGCTCCATGTGGGTATTGTAAGCAGGGAGATAGTTGAATTTCCCTCTAAACAATTTAGGTGTTGAGAATATCCATGGGCCTTGACAGTTGTATCTAACTGCTGATTGTATGCGGGCCAAAGGATTGGGTTCAAGTATCTTTTCTGGGGTATAGTCCTTGTATTTGGTTTTCAAAGGGTAGTCTGTGAAGTGGACAGGGCCAAAGGGTACACCTGGAGGGTGAAAAACTGCAGGCAGAGGGACAGGAGGGCCAGGAGATCTTGTACTGAATTGTTAGATGACAAATACAAAATAAGGCAGTATCTGTATAAGCCAAAATAGCATAACCTTTATTCAAAAATGGGAATAAGTTTGGAGTGCAGGGTCCTTTGGTCTATATAGCACCCCACTTCCAAACTTAATATTTTCCCTGGGGGGTTCATCAGGGCATTGGGAAGGGCGGGCCTGGGGGATCTGGGTGCTTAGGTTCAAAGGCGGCAAAATGGCACTCAGGCTGGGAGTTCTTTAATTGGTCAAAAATCTCAAATTGGCTACTTGATTATCTTGCTCTAGAGTCTTGGTCATGGGGTTAGGCCACAGGCCTGTGCCTCTTTCTGGGGATGGCTCTTGATTGGTACTAGTGTAGACTTCAAGTTCATGAAGCTAATAGATGCCATTTTGGTACCTCTGTTAGGCACTTTGATTAGTCCTCCATTTGGTGCATTGATTTCCTCAGTTTGGCCTGTTTTACTATATGGGCCAACATTCTTGGTATCAGCTTGCGGGGGCTCAACTTCAGGAAAATGTGGGCAGGCAGTCCTTTGGTCCATAGGGCTGGCGGCCTGAGGAAATCTAGGGTCAGGGTTCAAATACTGCTCCCGGGTCTGGGTTTCCAGAGAGGAAGAATTGTCAATCCTGACACTAGCTGCTATTAAATCAGCACAAATTTTATATAATATTTATATTTTTGTGGTTTTTTGATATAGCCATGTTTCAAGATTTTTGGATATTGACTATTTAACAAATTCAACTAATAATTGCAGGTGCACATATAGCCTGAGGATGGATTCAATAAAAAAAATGCAGGCAACTGGGCCACAGGATCAATAGATCAATGAACAAATCACATCCTGCCATTAAAAAATCTCTATTACTGATTAATGAATAGAAAAATCAGGGATTTTAGCCCTGACTCTAGGGTTTCAGAAAATAGTCACCCCCAGCTGTGCTCTATGCAAGAAAAAGGCTTTATCAATTTAAATAATAATATGTAATTAATGAATCTTCCTAAAACCAGGGGTTAAACCAGGAACCCCATGATTGATGCTAGTGTTGGTTTAAAGATTGATTATCAACTTACTATACAAATTTGTGTTTGTATTATTCAATTTGTCTTTAAATATATCTGTAAAAATGTTAAGATGATCATAAAGTACCATATCTTACAATTAGCACCTAATTGGCCAAACGTCCAGCTTCTGTTGCTTACGCCTCACTCTATTCTATTTAAAATAGTTTTTGTTACTTCTGGTTCAACCATTAAAGTTGTTGAAAACCTCTCATTTCTATTTTTAAATGGTTCAAACTAGTGTTTGTTCCTATAGATTCCTTGGTTCTCCATTATTATTGGCAAGGATATAAAAACTCTCCTCTCTAAATTCCTCTGGTCTTAAGTAAGCATAAAAAAATCCTTTTCCTCATCCTCACAACCTCAATGATCCTTTCTTCTGTTTTCAATCATTATTCCTGTATTTAAGGCAGCTAATTTTTAGCTATTTTCCTTGTTCCAGCAACATTAAATATACCTTCTTATGATCTGCTTCTACTCTTCAGCTTTAAAATTTTAGCCATTTTCTCCAATGGGAGAGAAACTTCTATTTCTCTTTCTTTTGACCCTCCTTTTCTTAGGAGTTCTAGCTTTGAAAGGGTTCAATCTTCAGACTGACTGGCACAATTCTTTCCCTGATGATGCTCATAAAGAAGAAGCCTTGTCAATGAATGATTCAAGTATGATACTGGACATTGGGAGCATAAATTTTCTTATTGCCACAAACATGTTAATCCTTCTAATGATCCTGACTTGCTTCTTGTGCATCATCATGCCTTGTTTTATCTCCTTGCCTACTTGGTGAGGACTACCTTTTGGGACAATTTAGTTTCTTGTTGAGAAGATTTCCCTCATATTTCAATTTAGTCATCCTGCTATAATAAATCTTCCCATTAGTTTGATCATTGCAGGTTTTAATATGAGGGTTCTAGCAAACTGTTGGATATCCATTAATTAGGAAATAATTTCCTAACTTATGGGCTAGAGCCCCCAGATTGAAACCTGCAATGATCAAACTAATGGGAAGAGTCACCATAGCAAGATGACTAAATTTTCATATTAAGGGAAATCTTCTCAACAAGAAACTAAATTGTCCTAAAATGTAGTAACTCACCAAATAGGTAAGGAGATTGTTGTATTTTTGGTATACTCTATGTTGTTGCTAATTTTCTTAACTCAATTTACAACCTATTAATTTATCAAAGACTAAGTTAAGACTCTTCTACAACTTAGTATGTATAATAAAGTATAATGAATGTAAATATTGTCAAGGAGCTGGATGTACAGGTGTTCTGGCTACTGCCAACCCACTTAACATCCAGTCATTGCCCAATTTGGTACATTTCCAATATGCAGTTTGACATGCCAGAAATAGCAACAAGCCAATATCACATGACTTTCCAAGTATCCAGAGACTTGAACCCATCCTGCACATGATCATCCTTATCTTTGATCCAACTTAAATCCCCGCCACAGCACATTATATATAAGTCTAAAGTATTATCCAATAAAATATACTTTTTCTCTTCTTAAATTCCATATTTGAAGCTTCCCCACAAGTTGCTCCTCATCAATATCAATCCTTTATTTATGATAACAAGGGAAGAGTTATATAGGGGATTAGAAATAATGTTTAGCCACTGATGCTCTGATCATGGTTCAATGTCAGATCATATTAGCATTCAGCCCATCAATTGCTATGATTGTTTGATGGGCTAAATAACTCTCTGAGGTTATGACCCGTCAATCCACTGGACTGGTTATCCATCTGTCCTATAGATCTATTTGGAGTCTCAAACTGGAGCCTAGTTAATGGTAGTTATACTGACGTCAGTAATGGCTAGTTTACACTAACCACCTTACAACAGAGATAAAACAAGGCATGAGGATGCACAAGAGGCAAGTTAGGATCATCAGAACAATTAGCATGTTTGTGATAATAAGAAAACTTATGCTCCCAATGTCCAGTATCATACTTGAATCATTCATTGACAAGGCTTCTTCTTTATGAGCATCATCAGGGAAAGAATTGTGCCAGTCAGTCTGAAGATTGAACCCTTTCAAAGCTAGAACTCCTAAGAAAAGGAGGGTCAAAAGAAAGAGAAATAGAAGTTTCTCTCCCATTGGAGAAAATGACTAAAATTTTAAAGCTGAAGAGTAGAAGCAGATCATAAGAAGGTATATTTAATGTTGCTGGAGCAAGGAAAATAGCTAAAAATTAGCTACCTTAAATACAGGAATAATGATTGAAAACAGAAGAAAGGATCATTGAGGTTGTGGGGATGAAGAAAAGAATTTTTTAGCTTACATAAGACCAGAGGAATTTATAGAGGAGAGTTTTCATATCCTTGCCAATCATAATAGAGAACCAAGGAATCTATAGGAACAAACACTAGTTTGAACCATTTGAAAATAGAAATGAGAGGTTTTCAAAAACTTTAATGGTTAAAACAGAAGTAACAACAACTATTTTAAATAGAATAGAGTGAGGAGTAAGCAACAGGAGCCATAAGTTTGGCCAATAAGGCGCCAATTGTAAGATATGGTACTTTATGATCATCTTAACATTTTCATGGATATATTTAAAAATAAATTTAATAATACAAACATAAATTTACATAGTAAGTTGATAATCAATCTTTAAACTAACACTAGCATCAATCATGAGGTTCCCAGTTCAACCCCTGGTTTTAGGAAGATTAATCAATTACATGTCATCATTTAAATTAATAAAAACATGTTCCTTATTTTGCAACCAATATTACTCCCCCACCTGCTAATGTATCTAAAATTATAAGGGATCCTGAGGCTAATGTCAAATTACAGGCATTATCTCCTGAATGGGAGCTCTGTCAATTTGATGTGCTGATCCCTCTCTTAAGATATTCTTAGCCAAAACCTTATACCAAACTATCCATAGTGCCACCTCCTGGTATACTTGTGGCTCCTCCATATAGTATATCAATTATGCTATTCTCCAATAAATATTATCTTATTACTATTATTGACCTCTCTATTAGACTTTTGTCTCATCAATATAAATACTGAACTATAATTGGTTCAGTTGCAACACTTGGATAGAGCCAAGTTGGGGGTGACTATTTTCTGAAACCCTAGAGTCAGGACTAGAATCCCTGACAGGAACATTCATATATTGTGCAATTAATTATTCCACCATAGATTGGGTTGCCGGGCCAACCACTCTAAGATAAAAGGCCCACAAGCCTATCTTATCAGATTATCTCTGATTAGGTGAACAATCATATCCACCAACTAGTAGCCATCCACTGGCTATTTAGACCTGAGGAGTGGCCCTGATAGACAACTGACTTCACTTGATTAAGAGACTCAGTTGTATGATGTATCAATTACACTGATGCTATGGAAGTTATCAAGAGAGCTTCCCTCCAAAACACACTGTCAATGTTAGGCCCTTTGCCACATTGCCCTAATAATACTTCAGTCTCCATCTTAGTGCTATAAGCTAACCTTGGAAATAACATGGGCAGCTGGTCCAGCCTCAATGTCAGTATATGAATAAAGACATATTTTTATTTTGTTCCTTTTTGACTTTACAATGAAGTGTAGTCTAATCCTCAAATAACTTTTTTCAATTTTTGAGCTATATTAATAGAGCAAAAGATGATACTATTATCATACAGTATAAATACTATAGTAAAATATAGAAACACAACTATGAACCTATATCTAGAAGTGAGAAGAACATCATATTGCCTCTGGGCTGTAGGCCCAGTCAGACTTCTTACTCCTGATGATCACAACAACTTCCATGCCATGTGATACACCAAAGTCACAGGTTCTCCTGCAATTTCCTAATGTTAGAATTCTCAGAATGGCATCTTGGTGGGCTATAAAATACCTTGGTCTGAAGATTTCTGATATCATGATTTTTTATGTTTTTAACTTACATAATCATGAATTACCATCACAATACAGTAGTTTTCAAACCTGTTGAGATAAATGTATATTAGTCAGTTTAGAGTGCATGAACTCAGTCTAAAAACAAAATCAAAGTGGATCCAAATCTATTTTAATTTAATATAAATTTCTTAATTTTTGATTTTGTTTTTAGACTGAGTTCATGTGCTCTAACCTGACTAATGTACATTTATCTCAACAGGTTTGAAAACTACTGTATTGTGATGGTAATTCATGATTATGTAAGTTAAAAATGGTGTATTTACTATACTTTTTGAGATATTTTGATTTAAAATGGCAAAAATAGCTATTTTTAATATTTAAATACCCATTTTTTGATGAAATAACATATTACAATTAATAGAAAAGTACTACTTTCCAAGTGAATTGTGACAATAACAGAGATGGTTTAAGATAAAAAGTTAATATCTTAAAAGGGGGGATTAAAAGCAATCTATTAAGAATTTTTTGTGAAATTTTTTGAATACTCTTTCATAATAATTTCATGATAAACTAAAATAAGAAAGAACAAAAATTAAGTATCCAGCTTTAGTACCACATATAAAAGAAAGTTGTTTTAAAATAATAATCGTTTGATAAAATTGTAAAGAAACACTGAAATTAAAGGTTTATTTATTACTTATGTCTTTATAAAAATTTATATAAATTATTAATAAAAGGGTTTATAGCTAGTTTATGTACATTCAAAGGAGTGTTTAGTATCCAAAAACAGTTTTTTTAAAAGATTTATTGTATGTAGAGGGAATTTTTTAATAAAAAAGTCGTGTCGGACAGGTGGCCGAGTCGGTCTAAGGCGCCACGTTAAGGCCGTGGTCTCCTCGGAGGCATGAGTTCGAATCTCATCCTGTTCATTTTTCATTTTTACATGCCCTACTTCCACCTATAAATATGTACTTTAAGATTCTTTGATTGCTAGTCTTCACAACTAAAAATATATGTTTAATTTAAATTATAAATTCAACTATCAAGTTTTTTATTTAAAATTGCTTATTAAAATTTTTGTAAAATAACTAACAGTAACTTTGTGATCATCAAGTTTTAAGTCAGACAATTAAGGGAACTTTGTTTTTGATTGGATTTTTCTTTTCTTGATTTTATACCAGCTTGGTGATTTATTTAGTATATACATATAGGATTTTTCAACAAATCTCGTTTGGATTCGGAAATCATATATTGTTTTTGTGGTAATGGTTCTAAACAGCTAATAGATATGGTATAAAAAGAGTATAGTTTAATATATTGCTTTAAGTACTAGTTAATGACAACCCTCTTAAATCAATGGGTATTAAAACCAAAAAATTGACACTCACTTTTTTAAATAACCATCAAGAAAAGGTTAACATATATAAAATATCTACATATACCCATGTCTCATCTGTAGGAATATGTGATGTAATATTTTTGAAAAAGATTATGATACAGTAATTTTCACAAAAAATATGAACAAAATTAATTCAGCCTAACATAAACTTCACTCATCTCAGAAAATACTATACTGTACTTTTCACAGCTGTTGAGTCGGGTGAACCGAAATAAGATGAAAGAAAACCAAAGTCACACATAGAACAAAATATAACATCAAACACAAAATGTGATCTATATTTATTAGAAATTTAGGGTCCAATGAGTGAATAAAAGTAAACACACAATGTGCATATTGTTTACACAACATACAAAAATCACACAGGAAGATCAGGATATCAACATATCAACTTACACTCATCCAATTTTCTATTGTATTTACTATGTTTAGATCAGGAAACACAAAAGTCATACACTATGATGCAAATATCATAAATTTAAATAAAGAAAATAAAGTAGTTTTCAAAGCTATGTTACTAAACAAAAATAACTCATATTAAAACAAAATCCAAGTATTGGTGTAAAACATGCACTCTATTAATAGGGATTTGGGAGTGTTGATGAGCAAAATGACCCAACACAGCAACAAACAACTCAGACTACAAGAGAAAATAAACAAGATATAATAAAAAATACATGTAATTACAAACAAAATGGGTTCATTTGTCTTTTAGTGTAAATATGTTTACTATGTAAATTTATGACTAAATAAACTCAGGTGAAGTGAGCTAAAACTCAAACCAAAAATGAAGTGCAGTAGCAACTTAACAATAAAACAAAATTACTCAGTTGTTATACAAAATGAGCTATACACAAGCACATTATCTAACTATATAAAGTAAGACACAGTATCTGAAACACAAATCATAAGTGTTTCTCTGAGTGTCTAAATCTGGCATGAATTCTGGGGAAATTGATTTATTGGTTCTATAATGGGTTATGTACAACCAAAATTAATAATTTATATATAAAAAACCCTATACAGAGGCATTTTGACATGTATATTATAATCAAATAACTATATCTAGATAAAAAGCAAACCATAAAATCAGGGTTGTATTTTAATCTAGCTTGATTATCAATTTTATTCTAAAATGAAATGAAAGGGACACAGCAACAAAGTGGCAACATAACTGGTGTGAACTGTGGTTGGGGGCAACCCTGTGGGTCAAAAAATCAAGTGAGTGCAACAAAAGTGCCTACTCAGAAATAAGACAAAGAGACAGTGTATATTATTGAGGTTTCATGGACACAACAATCAGTTCAAGCTGTGGAGTTTAGGTTGGTGCAGAGCATAAATCTGAGGCTGCCCAAGCTATCCAAAAAGGCTACAAAGGTTGTCATATCTATTAAAGTGAACACCAAGGAATTTGAGCTCACTTATTTGGTATTCAATCCTTTTCTCTGTCAAGAGTTGGTCCTAACAAGCATGATACAAAAGGTTCAGCCAGTGCTTGACACTAGCCATAAGCCCTATGTAAGCAATGGTGACCAATATGATGACAAAAAGCCGGATTTTTATAGAACTGTGGAGGGAAAGCAGGTGTTAAATAAAGTCACAGCATTTTACAACAAAGTGCCTATGCCTTGTGTGCAAGTCACTGTACAGGATCCCAGTTTAACCGTACCCAAAAATTCAAATTGTAAAATTTTCCCCAACATAAACCACCCTATCTTTATCAAGTTGATACACAATACCAGTGACTGCAAGAAGGCCACTAATATTGTTGGAGTGGATCCCAAATACACCAGTAAAACGTTTAAAAAAATTCTCAACACCATGAAAATTCTAAAAGTGAAAAAATCCACACACCTGTCAACCCTGCTCACCAGGGAGCACAAATGGGCCATTTGTCAGTGAATTAACTGAGACTGTCATTTTAAACTGAAAATATACAGTCTATGATCAAGTCTACTTTTGGGATTGGGGACTTAATTTTATTTTTCTATTGCATGGTTAGAGGACTCCAGGGTTCTGGGAAAAACTTGGTATATCTCCCTACAACTGGAACATAACAACTAATATTGAGACCAAGCAAAAATATACAAATTCATATACTGCTCTTAAATATAGAGGAATAGTAAAATTATAATATATTGACAAATAAGCTTTTTGTCTATAAAAATGTGCATGTATAGGTGCCTAAAGATGCTGATGTCAGTAAAGTGATGAACCACATTTGGAGCAATTTGGCAGGCAAGAGATGCTATTGGCTAAAGAAAAGATAGTTGCCTAATAGAGGTAAATGTTGATTGTTTTTTTTTGCTCAGCTACAATGATTGGTTTTACCCAATAATGTGGTTAGTGCTTGCTCTTTATATCTTAGAGTTCTAGTAGGAGATACACTTATATAAAATATGTAATATTATATATAGGCCCTAGGAGAAATAAGCTCATAGTATTAAAGCCCTGAGACCAAATAGAGCTATATATATAGCTGGGTAACTTCCCCCAAAAAGAGATTAAGTTTCTCTGCCTATTTCTTATAGTTAGCTTTAAAAGGGCTTAATGCTATTATGAAAGCATAGGTTGCCTAGAGGGCAACAGTCAGAATGTAACATCCTCCATGTTGACAATCCAAAAATTATTTTGGCTTTATTTTTTTATAACTTTACTTGAAACTTTTAAACTAAAATTAAATTTAACTTTTAAAATTAAAAACTATCATTTAAGCTAAAAAAATCAATCTGCATATAATAAAATCACAAAAATATTTTTGGGAATTTTGGCATGGAGAATGTTACATTCTGAAATTTTAAATTATGATGGTTTTCATCTAGAACCATAACTGGGATGCTGTTTAGAGAAGCAGCTGCTGAAATAAACAATTCAAATGTTTCTGGGAAGTGAAGTTGGTTAATTTTCACCTGAAAGCCTAAGCTAACCACTTGGGTGAGTAAAAACAGTTGTAATGTATGAGTAATGCTTGATTCTGATGACCTAAAGTGTAGGTCACTGATGAGGGTCAAGTCTAGGTTGATTCACTTGTGGGGCCTTATTGCCAGAATCTGAGGTGTTGACTGATGGGAACTGCCAGGATAGAGAAGCCCAGATGGAGGACATCTGTGGGAAAAAGAAGAAAGAAGGAGAAGAAGGACTAGGTGAAAGGCATATATAGTGAATGGAAAGAGAGAAGAAGAAGGAACAAGGAAAAAAAGATATAAAAGATTAAAATAAATAATATATAAATATTTTAAAAACAGGGAAATAAAGATGATATTAAGGAAATAATTAAGAATGAATACAGGAAAATAAAGGAACTAACATAATAATAAAGGAATTAAATAAATAAAAAGATTAAATAGATAAAAGTACTGTAAATTCAGAACCTAAACATAAAAATGCAGGATTGTCAAATCTTTGGTCCAAATTTTGAATCAATTTTTGCAGGCAACTCAGTTGAGTGAAAATTAAAATATTAAATAAAATTAACCATTCAATTTGACTTTTTTTGGTTTATTTAAATTGGCAGATTTTGAATCTCTTGAGCAGATAACTCAACTAACAAAAGACAAAACAACAAACAAATGCAGGATACATGAATCAGAAATGCAGAATTCTAATGTACAATTTAAGATTTTCTGTATTTCAAAAAAATCATAGACATCATGTAAAAAAACAAATCTGAAATTGCAGGATTGTAAAATCCAAGAACCAAATTTCAAATCAAAAATGAGGTGAATTCAAAATAAAAATATAATTTTTGGGTGTCTCAAAAAGGATGCCAAATGATCTAGAGTGGATTTGTGCTGATTCTTTTATGAAGCACAGGAATTCTCAAAAATTACCCTATTCCAATTTAAGACGGCTAAAATTTAGATCCTACTATTCACCAACTTAACATACTTAACAATAAAATATACTAAAATATACATGTCTCTTTTTGAGTTTAAAATTTTTTAATAAAAATTTATTTTTTCTTTCAATGACAACCAAATGAACAAGCTGTTCCCTGGCCTTGACAAAATCATACAGGGCTACACTGGGTCTTCTAACAGCAAAGCCTCTGTCTATGGTCATTCCCAACCTGCAGGCCCCTCCCCAAGCACTACCCAGGAGTGTGTTCTTTCTCCTGCATCCTCAAGCATGGCCCTGTTTGCCCACCATACACAGGAAGCTGCTAACCCAAATCCCTTATCAGCAATGGCATCTGGAACCAGCCATTTGAGCCATGGGGTTACCCAGAGAGCCCAGAATCCCAAAACAGCCAATCAGATGGCAATGTCTAGTTCCCAAGACAGACACATCCCTCCCCTAGCCAATCAGCCTGCAAGAGGCAGGAGAAAATTGACCACTCTGGAGATTGTTCTCAAAATGGTTGAAAAGCAAGGGATGCTTATGTCCCTTGGCAAAATTGCAACTGCAATGGGTTTTGCAAAGTCCACTGTGGCTGCAACCCTGTGAGCCCACGTCAATTGTGCCCCCCTACCAAAAAGACCCCAACTGGTGCCTGTTCATCAACTGAAGGTGAAAAAGCCCACCATCTCATGATGGCTATTATGAAGTGTGACCCGCGGATGCCCCTGGTCCAGATCCATCTCCAACTGGGACTCCACAGCATTTTCACAAATAAGAGAACAGTAAATTTGTGGATGCACAGAGTTATTGTTGCCGTCAGAATCTTGTCCAATCAGGTTCTTAGTGGCCCCAGTTTGGTGGATACCAACCCATACAATGCAATCATTATTAATTTTATCAAAGGAAGGGCAATGAGGGCCCGTAATGACGTAATATTCCTGTCATACGCCAAGATTTCTGCAAGTATTCAAGACTACAGAGAAAAGCATGTCCAGTCTGATGTATACAAGCGCAGGCCAATCATGTATCAATTTGTTGGGGTTTTGCTAGCAGTTTCCCCTTTGGTGGTCAATCATTACTCCACATTATCAAACACAGCAGATGGGTATGCCTATCAGACGGAGCTCAAGGCCATGCTGGAGGAGTGGGCTACCCAAAATGCCGCGTACACAGTTGCTCTGAGCGCTAAGATGGAGCAACAGGAATGGGCAACCCAAGAAATCAGGGCTGCAAGGCATACCTGCTGGTCCTACCCCATCAACCACTCCAACATGCATCTTGCAGATGTATATCTCTATAATTTTGGTTCTGCTCTCAGGCGCTTAAAGCCTGCCACACACAATGAACTGTGCACCCAAATTGATAAGGGTTATGAGCTTTCCCCTTCTGTGTTTGTCTAGGACCTATCAGATCTTGTCATTTTCTATGCAAGTGATAGTGATAAGTCCAGAAAGGACTCCTGCCTCCCCCTCATGCCAATCCATCCATTTCACTAAGCCTGCATATGTGACAGAAGACAAATTTGAGCAATTGAAGCAATTAGCTCTTGCTGCCCCTTTCCAGTCAACAAACCCTGCCTCCCCAACCCCCCATCAAGCCACCTGCCTTCTAACCCTGACTCCCAAACCACCTCCCATTTCCTCACCACTATCTCTGATGCCGTCCCTTTCACAGGTGCAGATGCAGGCAATGTTCTTTCTGCCCATTCCCTCCCCTACTTGTCCTTTGATGAGTAAAATAAAACTTTTCTTTGTGACAACTTATTAAAATTGATTTTGTTCTTTCAGTTCATAATTAATAATATATTATTTTATATTTTAAAATTCCCCATATATAAAGAATGTTGTACATTTGATGTGGTAACATATAATTATTTCCATGGATAGTTTATATTGTCATTAATAAATTAAAGACCATACATGTAAATATTGCATTAGAATATTGTGAAATCCCTGGATTTTTGACTTGAAATTCAGCCATCAATCTTTTGATTGGAATTTGGAAAGATATTTAGAATAAATTGATGTTTGGCGCAAATGTTGATGCATCAGCCAAATTGGTGACACTAAAGCCAAAGTGCTCCAAGAATTAAGAATGATTCTTCCTGACTTGAGATCAATAGACCAGTCTGCCTAAATCTGATCCAAAATAAGTATCCACTTTGATCAATCCAGCAGTGCGGCAGCATCACCCCAAAATATCCAATTGCTCCATAGGGGCTGAAAACTTAGTCACTAATGCACTTTTAGGTGCTTATCCCAAACATCATAACCACAATAATGGTTGGTTTATAGGTTAATCCAGTTCTGCCTATATTGGCTGGGGTTGAACCCCAAAAACTCCTTGATATATTTTTCATATGTTATATTATTATACTCTGCAATGGAGTGGATCCCACCCATAGGACATGGGATGAATGGACTGGTTTTCAGGAAGAAAGCCACAATAGCAGCTTGACATTGCAGCTGGCATCACAGTTGCCTTAGGATGAGGTCAGGAGCAGAAATGATGCAATAACAATGACTCCAAAATGGAGCATTGGGCAAGATGTCTTTTGGGTAACACTATCCAGTAAAGCCCCAATACACAGGCAGGTCCAGCCCTAGGATTCTTGGGTCAACTGCCCATGAGATAACAATCCTATAAAAGAATATTTTTCTAACAATAATAAAGATTCAACTCTTGCTCTCTTCAACTTTACTCTTTATTAAGGTTTATCTGTGTTTAAAGATAGTAAGACTGTGTTTTGGTCTGCCTAGATAAGTAAAAGGTATTTTTGAAGTTAGTAACTGTGTATTGACATCCTTAGTCTTAATACAAGGAACCAATACTCCCTTCCTTTACGGTGAACCTATCATTTCTCTTCTTCCCAAAGTTGAGATTTGGTGCTCACTACAGGAGGTACAAATCAATATACATACCCCTTCTTCAAAAACAAGCAAAATGTCCCAAGAACCCATGGATACCACACCAGCCCCCAAGCCCATTTGCCTTACCTCCAGTTCCTTCTCCAATGTGGCCGCCCCAGTAGAATCTATGACTCCTTCTGTTGAGGGTATTACCATTGGCAATCACGCTATGGTAGTATACCAAGCTCCATTAACTCTGCCCTGTGACAGAGTGGCTCAGGTTTCTCAATCTCTCTTATATGGCTACCAAGCCAGCCCAACTGGTAACGTAGACTCTGCCTGCTCTTGGTTTTATTGAGCACATAATCAGGATGACCTCTTCCTGGAATATGAACACCTTTGCGCTATCACTACAGCAACTTTAATGAGTCAAAATTTAGACCTCACATACATCAAGGAATACATTGCAAAATTTCTTTTGCCCACAACCCACACTTCACAAATGGTTATCTTTTTTCAGCAGATTGTATTGCAAGACCTTGCCATACATCCAGAAAACACGTCAAATAATTATGCCAAACTGCTCTGCCAATTAGAGATCTTGTTTACTGAAGCCTGTAAGGCCATCATGGCTAACCAACACCATTTGGGTTGGACTCAAACCAGATTGGAGACCCTGACTTGTGAATTGGACAAAAACCTTCCTGGAATTATTGAAGCGCACCTTTGAGATCACGGCCTGACCACTGAATGGATTGAAGCAGTAAACTGTTGCTGTTGTCAGATTGAGGAATCCACAGCTGCATCTTTCACTCCTGTAACCAGTCCTACTTCTCACAAAATAAGAGAAATACAGGACAAGGTCAAATTGCTACAGACTGCTGTCAGCCACGTCACCACTTTGGCCATGTTTGACGGTCAACAAATCCACATTACTGCCCTTCAGACCAATGTGGATGACGTCATGAATTCTAATAATGAATTGTTTGGTCAAATTGCTGAGCTACAGAATCAAGTGGACTTACCATAACAACAGATCAATGATTACCAGTCCGCTCTTGAAATAGCCCAAGAGGAAATTTGGAAATTTTACCAATATAAGGCCAGTAGAGCCAGATGGGAAAGCTCTATCATGGAACACATTCAAAGTCTGGAGGACAAACCAAGCTATATGAGCTATAAGCCTCCTGAGATATTTCAAAGTGAACTGGGTTACAAATCTACTTCTGCCAGTACACCCATAGCAGAGCAGCGTTTCATCCCAAACATCATGATGGCAATGTTGTCTAATCTAAGCACTAGCAGACAGGCTCCTATTTGAAATATACAGTATATAAGTTTGCCTTCTCAAACTTCCTTGCAGACTCCACCTCTACAGAGTACCAGCAAGAGATTCAAGGTTGGTGTACTTCCAAAGTTTGACCGCCAAGAAAACGTGCACACCTTTTTGAGACTATATGAGATGGCAACAGTAGGAGCCCCAGAGACTGAGAAAGCATACCTAATTATTAATCTACTTGATCCTATGAGTAGAGATATAATCATGCCAAGTCTTCATGCTGGCAACATTACATACCAGGACACCAGAAGTGCCATTCTGAGAGAATTTGGAAGTACTGTTTGAATGATAGAACACAAGGATCTCTTCTCTGATCTTGAGTTCAAGACCAACAAGACGCTTTCCAAATTTGCTGAAAATTTTTATCACAAAGCCCAAGTCCTCCTAGGAGCCAGTGCAATGGTGGAACACAACGCCAAGTTGGCAATGAAGAACGCTGTAAAACCTTATCAGGAACTTTATTGGGCAATAAACCTCTTCCTGGGTCAAGAGTTTACCATGGTGAAGATGTTGAACTATCTCTGCTATTTGGAAGCCACTCACAATGCGCCCAATAAAGAAAAACCCAAATATATTTGTCCTGTCAACACTAGCACACCAGCAACCGGTAGTACCAAAGTACGCCAAACTCAAGAGAGACAAATTCCTCTCACAGATATTACTTGCTACCGCTGTCAGAATAAGGGACACTATGCCACCAAATGCCCTAATGGACAAAAGGTGCATGTGGTCTATGTCCTTGCCAAAGAACAGGGAAAAGACCAAGCTCAGTAGAAGAGGGATGTTCTACCAAGCTTGAAATCAACATCCCTCCCAATAAACCAGTTATGCTAGTCTCTCTGCCAGTGCTTTGCAACAATGTTGCAACTGCCGCGCCAGCCAATCCTAGTCTGCCATGCCTTGAAAAAACTGACGTGATCACTACTGAGTTATTTGTCAAGGATGAGCCCATTGATCCCCTTCACCAGGTTGTTTCAAATGATGTTTGTGCTGTCTTAACCCAAAGTCAAAAAACGGCCTTGGAGGAAGAAGAAGAGGCCATAGTAGCCCAGCCATACACACAGCAAATTATGGAGATGAATTAAGGTGAACCTCTTCAATCTGAAGATACCCCCTGTTTGGAAAATGTCAGTATTGCGCTGCCTTTCAAAGAAATGGCAAGTCACTACCCCGGTGTTACTGATTCTTTGATGCAGTTTTTTGAAGCGTCAAATAATCCTTCAATCCACTTAATAAACAAAGATTCTACCTATTTTGATTGCACGTATTGTGACATTTTGGTCAACAAAGTCAAGGTCCAAGCCATAATTGACAGCAGCGCTCCGGTCAATATAGTGTCCACCACTTTGGTTAAACAACTGAAAATAGCACCCAATGTAGACTATTGTAAACAATATGACAATGCGGGACCAATACCCACTGCTTCCCAAGGAATGTACAGTGCACTGCCCTTACAATTTGGATCCCTTGCAGTCTCCTCTCTTGTAATTGTGTTTCCCCACAGAGATTTTGACATCCTCATAGGCACTCAATTTATGTGGAACTTTGGTACAAAGATCAATTTTCAAGAGAATGTCCTAGAAATCCTAGGTTGGAAGTTACCCATATAATATAAACTGGATGGTATAGTTCCTGAGACTAAAAGGTGCAACTACATAAATATTGCGTATCAGGATGGCATCATACCAGTGCGGTTTTACTAAAGTGGAAAAAAGATTTCAATGCCGCCTACCCAGATTGAAGAGAACAAAGGAATTCCCTTAAGAGCATATAAGACTTATGAGATAAAGCTGGGTGACCAACATATTCTTGAGACCAAATTGACACTCAAAATTTTTTAAGGGCTATATGGTGAGATTGAACAGCCATACCAAAGATCTTGTCTAGAGCCATCAATATGCCCAGGAATAGTCATTCCTGGTCACAAGGAAATCCAAGTATTAGCAGCTAACCTCACTGCTAATACAATTTATGTCAAAAAAGGACAGGTCATAGCATTTCTCCATCTTTTGCCCTCTGAGGAAATTGCCAGATTCAAGAAATTTAGAAGTCTAGCTGACATGGGACTACCTGATACCAAACCACCAGTATGCCCAGTTATTTCTCAAGAGACTCTTATGGGATTATCTACTTCAGAACAGGACACTGTAATGAAGATATTTGAGAAATACAAGTCTATCTTTGCCAAGGACAACTTTGACTTAGGCTGCACAAAAAATGTTCAGCATCACATTGATACTGGAGACACACCACCCACACAAATGAGACTCATAAGAAGATCCAAGGCAGCAGATGAAGTTGTTATAAACAAAGTAACAAAGCTCTTGAAAACAGGCATGTTGGTACCCAGCTGCAGTCCTTGGGCATCACCAATTCTTATTGTAAAGAAGAAAGACGGCTCCAACCAAATGATCATTGACTATAGGAGATTAAACCTTATTACCAAAAAGGATTCATATCCCCTACCTTGTATTGACAACACTTTAGACCAGCTTGGTGGTGCAAAGTACTTTTCTGCAATGGATCTCATCAGCGGATACTGGAAGATTGATCTCCCTCCTGAAGACCAGGAAAAGTGCGCTATTATAACTTCACAGGGATTATATCAACCCACCAGGATACTGCAAGGTCTATGCAACACACCAGCTACTTTTCAACGGGCAATGGATTCTATACTTAGTGATCTCAAGTTATCATTCATGTTAGTTTATCTTGATGATATTAATGTCTTCTTGAAAACATTTGGTAAACACCTTGAGCACTTGGAATCAGTATTCAAACGCCTTGCTGACGCCAATCTGAAAATTAAGCTGCGTAAATATCAGTTCTTTAAGGAGCAGTTAGAGTATCTTGGATTTATAATAGATGCCAAAGGTCTAAGCCCTCAAAAGCCCAAGGTAGATGCCATGATGAAAATGCCACCACTAAAAAGCATGAGAGATGTGCAAGTTTTCCTTGGGATGGTTGGATACTACCAGCAATTCATTCCAAATTTCTCTAAGACCGCCAGCCCGCTCTTTCACTTACTTAAGGCTGATTCTAAGTTCATCTGGGTGGAGGAATGCCAGATAGCTTTTGACAAACTTAAACAACTACTGGCAACTGTACTGGTATTGCACTATCCAGACTTTGGTAAGGAGTTTATTGTTCAAACCAATGCATCTCTTGCTGCAGTAGGAGCTGTTCTCTCACAACTTGATGAAAATGGTGATGAACACCCAGTGGCCTATACTAGCAGAACCATGAATATTCATGAACACAATTACACAGTAACAGAAAAGGAATGCCTTGCAGTTATTCATGCATGTAAACAATTTTGCATTTATCTCCATGGCACACATTTCAGAGTCATAACAGATCACTCTTCCTTGCAATGGTTACATAATCTCAAAGAGCCCAAGGGCCGCCTTGCCAGATGACTCCTAAAAATTCAAGCTTATGATTATGAGATACATCATAGAGCTGGTGTGGCACACTAAAACGCTGATGGACTGTCACGCTTACCAATGATTAATTCCGTGCTTCCAATGGCTGACCAACTGTTTGACAAGATGCAACTCAGAGATTTTAAGGACAAACCACCCAAAGTACAGAAACACTTTGAAGCTATCAGTCAAGACTGTGATGCAGAAGAAAATAAATTGTTCAAAATTAAGGGTGGCAAAAAGCTTATATTTCCAAAGCCCTCCAAAAAAACAGACCTTATTGTTCAAGCGCATTGAGAAGTAGGCCATATTGGCCTGATGAAGACTCTGTTGAAGCTCAAGGAATCATACTTCTGGGAGTCAATACAGTTTGACACAAACAATATCCTTGGCGCTTGCATAGAATGCCAACTCAACCAACCTCTCAACAAGAAGCTCTGCTACAATTTGATGAAGCCAAACTTTGCTTGGCACACTGTCTCAATTGATATAGTGGGCCCTCTTCCAGCAAGCGGCCTTAATACCTAATACATTATCATCACAATTGATCATCTAAACAGATGGGTGGAAACCAAAGCTCTCAGAGATCTTGGCACCTTGTTGACTGCAAAATTCATTTTGGAGCACATAATTCACTGGCATGGCTGTCCACAATTTATCCTAATCAATAATGGGACAAACTTTACTTCTCACTTCATTCCAAGGCTTAATGAACTCATGGCAATCAGAGGAGTATTATCAACGCCCTATCATCCAGAAACTAACGGATTAGTGGAACAAGTTAACAGCACTTTGGTGCAAATAATCCAAAAGCTGGATACCCATAAAACCTTGCAATGGTCTTCCTTCTAGGGGGCAGCTTCTTTTGCCTACAACATCTCAAAACACTCAAGTACAGGGAATTCTTCTTTTAGCCTTATGTACAGCCACCAACCTGCCTTGCCACCCATTCTGTATTCCCTTGTAGATGGTAGCAGCAAGGTGGACCCCACAATGTATATGACACAATTAGCCAATACCCTTGTGAAGTTGCAGGACCTGGCGTATTCTAATACTGTCAAAAAGAAAATTGCAAGTAAAGACAGTGCAGATACCCCCAGACTGGCACCCATTGAGTATAAGGTTGGCAACATTGTAGCATACTGTAATACTCATGGGTTTGGAAGAACTCACAAGTTAACAGCATTGTGGACTGGCCCCTTTGAGATTATTGAGAAGACATCCACACAGGCTTTCACAATTAAGAATACAGACACAAAGTAAATAGTCAACAGAGTACATGATAAATACCTGAGACCACTTCACCTGAATTAATTAAAGTTCATATCTATCATAAGTTTATATATTTTTAAAAATTCTTCTTATTGTGAATAAGCATGGAATATCAGGAATGTTGCCCCACAGTTGCGCTACTGATCCAAATTATCTGAAGGACTACCTTATTCTGCGCATTGCTCTTTTCACTCTTGTCAACTTCTTCATTGATTGTCAAGCCATAATTGCTGATATCCTTAGTCACAGTTTGAGGGATACATCTAGCGGGAACCTCTACATAAATCCTTTTACCACAGTGGGCATAATGTCAACTAGAACTGTAGGTCATACGCTTGCTTGAAGATACAGGTTGTGTCTGACGTGGAATGTACTCTTCATCTTCTTTGACCATGGTTGCAGAAGCATCCACCCTACACTGACAAGAACCAATGGCCAAACCAGTATCAAGCTCCTGCCAAATTTTTGCCATTACCAGGATACATTGAGCCCACGTACGCTGCTTGTAATGATCCAAATAGCTCCAACGCATGATGGGAAGTTCAATCCAAAAGCAATTATCCAAAAGACAACCCAATCCAGAGATAGGGGTATAGCACACTTCCAGAATCAAGCAATACGCCAAAAAATCTTCCATGTTGTCATACATTGGAGGGAATTCTACTTTTGCTATGAAAAGCTGACAGCAAGCCTTGTCAAGACAGCAATTCATGTCAGAAAGAGTAAAACAAGGAATATTATCCTTAGGAAACATTGCATGAGCTCCCAGTAATGCCATTTGAGCAACCACTATACCATAATCACCAAGGTGAAGATTTGAGCTCACATGGCCAAATGCCACACTAATCCAATGTTCTCAATTATCCTGAGAGCTTACCTGCAAGGTACGCTCATAATCAGGAATTGTGAAAACTTCCACGCTCCAGCTCATGATCACTAACTTGCAGAATCAAAGTGCAACAATTTTTTCTGGGATATTGGTCATAAAATTGGCTGAGACAATGGCAGCATCTAACTTGCTAACTGCGTAGTTGGAGAGACAAGAATAGTCATAACCGTGGCAATAAGTGGAACCTTTTCTTAGACAAGTTGGTACATTGCTCTCTCAATGCAACTTCAAAACTTGAAAGAACAACTCCTGCAGAATACCTGCCATATTTCAGAAAGACTGCACCAGCTCAGCCAATTTCTCAAAATTAGGCTGGTGCCGCAAATCAACGCCAGAAGCAAAAACGTCAGAAGAGACCTCAAAGAAAGACCAACTGGAGTTCTCTGGTTTGTGAATCACATTCATGTGTTCTCCTAGTTTGAGACCCAAACCTCTAAGTAAGACCAACCTGCCGCGGTATCAATATCTATGGACTCTACTGTATCAACCAACATGGCGTCAAAAGTAGGGGCAACAGATAACTTAGACATGGTTTCCTCTAATCCACCAAAGTATTGAGTAATTATCTTTTGACGTGTTGAAGACTTCTGCACCAAGTATCTTCTTAGCTGAACATTGTCCAAGGTCTTCATGTACTCCTTTTCAAGCGCTCTGGCATCTGAAGAGCCGCTTTTGGTATTGCTGATAACACTGTGGTTGTCTGCCATCTCTTCTTTCTGTATTATCAAGTCAAGTGGGGGGAAATATGAAATCCCTGGCTTTTTGACTTGAAAATTCAGCCATCAATCTTTTGATTGGAATTTGGAAAGATATTTGGAATAAATTGATGTTTGGCGCAAATGTTGATGCATTGGCCAAATTGGTGGCACTAAAGCCAAAGTGCTCCAAGAATTAAGAATAATTCTTCCTGACTTGAGATCAATAGACCAGTCCGCCTAAATCTGATCCAAAATAAGTATCCACTTTGATCAATCCAGCGGTGCGGCGGCACCACCCCAAAATATCCAAGTGCTCCATAGGGGCTGAAAACTTGGTCACTAATGCACTTTTAGATGCTTTTCCCAAACATCATAACCACAATAATGGTTGGTTTATGGGTTAACCCAGTTCTGCCTATATTGGCTGGAGTTGAACCCCAAAAAATCCTTGATATATTTTTCATATGTTATATTATACTCTGCAACAGAGTGGATCCCACCCATAGGATATGGGATGGATGGACTGGTTTTCAGGAAAAAAGCCACAATAGCAGCTTGACATTGCAGCTGGCATCACCTTGCCTTAGGACAAGGTCAGGAGCAGAAATGATGAAATAATAATGACTCCACAATGGAGCATTGGGTGAGATGTCTTTTGCGTAACACTATCCAGTAAAGCCCAAATACATAGGCTTGTCTGGCCCTAGGATTCCTGGGTCAACTGCCCATGAGATAACAATCCTATAAAAGGATATTTTTCTAACAATAATAAAGATTCAACTCTTACTCTCTTCAACTTTACTCTTTATTAAGGTTTATCTGTGTTTAAAGATAGTAATACTGTGTTTTGGTCTGCCTAGATAAGTAAAAGGTATTTTTGAAGTTAGTAACTGTGTATTGACATCCTTAGTCTTCATACAAGGAACCAATACTCTCTTCCCTTACGGTGAACCTATCAACTCTCTTCTTCCCAAAGTTGAGATTTATTGCATTTAGTATCAACTCTTGATATTTTGATATTATATGTATAACCAATTCATTTTGTTTAATAAAATTCATTGTAAACTTGGCCTTTTTTGTTGTAATTTATTTAAATGGACTGTGTTTATATTAGAGAGCCATTAACATTTATTACAAATATTGATACATAGTGCATTTTAAAGCCTGTATATTTACCTATTGGTAATAATTCTGTAAACTTTTTAGTTGGATTTTGCAAGGTAATAATAATGTAATGTGTTATTAAATTACTGTTTATTACCATCAATTGGCTGATTTTCTTTGCTGAGGCAATAGTGCATTTTCTGATATTTATGAACTAGTATCCAATTAGTTGGTTTCACATCCTATTGCCTGTGCAATTAGATGTGAAACCAACCAATTGGATACTAGTGCATAAATATCACAAAATGCACTATTGCCTCAGCAAAGAAAATCAGCCAATTGGTGGTATTAAACAGTAATTTAATAACACATTACATTATTATTACCTCACAAAATCCAACTAAAAAGTTTAAAGAATTATTACCAATAGGTAAATATACAGGCTGTAAAATGCACTATGTATCAATATTTGTAATAAATGTTAATGAATCATTAAATTAAACACAGTCCAATTAAATAAATTAAAACAAAAAAGGCAAAGTTTACAATGAATTTTATTAAACAGAATGAATTGATTATGCATTGATTATCAAAATATCAAGAGTTGACATCTAATTGCAATATTATAATCCAATATTTACATTTATGGTCTTTAATTTATTAATGATGATGAAAAATATTTATGCGTTGAAGGTAGTACTATAAAAACCAGTGTTTTGATGTAATTCAAACAAAATGTCAAATATCTACACCCCTATCAATGAATTAGAGTCAGCCCTCCAAAAGGTTATCAAGCTTGAACATAACATAAGGGAAATTGTGGTAAATCAACTGGGAAATTAGGGAAGGGCCTTGGTCCAGCAAAATGAAACCACAAAAAGTAGCCTGGGAACAATAGTCAACAAAGAACACAATATAATAGTTTTAAATCTTCAAAAGGAAATACTAAAGAGGTTAGATTTTAAAAGTGAAAGTTACAACTTGTGGGAATTTTCAAAAACCAACAGAAAGAATACTCAAAAATCAAATTGATTGAAGGACATGAAATCTCAAAGGAAATTAACACAAATGAAGAGGAAACTGATCAAATGGAAACAGATGAAAACAAAATACAATCAGGAAGCAGGAGCTCCTCAAAAAACAAAGAAAATTCAACTAATGAAAAGCAGGAGAAAACACAAGTAGCACAAAAAAGAAGGAAGATCAAGCCCAGAAAAACAAATGAAGAGCAGCCAACACTCATGAAATTTGCTGAAGGGGCGCCTGTGGCTGAGGGGGCCGCAGGGGAAACAATCAGCAAGGCTTTTTATGTTTTACTTATATCTACTTTAGTTATAACTAGGAATGGGGACAAGGTTGCAGAAATGGCGGCTTTCACACCAAGTTGGTTTTATGGGGGTTACCAGTCACTGGTAGCCCCTGTAAAACAAATAAATAAAAACCGAATAAATAAAATAATTCAACAGAATATGAATAATTTTTCAAATATTGAAGCTAAAGATAGGGAATATTTATCACCCGTGGGGTGTTTGCCGTGGATTAGGAAAGCATACAAAATAGGAGCAAATATCAACTTCAAAGAGATGAATGAATTTGTGGGGATGTCCAACTAAACTTCAATGAATATATATATGAAAGCATTCAAAGATTCCCATTTGAAAAAATCAACAAATATGAAAAAAACCTAGTCAAAACAGACTTTCAAATAGGAACTGAATATTTAAAAACTGAAATTTTTAATGAAGTGTTCAAGGCATTGTCAAATAAAGTCAAGGACGCAGTCCTTGTGAACACATTTAAACCTTTATTCATTTTGTTTGCCAAGGCATGGGGGGCTGATACAAGTTGGGCGCCCCCAGAACCCTCTTCAAATTCAATTGAAAATCCTATATCAATAGATTAGTTCAAGTATTCAAAAAATTGTGCATGTTCTCCAAAAAAACACCTTGCAAAGAATTCATGTTGTGGTATACCTGGGAATCCTCCTACATTGCATATGAAAAACCAACGTCAAAAAGTTGTAGGATGTACCTATTCAAATTGATATATGCCACTTAGCACTCAAACACCAGAAGACACCACAGGGATATAGGACAATCAAGCACGTCCTGTATGACTCATTTGCATTGGCAACATTGTATGGGTACTACATGCCCCCTGAGAAGAACCTATTAATCAATTTGCTCACCCGCCTTCCTTTTATTAAACGTTCAACAACTACTGGGGTACAGGGTGCCACCCCTCTAGCAATCACATCCAGGGTTCTCCATCACATACAGAAGAGTATGTGGATCTAATTAGACGCTCTAGCCAAAAATTTAATTTTGGGGTATAATTCCCTGGAATAATCACATCCCCCTTAGCAATTTGCATCCCCTAATAAATCATTTTCCCTTGCAACTTAAATTTTATTTTTAAATTTTTTTATTTTAAGATTAAAAATTTTAATATTGAAATATGTAATATTATAATTTTAATATTAAAGTTTTAATTTTAAATATTTTATTATTAAATATTTTAATATCTAAATTTTAATATTAAAATTTTCTAATATTAAATATTCCAATATTGAATAAATCACAATTAAATAAAAATAGTTAATCTTTGAATATTTAAACTTTAATAGATAAATTTTAAGATTTATAATAGTAATATATCTAAATATATTACAAGACATTAGTTATAGTTGCAACCACATCCAATAATAAAAAATAAGTTAAAAATGTTTTTATTTATTAGCCTGTTGAGTACAGGTTCATTTATCACATAGACAAACAATGAGAATTGAATGTATCTGCATCATGCGGCCTGCTCCACTATTGTTCTAAACAAGTGATTTTTTTGAACTTGTATTACCTTTCCCTTGTAATATGATTTGATAAATATATTCAATATGCTTGACCTGCGTCCTAGGTACTAATTAGTAAGCGGTACATGAAAATCATTGGTTTCTGTGTTATGTGGCTATGGTGGCACTGAAATAATAAGGATCAGATGATGACCTGCAAGGTCCAATTTGTGGCTTAAAAAAGCCAAAGTACCAACAAGGATTCACAATTGTTTAAAAAAAATTAATCTATTTCTATCTTTTTTAATCTATTTATTTGTTAGCGCAACAGTCAATAGAATAAAAAATATATGTCCTCTTACCTAGTATGATTAATTTTACTTACCTTTTCTACATATTCTTATATGTCTATAATACAATCAAATGTCATGTCATTATAACATAAAGTATTATTTTCAAGCCCCACTAAAAATAAAATAAATAATAATAAAAACAAATAAAACCTGGAGCGCCCATTTATCTGATTGGCTCAGAGGCCAGGGATTTTGGGAGGAAGGATTCCAAGTGCTCATAGAAAGCCACCACCACATTGGGTGACATTACAAATTAGCTGATCTTGAGAATATTGAATAGATCCTTGGTGTCCTGAGGGAGGCCTTTCTTCACCTTATTTTTGATCCACCCAAAGACCTCCTCAATTGGATTTAGGAATGGGGAATATGGCGGGAGTAAGAGAAGTCTCATTGGACAATTGGTAAGCCGGTAGCTGGAGGTGTGGCTGTTTTTGTTGATGAGGGGAACTTGGACACAACCAGACCCACTTTGTGGAGCCTGACATTAACTAACACAACAATGTTGGTTGTACTGTAGTAATTGATCCGGAGATACTCCTTGACAGTTCAGAGAAAATCAAGAAATGTCCTGCTGTTATGGGAGCCTTTAATCATCTGGTATTGATCTAAACTGCGAGGACCCAGAAGAGCAATCATCAAATAGGTCTGGGAATAGACAGCTGCACAATGGGCTACACCGTCCTTGGACCCCTTCTCAACCCACCCATGCCTAGACCTGAGTGAAGAGGAAAACAACAATTTGTCAATGTAGAAGAACTGGACATTTCCAATCTCCTTTAGTGCCAGATATGTCTTGGCATAAATGCGTCAATCCTCAATGGTCTTCTCATTGTTTCTGTTGTATGGCAAAACTCCCAGTACTTTCCAGGAGAAGCTCAAATCAACCATTGCTTTGTAAACAAGGGTTTTGGAAACAGAAAGCCTGAACTCTGTGGCAAGCATTGATTGGACAGCAAGTGAGTCCAGGTGGCAATCCTTGGCTACCCACTGTTTTATTGCGTCAATATGCACAGGCTTCAAGAGTTTGGGCTGCCGCTTAGCCTTGGCAGATTTTGAAATTTGCCCAGTGTTGCCATGCATTTGTTCATATCACCAATATATCTGTCTGTAACACCAAATAGGGATGCAATATCCTAAACTGCCATTCCCTCATTCAAGCAGTTGAGGAGAGCTTCACACTCACTATCTGTCAACTGACGCCAGCCCTTGGCAGGTACTGCGGCTGTAAAGTTACACCTCCCCCTTGGGCCTATACTTCAATCCTAACCAAATGCTTGTAAATTTCTGCCAATTTACTCCTGGATATTTTCCAAAGATTTACTGAAAAAACCCCAAGAAAGTTCCTCACACTATTAATTGCTGAATTAGTCTGAAAATGCCTCACTTAACTCACCCAAGAGACACCTCTGGTTAAATACCATATGCAAGAGCAGCCGGGAGCAGTGGTAATTGCATTCAAGACAGGTTCCCCAATCTTTAGTTGAGTCAGTTTTCTCTTTGATTTTGTCCATTTGGATTTTTCCAGATTTTACTGCCTCAAGAGATGCATCCATCATCCTTCATTTCATTGGCCAATCAGTTTTGAACATTCAACTTCTCACCCAAATTCCATCTCATCCCTTTAAATGAATACAAGGATTGTAAAAGACCTTGCTTCATCATTCTCTTATCTAATAAAGTTCAAATTTTTAGTAATTTTGGTCATTTGGTTTTATCTATTGCTTTTCAGTGTTCAGTTGACTCCTTCCCCCCTTTGACCTACCCAGGAATTGTTGGAAACAACCTTTTGGTTGTTGCTGAAACTGCAATTTTTATTGTGGTTGAGAGCTTGGTTTTATTTCCTCTTAACCTGCTCCCCAATTCTCACAGCGGCATTCTGGCTAGCAGGCTCAACACAGGGGATGGGGACCTTTGTGTAGAAGGTGGGATCACACTTGGTTGTGCTGGCGCTGTCAATAGTGGCATAAGACATGGGCACAGATGGCTCTTTGGTGGTGGCCAATGGCTCATATGATGTGTTGTGAATACCGTAATTTGCCATTTGTCAATTTTGCCTTTGGTGGGCCATTTTGCAGTCAAATCTCTTGCTTTTGCTTTTGCCTCTTAAAATGAGTTGATGACTGAATCAGGAAATACAATTGTTTGGTTTTTTGACTCTTTGCATCTCACTTGCCCCACTCATGCTTGTGGCAAGTAATCCTACCATCCTGGTAGTGTTTTGTGGTATCCCTAACCACTATATATTCCATTTCATATTCACCAATAAAAATTAAGTTCTATTCACATTTTTGTCTTTGTGTCTCCAGTACTTCTGTGCCTCCCTCTAGCCACAACTAGTAGAGATTATTCTTCCAGGGCCGCAAGGTAATTGCATAGCCTTCCCTGTCATCTAACCAAGACTTAGTACAAATCCAATCCTAAGGTTAGGATTTCCTGTTGTGTGTCTGTGCCGCGCCTCAGAACACAACAAAAATGGTGCTCACTACAGGGGCTGTAAGCCCCTTGGTTATCCCTTTTGCATACACGTTTTCAGGTCCATTGCCTTTGCCTATACTAGAGTCAACTTCACCTGAAATAACCAGTCCTCCTATTGAGGAAGATATTGCTAACCAGCCTATTACCCCCACTATACTGAACCTCAGGAATGGTCCCTGCCTAGTTGTTTACCCCATGGGTACCCCTGACTTGGAGCAAGTCATATTGGTAGCCCTTGGGATAGCCTGTGAAGGAGCCATCCCTTGCCTTCAGTTGCAGTTCAGTTGGGCTGAATACTACAAATTAATTGTGGCTCCTCAATTTCCACAACATCTTCTCTCAGCAGTTGGCTCCGCTGAGCACTTACTATTGTCCTTTGTGAAGCCTGCTTTAGCCCACTGTCAAATGGTGTTGGGACTCCATGTTCAAGAAATCTTGTCTCTTCAAGCAGTGGTTACTCATCACTGGGACCAGTTTGCTGCCTACCAACAGTGGATCCATTCTCTTTTTTCCCTGGTATCTGACAATTAACACAACTCTGTTACCTCCTAGACTCTTTTGGTTAACTCTATCAAACAAATGCGCCAGTCCATCCCTGAGTACGTGAGAGAATGTCTACACAAGTTTCACCAGCTAGAAAAACCCTGGAAAACTCAAGTAGATTCCACCTTGAACGCTTATCTCTCCAACTTCAAACAACTTGTGCAGCAGCTCAATGCATTCAGCACATATTATTTTGAGCAACTACAGCAGGTAGCAGACTTTGCTGCTAACGGCCTTAATGAACTCAGTACAGCGTTTGGTCAAGAGAGAGCTGCCACTGCTGCTGCTATAGCCAAACTCCAGAGTCAAGTGAATGAATTATCTACACCCAATCCAGATGTTCTTCCCTCTCCCCCTTCTGATGACTTGGTGGATTGAGAACAGAGAATATGGGACACTATTTGAGAGCTACATACAACTACTTGCAGTCAAGGACAACCTACTGAGGCTCCTCAACCTGACCCCCGGGTGCTTGAGTTGACTGCTCAAGTTGCTGAGCTACAGCAAGAGCTTGCTGCCCTACGCAAGATGATGGCAACTGCTGCTAGTCTAGTTGGGGCTGTTGATGAAGATGGTTGTTGCCCTGGCTTACCAAGAGCCCCTCAAATCCAATGCGCTAGGGAACTATTGCCCTAGCTAACAAGGTGGATTATTTGAAGTGGGACCATACTGAGCTGGATAGAGATGTACAAGAGATGAGTGAATTGATCAACTCTGTGAATGACAGGTTTGCCCCTTGCCTCTCAGCAGGGCCATCCCTTACCTCTCAACTGGCTGAGCTCTCCACAGTAGTGACTACCCAAGTTCAACGCCTAGATGTTACTGAGCAACAGAACACTCAAGCTTTCAATACAGGTGCCCTCACTGTTGAGACCCTGACTACCCTCAAAGAAAGTGTTTGTCAGCTGTGGGCTAGACAGCCCCCTCTGAATCCAAAGCAGAGTTTACCCGGTCATAAACGTACTCAATAGCAACAATGGTTGACCAACCCCCAAAGCACACTTCAAGCCTACCTTTAAGCAAAAAATTTGACCCTAGAACCTCAACCATTGCAGCTTTCCTAATTATCTATGAAATTGCCAAGAGACAAGCACCAGATGAGGTTAAGAAGGAACATATTCTGACCTGTCTACACCTGACTTACCAGGAGGTGGCAATGCCTGAACTAACCACCATTGAGACGTGGGAAGATATGAAGCAGCTTCTGATTGAAAAGTTTGGTGGTGACCTTAGCCTGGAAGTAAAGAAGGACACCTTAATGCATATTGCTTTCAAGCCTAAAGAAACGCTAGCCAAGTTTGCAGACAGATTCTACATGGAAGGGCAACAACTGATAACAAGCAGACAATTAACAGCCCCATGAAGCTTACATGGCTTGCGCTCAAGCCCTCAAGGTTAATCAGCTTCTGTGTCTTCACTTCAAAGCCCACAAAGCTATGCTTTCCTCTATGAAGAGCATAAAGACGCTGTTGCAGGACATGCACCTTACCAATTCTAGAGCAGTCATTAGAGAAAGTCAAGCTTATTCTAACTCTGGTTTGTCTTCCTGTGGTCCTTGCATTCTTACCATGAACTTAAAAACTCCTCCTCAATGCAAAGGTTATCACAACTATGGTCAGATAAGTCACTATTCTTGAGTCTGCACCAA
The DNA here is from genome assembly GCA_014839935.2 of Entomophthora muscae. Taxonomy (NCBI): domain Eukaryota; kingdom Fungi; phylum Entomophthoromycota; class Entomophthoromycetes; order Entomophthorales; family Entomophthoraceae; genus Entomophthora; species Entomophthora muscae. The sequence continues at coordinate 68,386 of QTSX02002155.1, forward strand.
CCCACAGGTTAAAGGAGCTGATACAAAAGAGCAGGCAGGAAAAGAGCAGTCAACCTAGAGCCAGAGACACTTTCAGTTGACAACTCTTCCCAGTCTCTTTCAATCCCTCCCTCTATAGCTGACTCTGAGCCTGCTGATAATGAGACTCACATATCCTCCTATTATTCCACAATATCTCTGACAACTCTGACTTGGATGACTCTGATACAGATGACACCAATGCATATGGGTACTCTGTTCTGGCTGTTCCTGAAACCATTACAGTCCCGTATAAATTGCAATCAGGAAAGACTACAACTACCGCCAAGCCTTTGCCTGAAGCTAAAGAAGTTGTCTCTTGCCCTTACCTCACTCAAGCTAAGAGGTCCCCTGTGCTAGTGTAGTTGTCAGAAGAAGCTGCCAAGGTTGCTGACGCTGTCTTCAAGAATGTATCTATTTTTTCCCTCTCCAGACTGTTTATAAGGAGTTCTCATGATTAAGATTAATTTTTAAGAAGTGGGATAAGGAACTAGAAGAGGCTCAAGATATCTTGGCTGTCCTCTCACCCTTTGGTTGCACTTTCACTCAAGTAGAGATATCCATTCAAAAAGTGAAGATCAAGGCCGTTTTAGACACTGGCTTGCCAGTCAATGTTGTCTCCTCCAAGATTGTGAAGAAACTCAGACTTGCCCCTGACCTTAATTATCACCAGTCATATGGCATGGCTGGACTGTCTATGACCCGCGCCATAGGGGCATACTCCGCTCTACCCATGCAGTTTGGCAAGCTTCTTCTAGCTGCGCCAGCAGTTGTCTTGGAAAACAAGAATTACAATCTCCTAGTTGGCACTCAGTTACTTAGGGAATATAATGGGATAATTAACTTGAAAGATAGTTACCTCTCTATTCTGGGAAACAAAGACCCTCTGATCTTTGAAGAGCCGGTTAAAGTTCCTGGGAAATGCCTCAAGATATGTGTCTTGGAGTATCCCACTGGGGTTTTCAACCTCAAATATTGCACTCACTCCTCCAACATGAAATGTACACCCATAGCATGCCCTGCATCTGAGGGGATCCCTCTCCTAGTCACGTCTGCTGTCATCATTCCACCTGGCTCCCAGGCCATCCTGGACTCCCAGATATCATATGAACTACCTGAACAAACCTTCTTGGAGTTGTACTCTCCCCCCTCATTAGGGCGCAACAAACCTTATCTCTGTCCTGGAATCCTATATGTCTCTCATAAAGACCCTGTTCAATTGTTTGCAGTCATCCTGACTGCAATCCCCATGACCGTGTCTAGGGGGCAGGTTGTTGGATATGGCAAGTTGTTGAGCGCTCCTGATGTCCTGTCTCTTCATCCCTTTGGCACGTTCCATGATTTTAACCTACATGAAGATGAGACTCAAGTCTTATCCTTGTTCACTGTGCAAGACTTCCCACAGCTGACCCAGTTCAACAGAAAGAGGTGCTAGACTTGCTAGACCAATTTTCTGACATCTTTGCTAAAGAAAGTACCAACTATGGGTTAGCCAAAGGTGTTATCTATCAAATTGACACCGGCAACGCCCCCCTTCCGTGCTAAACCATATTGCCGCAGCTGTGTGGAGGACGCCCAGGTATCAAAAGAGCTCAAAAAACTGTTGGAAGCTGGGCTGCTGGCACCTTCCCAAAGTCCTTGGGCATCCCTGCTACTCATCTTAAAGAAGAAAGACAGAGGTCATCATATTGTGATGGACTACTGCCAATTAAACTCTTTGACCAAGAAGGACTTGTACCCCTTGCCACGTATTGATGATGCTCTCCAACGTCTCGGAGGCTCTAATTTTTTCTCTGCAATAGATTTGGCATCTGGATAATGGCAAAGTGACCTATTGCCTTAGGATTGCCAAAAAGCTGCGCTCATTACATCTGAAGGGCTTTTTGAGCCTACTTGCATGCCACAGAGACTCTGCAATGCCCGGCCACCTTCCAAAGGGCCATGGACTCCATCCTCTGCAAATTGAAGCTGTCATGTGTCCTAATATATTTGGACAATATAATGGTTTTCAGTGCTACCTTCATCAATCACGTAGCTCATCTCAAAGAGGTGTTCCTAAAGATTTGAAAAGCTGGCCTCAATCTAAAACCTTCTAAGTGCGCTTTCTTCAAAGAGCGTCTTGAACTCTTGGGCCATGAAGTAACCCAGACAGGGATTCACCCAATGACTAAGAAGGTTGAAGCCATCAACAAAATGCTTCTGCCCACCAACCTGTGAGAGGTATAAGTCTTCCTAGGGATGATGGGCTACTATAGATAGTTTATCCCTGAATTTGCCAATACTAGTGAACCTCTATTCCAGATGTTACATAATGTCCCTTTTGAATGGACCGCTGGTCAGCAGCAAGCCTTTGAGACCCTTAAGCAAAAGCTCAAAGAGGCGCCAATCCTAGTGTATCCTGACTACAACAGGGAGTTCATTATATACACCAATGCTAGCAATCTTGCTATTGGGGCTATTCTGGCCCAACTAGATGACAAGGGTGTAGACCATCCTGTGGCTTACACTTCCTGCATGCTAAACAAGCATGAGAAGAACTATAGTGTCACAGAGAAGGTGTGCCTCACTTTATTACATGCAGTAAAGCTGTTTTGTCACTACATATATGGCACCCACTTCACTGTTGTCACTGACCACGCTTCTCTTAAGTGGTTACAACAACTTAAGGAGCCAGAAGGGCGCCTAGCTAGATGGGCCCTATGTCTGCAAGGATACAACTTCACTGTGCTCCATTGCCCTGGGATTCAACATCAGAACACTGATAGGCTATCCCAAATGCCCATTCTTGCTTTTCATCCTGCAGAGGCTGACCAGTTGTACAAACTAATTGGATACCCTTCTTCTTGGGAAAAAGAGATAGAAGAGGTCCAACTGGCCTTGTCCAAGCTATCCAAAGATACCCTCATACGCAACAATCAGCTCTTCAAGAAGGTACAAGACCAGTAGCTGCCTTATGCATAACCAAGTCTTTGCCTCTTGTTGGTGTTGCAAGCTCATAAAGAGACTGGGCATGGAGGCATTGCTAAGACTTTTGACTGGATTCAGAAGAATTACTTCTGGGAAAACTTTCACCTGCTGATCCCAGAAATCATAGCTAGTTGCCACAACTGCCAGATACAGAGGCCTCAAGCTGCTGACCACAAATTCAAGTTAGTCCCCCCTCAACATGCTTTTCATACTGTCAGCATTGACGCGGTAGGTCCTCTCCCCTGCTCATGTTCTGGGTGCGGCTTTTTCTGATTGATGTTGATCACTTCAGCAAGTGCGTAGAGGCTTGCCCTACAAAGGACATCACAGCTAAGAAAACTGCTGCCTTCATGTTACAAGATGTTTTCTACCTCCATGGCTGTCCTCAAGTGTTGCTCTCCAATAATGGGACTAACTTCAACGCCAAGCTGGTAATCTCTGTTGTCAAAGCTTTGGGGTCACACCAGTCCTTCTCTGCCCCCTACAACCCTTCTATCAATGGGACAGTTGAGCGTGCAAATTCAACACTGGTCTCTATCATGAGGAAGCTCACCTACTCTGACGCTGCCAACTGGGACCTATACTTACCTGCTGCTCTCTTTGAGTACCGCCTTAGCAAACATTGTGTCACTGGATACTCCCCTTTTGCTATGCTGTATGGGCAAGAGGCAACTACCCCATTGCTCTTGGGGGCCCCCTGCTTTCCTCTGATAAGGTCATGAATCCTGACAACCACATCAAGGATCTAGTCAACCACATAATTGATATACAGCCACTACCTACACTTCTGCATACAAAACTAAGATGCTTGAGCTTTCTCCTGATAATGCTGGACGCTACCCCTTCCTGAATTTGATGTTGGTGACCATGTTCTTTACTAACAACACAGAGTAGGTGGGCGCACGCATAAGGTGGACTCACTGTGGATTGGCCCTTTAGAAGTGACCTTCAAACAAGGGTCCAAATACATTGTAAAGCTCCTCTCCAGTGGTTGTCCCTTTGCTTGAGTGCATAAAAAATTCCTCTGCAAGTGCCACCCCCCTAAGGCCAATTTAAGGGAGGGCAATTTTGTGAATACTGCTATTCACCATGTGTCAATTTTGCCTTTGGTGGGCCATTTTGAAGACAAATTTCTTGCTTTTGCTTTTGCCTCTCAAAATGAGTTGATGACTGAATCAGGAAATACAATTGTTTGGTTTTTTGACTCTTTGCATCTCACTTGCCCCACTCATGCTTGTGGCAAGTAATCCTACCATCCTGGTAGTGTTTTGTGGTATCCCTAACCACTATATATTCCATTTCATATTCACCAATAAAAATTAAGTTCTATTCACATTTTTGTCTTTGTGTCTCCAGTACTTCTGCGCCTCTCTCTAGCCACAACTAGTAGAGATTATTCTTCAAGGGCCTCAAGGTAATCACATAGCCTTCCCTGTCATCTAACCAAGACTTAGTATGAATCCAATCCCAAGGTTAGTATTTCCCATTGTGTGTCTGTGCCGCACCTCAGAACACGACATGATATATCAAAGACGCGGGGGTAGGAAGTAGCAACTCTTGGATAAAGAGCGCGGGGCCAGGTGACAACTGGGTACACAGTGGAATGTATGTAACCTCATTATTCCTGATGACCTTTGTTTAGGAGACTTTTGTGGCAGGCCTTGATAGCGGCTTCTGTCTAGGATTCACGCTACTGTTACTGGCTTGAGATGTGGGAGGTGGTTGGCTGGCGCCAACACCTTGGGAGGCCTGTGTGTCTGCATGACTCCCCTCAAGTTGGGTTCTGGGTCTATTCTTGGACCCTCTGGGACGCCCTTTTGGACAGGCTTCCCTGCAGGCTGGTGCAGGAGCTGGTTGATAATGTGTTTGACGGTCCATAAAAACAAAATATAAATATAAATTTAGATTAAATATGTATTTATTTGGTTTTCTTGGTTTAGTTGTGGGTAGTTGTTTTCTCTTGATTTAGCCTTGAATAGTAACAGAATTTCTATATCCGTGATTTGAAGTGAATAATATTGTATACTTTCCAGGGTTGGATAATTTCAAAGTTTAATAATTTTTATGTCTAAACATGGTTATTGAGATTGAATTTTTCATTTGATTTTAGTTGTGGTGGAGCTTCTTGATTAGGGTTGATGTTTCCCGGTGTGCTTACTGTATATTAAATTTGGATTCCAGTTTATGAAATTAATATCTGAGTTTACTAGTGGCATTTAAAAGTGATTTGAAATTTGGTTCATGGATTGACAATCCCGCAATTTCAAAAAACATAGTAAACTTAATGAAAATGGTTGATGGATTTGAACGCTTCAAAACTGATTTGAGTTAATTAATTTTGTCCATTGAAAATATGCAGTTTGGCTTGAACTTTTCAAAGTGTCTGTGAGTTCCCGCATTTTTAAAAATTCAAATAAATACTCAAAGAATTCAATTTAATTAAAAAAGGCCATCCCGCAAGAGTTATTTGAAATTTGGACCAAGGTTTTGACAATCCCGCATTTTTATGTTTAGGTTCTGGATTTACAGTACTTAAAAATATAAAGTAGTATTTATCAAGATTAATGAATTGATCAGAAAAGCAGAAGCAGACAGGAATGGAAAAGTTAAACTTTGAAAGCAGAGTAAACATTTTTCTGTTGGCTATAGTACAGAGCAAGAGTGAAACAACAGGGGCTTTGAGTTTTGCTGAGAGAGGGGAATTGCAGAGAAACACTGAAAAAACATGGGGTGTGAGATTAGGCCAATTGACCACAAATGATCAGGCTAATTATCACACACAGATCTTTATCAGTTACACACCATATTATCACTAGTTTATCATTCTATTAAGTGTAATGATTATACACTGTATAATCACTAGTTTATTATAAATGATATGGCTATTATACGGTGTATAATTGCCAGCTGATATGGTAATTATCACCAATTAAACTCTTTTTAATAAATAGATTATCATTTTTATATATCTCTTTCCATCCTACTGTACATTGTATCAACTCAGCCCCACCCATACTGAGGGGCATATATGAGTATATCTTACAAATGATATGCAAAAAGCTAGGAAATATCAAGTTCACATTGGCATTAAACAGCAGATAATTAGTTCCTTATTGATTTGGGTCAGTATTACACAGCAGATAATCCTTGGGCCAATATTGGATTGAGCCAGCTATTATACAGTGTATAATCCCCAATTCAAACCGTCATTTTAATAAGCAGAAGGCTTGCCATCCAGAAAACAATCACTGATTGTCAGAACTTTTGGTTCTGCTCTCAGACCTGGCGGTCTGATTACAATTTGATTTATTAAGTAGTTGCTTAATCTTAGTCATTGTGTTGATAGGGAAGCTTTTATGGCAACAAGCGTTACTTAGGACATCTGGGATTTCCTTGGCAAAGCAATAGCTAGCAATGACAAGGGAGGCAACTTCCAAGCAGCTTTCTATATAGACAGCTTGCTAGTTCTTTGAGTACTGTTGTGTTCTGAGGCGCGGCACAGACGCACAACGGGAAATCCTAACCTTAGGATTGGATTTGTACTAAGTCTTGATTAGATGACAGGGAAGGAAAATGTGTTTACCTTGCGGCCCTGGAAGAATAATATCTACTAGTTGTGGCTAGAGTGAGGCGCAGAAGTACAGAAGAAACAAAGATGAAAATGTGAATAGAACTTAATTTTTATTGGTGAATATGAAATTTAATATATAGTGGTTAGGAATACCACAAAACGCTACCAGGATGATAGGATCACTTGCCACCAGCATTAGTGGGGCAAGTGAGTTACGCAGGATCAAGAAAATAAACAATTGAACTTCCTGATTCAGTCATTAACTTGTTTCAAGAGGCAAAAGAAAAAGCGGAAGATTTGTCCTCAAAAAGCCCACCAAAGGCAAAATTGAAACATGGTGAATAGCGGTATTCACAACATTGCCCTCTCCTAGATTGGCCTTAGGGGGTGTCACTTGAGGAGGAATTTGGCATGCACTCAAGCAAGGGGACGGCCACTGGAGAGGAGCTTTACAGTGTACTTGGACCCTCACTTAAAAGTCACTTCTAAAGGGCCAATCCATAGAGAGTCCAACTTATGTGCGCAACCACCTACTCTGTGTTGGTAGTAAAGTACATAGTCACCAACCTCAAACTCAGGCAGGGGGAAACGTTCAGCATTATTGGGAGATAGTTCAAGCATCTTAGTCTTGTATGCAGAAGTGTAAGCAGTGATCTGTATATCAATTATGTGGTTGACTAGATCCTTGATGTGGTTGTCAGGATTTATGGCTTTGTAAGAGGTAAGCAAGGGGCCCCCCAAGCGCAATGGGGTAGTAGCCTCTTGCCCATACAGCATAGCAAAAGGGGAGTATCCAGTGACACAATGTTTGCTAAGGAGGTATGCAAAGAGAGCGGCAGGTAAGTATAGGTCCCAGTTGGCAGCATCAGAGTAGGTGAGCTTCCTCATGATAGAGACCAGTGTTGAATTTGCACGCTCAACTGTCCCATTGATAGAAGGGTTGTAGGGGGCAGAGAAGGACTGGTGTGACCCCAAAGCTTTGACAACAGAGATTACCAGCTTGGCGTTGAAGTTAGTCCCATTATTGGAGAGCAACACTTGAGGACAGCCATGGAGGTAGAAAACATCTTGTAACATGAAGGCAGCAGTTTTCTTAGCTGTGATGTCCTTTGTAGGGCAAGCCTCTACGCACTTGCTGAAATGATCAACTGCAATCAGAATAAAGCAACACCCAGAGCGTGAGCGGGGGAGAGGACCTACTGCGTCAATGCTGACAGTGTGGAAGACATGTTGCAGGGGGACTAATTTGAACTTGTGGGCAGCAGCTCAAGGCCTTTGCAGTTGGCAATTGTGGCAGCTAGCTATGACGTCTGGGATCAGCAGGCAAAGGTTCTCCCAGAAGTAATTCTTTTGAAGCCAGTCAAAGGTCTTGGTGATGCCTCCATGCCCAGTCTCTTTATGAGCTTGCAACACCACCAAGAGGCAAAGACTGGGTTGTACATAAGGCAGATACTGATCTTGTACCTTCTTGAAGAGCTGATTGTTGCGCATGAGGGTATCTTTGGATAGCTTGGACAAGGCCAGTTGTACTTCTTCTGTCTCACTTTCCCACAAAGACAGATACCCAATTAGTTTGTATAATTGGTCAGCCTCTGCAGGGTGCAAAGCAAGAATGGGAATTCTGGAGAGCCCATCAGCGTTCTGGTGTTGAATCCCAGGGCAATGGAGCAACGTGAAGTTGTATCCCTGCAGACTTAGAGCCCATCTAGCTAGGCGCCCTTCAAGCTCCTTAAGCTATTTTAATCACTTAAGAGAAGCGTGGTCAGTGACAACAGTGAAGTGGGTGCCATATATGTAGTGACAAAACTTCTTGACTGCATGTAATACAGCAAGGTACTCCTTCATTGTGACACTATAGTTCTTCTCATACTTGTTTAGCACGCAGGAAGTGTAAGCCACAGGATGGTCTACATTCTCATTGTCTAGTTGGGCCAGAATAGCCCCAATTGCAAGATCACTAGCGTCAGTGTACAGGATAAACTCCTTATCATAGTCCGGATATACAGGGAAGGCACCTCTTTGAGTTTTTGCTTAAGGGTCTCCAAGACATGTTGCTGACTGGTGGTTTATTCAAAAGGAAATTTTTTGTAATAGCTGGACTAGAGGTTCACTAGTATCAGCAAAGTCAGGGATAAACTGTCTGTAGTAGCCCATCATCCCCAGAAAGACTTGTCCTTCTTGTAGGTTGGTGGGCAGAAGCATTTTGTCAATGGATTCAACCTTCTTAGTCATTGGGCAAATCCTGGTCTGGGTTACTTCATGACCTAAGAATTCAAGACACTCTTTGAAGAAGGCGCACTTGGAAGGCTTTAGTTTGAGGCCCTCTTCTCAAATCTTTATGAACACCTCTTTGAGATAAGCTAGGTGGTCAGTGAAGGTAGCGCTGAAGACCGTTATATCATCCAAGTATACTAGGACGCACAACAACTTCAAGTCACAGAGGATGGAGTCCATGGCCCTTTGGAAGGTGGCCAGGGCATTGCAGAGTCCCTGTGGCATACAAGTAGGCTTAAAAAGCCCTTCAGATGTAATGAGCGCGGCTTTTTGGCTATCCTTGGGCAATAGGTCAACTTTTCAGTATCCAGATGACAAATACATTGCAGAGAAGAATTTTTGAGCCTCCAAGGCGTCAGAGGGTATCATCAATACGCGGCAAGGGGTATGAGTCTGTTTGATCAAACAGTTCAATTGGCAATAGTTCATCACAATACAATGACCTCCATCTTTCTTCTTCAGGATGAGTATCAGGGATGCCCAAGGACTTTGGAAAGGGGCCAGCAGCCCAGTGTCTAACAGTTGCTTGAGCTCTTTAGATACCTGGGCGTCCTCTACACAACTGCAGCAATATGGTTTAGCACAGAAGGGAGGCGTAGCCAGTGTCAATCTGATGGATAACGCCTTTGAATAACCCATATTTGGTACTGTCCTTAGAAAAGATGTCAGAAAATTGGTCTAGAAAGTCTAGCACCTCTTTCTGTTGAACCAGGGACATCTGTGGGAAGTCTTGAACAGTGAACAAGGATAAGACTTGAGGCTCATCTTCATGTAGGTTAAAATCTTAGAACGTGCCAAAGGGATGAAGAGACAGGACATCAGGAGCGCTCAACAACTTGCCATATCCAACAACCTGCCCCCTAGACACGGTCATGGGGATTGCAGCCAGGATGACTGCAAACAATTGAACAGGGTCTTTATGAGAGACATATAGGATTCCAGGACAGAGATAAGGTTTGTTGCGCCCTAATGAGGGGGGAGAGTACAACTCCAAGAAGGTTTGTTCAGGTAGTTCATATGATATCTGGGAGTCCAGGATGGCCTGGGAGCCAGGTGGGATGATGACAGCAGACGTGGCTAGGAGAGGGATCCCCTCAGATGCAGGACAAGCCATGGGTGAACATTTCATGTTGGAGGAGTTAGTGCAATATTTGAGGTTGAAAACCCCAGTGGGATACTCCAAGGCACATGTCTTGAGGCATTTCCCAGGAACTTTAACCAGCTCTTCAAAGATCAGAGGGACTTTGTATCCCAGAATAGAGAGGTATCCATTTTCTAAGTTGATTATCCCATTATATTCCCTAAGGAACTGGGTGCCAACTAGGAGATTGTAATTCTTGTTTTCCAAGACAACTTCTGGTGCAGCTAGAAGAAGCTTACTAAACCGTATGGGTAGAGCAGAGTAAGCCCCTATGGCGCAGGTCATAGACAGTTCAGCTGTGTCATATGTCTGGTGATAATTAAGGTCAGGGGCAAGTCTGAGTTTCTTCACAATCTTGGAGGAGAGAACATTTACTGGCAAGCCAGTATCTAGAATAGCCTTGATCTTTACTTTTTGAATGGATATCTCTACTTGAGTGGTAGTGAACCAAAGGGTGGCAGGACAGCCAAGATATCTTGAGCCTTTTCTAGTTCCTTATCCCACTTCTTAAAAATTAATCTTAATCATGAGAACTCCTTATAAACAGTCTGGAGAGGGAAAAAATAGATACATTCTTGAAGACAGCGTCAGCAACTTTGGCAGCTTCTTCTGACAACTACACTAGCACAGGGGACCTCTTAGCCTGAGTGAGGTAAGGGCAAGAGACAATTTCTTTGGCTTCAGGCAAAGGCTTAGCAGTAGTTGTAGTCTTTCCTGAGCGTAGCTTATAGGGGACTGTAATGGTTTCAGGAACAGCCAGAACAGAGTATCCATATGCATCAGTGTTGTCAGTATCAGAGTCATCCAGGTCAGAGTCATCAGAGATATTGTGAATCAAGAAGAGGATAGGAGGTGCCTCATTGTCAGCAGGCTTGGAGTCAGCTATAGAGGGAGGGATTGAAAGAGACTGGGAGAATCTTCAACCAAGAGCGTCTCTGCCTCTAGGTTGACTGCTCTTTTCCCGCCTGCTCTTTTAGATCAGCTCCTTTAACCCGCGGGGTGATGCAGACTCAAGAATGATGACCTATCTGACCTCAGTTGTGGCAACCTTGGTATTGAGGAGGATTTTGCGAGTTCATGGTAAGAATTCAAGGACCACAGGAAGAAGAACCAGAGTTAGAAGTAGCTAGACCTTATCTAACAACTGCGCCAGAGTGGGTAAGGTGCATATCCTGCAACAACGTATTTATGCTCTTCATGGAGGAAATCATAGCCTTGTGGGATTTGAAGTGAAGGCATAGAAATTGGTTAACTTTGAGGGCTTGAGTGCAAGCCATGTAGGATTCATGGGCTGTCAACTGTCTGCTCGTGATCAGTTGCTGTTCTTCTATATAGATTTGGTCTGCAAACTCAGCTAGTGTCTCTTTAGGATTGAAAGCAATATGCATTAAGGTGTCCTTCTTTACTTATAGGCTAAGGTCACCACCAAACTTATCAATCAGAAGCTTCTTCATATCTTCCCATGTCTCAATGGAGGGCAACTCAGGCACCACTACCTCCTGGAAATTTGGATGTAGACAGGTCAGAATATGTTCTTTCTTAACTTTGTCTAAAGCTTATCTCATGGCAGTTTCATAGATAATTAGGAAAGCTGAAATGGTTGAGGGTTTAGGATCAAAGACTTGCTTAAAGGTAGGCTTGAAGTGTGCTTTGGGGGTTGGTCAACTATTGTTGCTATTGAGTACGTTTATGACCGGGGAAAACTCCGCTTTTGATTCAGAGGGGGGCTGTCTTGCCTATAGCTGACAAACACTTTCTTCAAGGTTAGTAAGGGTCTCAACAGCGCAAGCTCCAGTATTGTCAGCTTTAGTGGTTTGTTGTACAGTAGTATCTAAGTGTTGACCTTGGGTGGTCACTACTGTGGAGAGTTCAGCCAGTTGCAAAGTAAGAGATGGCCCCACTGAGAGGCAAGGGGCAAACCTATCATTCACAGAGTCAATCACGTCATTCATCTCTTGTACGTCTCTATCCAGTTCTGTATGGTCCCACTTCAATTGATCCACTTTGTTAGCTAGAGAAATTAGTTCCCTAGCTCATTAGATTCAAGGAGCTCCTAATAAGCCAGGGCAGCAACCATCTTCATTGACAACCCCAACTAGACTAGCAGCAGTTGCAATCATTTCACATAGGACAGCAAGTTCCTGCTGTAGCTCTGCAACTTGAGCAGTTAACTCAAGCACCTGGGGATCAGGTTGAGGGGCTTCAGCAGGACGTCCCTGACTGCAGGTAGTTTTACGTAGCTTGCAAATGGCATCCCATATTCTCTGCTCTCTATCTGCCAAGTCATCAGAAGGGGGAGAGGGCAGAACATCTGGCTTGGGCATAGATAGCTCATTCACTTGACTCTGGAGTTTAGCTATAGTAGCAGCAGTGGTAGCTCTCTCTTGTTCAAATGCTGTACTGAGTTCATTAAGGCCACTAGCAGCAAATTCTGCTACCTGCTGTAGTTGCTCAAAGGAATACGTGCTGAATGCATTGAGTTGTTGCACAAGTAGTTTGAAGTCAGTGAGATAAGCATTTAAGGTGGAATATACTTGAGTTTTCCAGGGTTGTTTTAGCTAGTGAAACTTATGTAGGCGTTCTCTCACATATTTAGGGATGGAATGGCGCATTTGTTCAATAGAATTGACCAAACACGTCTGGGAAGTGACAGAGTTGCGTTGGTTGTCAGATACCAAGGAAAACAGGGAATGAATCCACTGTTGGTAGGCATCAAACTGGTCCTAGTGATGAGTAACCACTTCTTGAAGAGACAAGATTTCTTGAACATGGAGTCTTAACACCATTTGACAGTGGGCTAAAGCAGGCTTCACAAAGGACAATAGTAAGTGCTCAGCGGAGCCAACTGCTGAGAGAAGATGTTGTGGAAATTGAGGAGCCACAATTAATTTGTAGTATTCAGCCCAACTGAACTGCAACTGAAGGCAAGGGATGGCTCCTTCACAGGCTATCCCAAGGGCTACCAATATGACTTGCTCCAAGTCAGGGGTACCCATGGGGTAAACAACTAGGCAGGGACCATTCCTGAGGTTCAGTATAGTGGGGGTAATAGGCTGGTTGGCAATATCTTCCTCAATAGGAGGACTGGTTATTTCAGGTGAAGTTGACTCTAGTATAGGCAAAGGCAAAGGACCTGAAAACGTGTATGCAAAAGGGATAACCAAGGGGCTTACAGCCCCTGTAGTGAGCACCATTTTTGTTGTGTTCTGAGGCGCAGCACAGACGCACAAAGGGAAATCCTAACCTTAGGATTGGATTTGTACTATGTCTTGGTTAGATGACAGGGAAAGCAAATGTGTTTACCTTGAGGCCCTGGAAGTATAATCTCTACTATTTGTGGCTAGAGAGAGGCGCAGAAGTACTGTGACACAAAGACAAAAATTTAAATAGAACTTAATTTTTATTGGTGAAATATAAAATGGAATATATAGTGGTTAGGAATACCACAAAACACTACCAGGACGGTAGGATCACTCACCACCAGCATGAGTGGGGCAAGTGAGTTGCACAGGATCAAGAAACTGAACAATTGTACTTTCTGATTCAGTCATTAACTCATTTCAAGAGGCAAAAGCAAAAGCAAGAGATTTGTCCTCAAAATGGCCCACTGAAGGCAAAATTAAAATATGGTGAATTGCGGTGTTTACAACAAGTACTGACAATGGTCTTTGAACTTGGATATCTTCTAATGTGAAAAGGGTCTAGAGTAGGATATTGGTATTATTGTCTGCCTTCCATTAGTCCAATGGAAGGGCTTTTATAGAGCTTGCATTCTCTTGCCAGGATAAGATCATCTGACACTTCTAACACTTTCTTGGTCAGACTTTGTGTCCCCAGACCACCAGCACCAACCCCCAGAGTCAGGCATCCATGTAATGCCATGGGATTCCATATCATAGTACCCTTTGCTGGGTACTAGTTGCCATAGAGTAATGAATAATCTATTAGCGTGCCAGCAGTGGCAGCGCTAATTTATGACTCTATTTTTAGTGCATAACATATTGTTCCTGGGCAACCTTTCTTGCAGGAATTTGCAGTAACACTGACGGTTTCCTAATGAAAATTAAACACATTCTTTTCAATCCTTGGGGAAACCCATAATAACTAACCTAGCAGTTTGCTAGAGTATTCCAGAATAGCTCTAGCCAATTGGGAACCAGTCATAATTGGAGTCTATAGTATTCCTGGTTGTTCTTGTAATAAGTGATTCAAATCTATTTCACAAAGGCTTCTCAGATCAATTAAGCCTTCTAGTAATATTGGAAGCTTCTTCAATAGATGGCTTGGCAGGCCACCAAGATATTCAAGGTAGAACAAAGTCAGTATAAATTCCTACACTGATTAAACACAAAAAGGGAAAACATGAATACCAGAATTCTACCTTCCAAAGTAAGAAGATAGAATTGGGACTCTTTATAAGTTTCAACCAAACACAGCATAGTTTCCTAGTGCCATAAAAGGCACATAGATACAGACAATCAATATTCACTAGTAGGATAGCTCAAGAAGAGCATGGGCTGTAGCTGAAGTGCCATGTACGCCTTATAAAGGCTAGTAGCAGCACACATGCCAAGGACAGCCAATCAGGATAAGTGTAGCCAGCAAAAATGGATCTATTGTAAAGGTAGCCATTGAGAACTTTCTGAAAGGACAAGAACAAGGGTTGTTGCAGTATATATAGATACATACACATAAAAGGATGAAAACAAGCTCTTAGTTACACCTGAATAGATTGAAGCTGCTGTCTAAATTGTACTCCAGTCCCAATAAATGTAATTATCTTTAAAGTTCTATTATATTGTAGTCTGTAGTGCTCTTGCATAGGACAAGGTAGAGTACATTGGCAAGGCTAACATATATATGTAGCTTTGAACATACTAGCAATAAACCAAGTTGCTCAACATGGGGGACAAATTTATTATGCTTTACATAAGGAAAAACAAGTGAATTGACGCGGGGAAATGTAACAGGAAAACAGGGAAACCATTCAAAACGCAGGCCAAGTGTTTCTTCAGGAAGTAATGACAGCAATGCTAAGTGAGAGGCAAAAATGGGTAGCACAGGAAAACTTTTTGAAGAAATTGGCAAATATGGGCATTTGATTGACTGCAGTTTAAGGCTTGTTTTCTAAATGTTTTTCATTGGTAAAACAAGAGGAAAATCCTAATAAATCAGGGGGCTGAAAGGGAAAAGTCTGTCCTGGTTGGCTAGAGTAAGTGTCAAAGTTTAATTTATTATAGAAAAAGAGAAAACAATGGTTTAAGCTCTGGAAAAGAAGCATCTCAGAAGGGAATAAGACTGATACAAGAGGCTATATAAGGGTTTTCAAGGTAAAAAAAGGAGGGTATCCACTTCAGGGAGCTACAGAATGAGTCCAAGGCCAAGAGCAAGAAGCTCAAGACCAGGAGCAAGGAGATCAAGAGCAGAAATCCCAAGATCAAGGAATACAAGGGCAAGGAGAAGGAGTCCAAGATCAAGGAAAAGAAGCCCAAGATTAAGACAAACCTAATCACACTTCATCACCAGCTATAATACAGAAGGTTTCTAAGGAGATATTTCTTCTGTTTACAATAAATACCACTCACAACCCCTAAATTCTTCATTGATTTTCCATAGTTAACCATGGATAATAATCACCACATTTATTATCATAGCCTGGGGGAGGAGGACCTGCACCAACATAGTTGCAGGAAATTTGCCACTAGAAAATCTTCTGAGGAGGAGTGGGATTGCCTGACCAAAAGAATCCAGATGACCCCCAGATGAAAGGAATTCCTAGGGAATGCGTTCAGAAGATTGTTTCAGGACTGGTATTATCTCAAGGAGGGAAGCACGCAAGCTGAGATAATGATATAGGGAGGAGATGCTAAGATGGTCCTAGAGAAATTACAGAAGGAAATGCTGTTCTTCAAGAAAAGTACAATACTCTTGCCAAAGAACCAGATCACTTTTTGAATGATAACTCCTCCCAGCCAACACCTGGCATTGACCTAGGACATGTTTTGATATCTGAGGAGCTAGAGAATCACAGGATACCTCAACATCTATCTCATAAATATAGGGGAAATCTTCAGTATACATTCCCAGCCATGAAGAT
Organism: Entomophthora muscae; assembly: GCA_014839935.2. Taxonomy (NCBI): domain Eukaryota; kingdom Fungi; phylum Entomophthoromycota; class Entomophthoromycetes; order Entomophthorales; family Entomophthoraceae; genus Entomophthora; species Entomophthora muscae. The sequence continues at coordinate 84,454 of QTSX02002155.1, forward strand.
CTCAAAAAAGAGTTCTCAATAGAGGGAAAATGGATGAGATGCTGAAGGCGGTTCAAGAGTAACCCAGGATTGGTAACCAAATTCTGCGCTGTTAGAGAGATTCTTCTACATAAATACAGGGAAGTAGTCCATAACACCATTAAAATAGATATCAAGTTCAACACAAATGAATTCAGAAAAGTAAACAGAATTTAAAAGGACATATTTAACAGAGCTTCAATCAATAGACAGTAAGGCATATTAAGGATTTAATAGAGCTCCAACAAAAATCTATGAGCAGGCAGGCCAAGGAAACAGAGGACTACAATGATTTGTAGGTTTGGATTGAAGAAGGTAGTCAAATTACTACACACCAGGCTGTGAGATTTGAAATGGATTCAAACCAACCCTTTTTTTTGCTTTCTGCTGTAAATTCAGAACCTGAATGTAAAAATGCCGGATTGTCAAATCCTTGGTCCAAATTTTGAATCACTTTTGCAGGATGGCCTTTTTTAATTAAATTGATTTTTTTGAGTATTTATTTGAATTTTTAAAAATGCGGGAACTCACAGACACTTTGCAAAGTTCAAGCCAAACTGCATATTTTCAATGGACAAAATGAATTAACTCAAATCAGTTTTGAAGCGTTCAAATCCATCAACCATTTTCATTAAGTTTAATATGTTTTTTGAAATTGCGGGATTGTCAAATCCATGAACTGAATTTAAAATCACTTTTGAATGCCAATAGTAAACTCAGATATTAATTGCAGAAACTAGAATCCAAATTTAATATACAGTAAGCACACTAGGAAACATCAACCCAAATCAAGAAGCTCCACCACAACTAAAATCAAATGAAAAATTCAATCTCAATAACCATGTTTTGACATAAAAATTATTAAAATTTGAAATTATCCAAACCCAGAAAGAATACAATATTATACACTTCAAATCACAGATATAGAAACTCTGTTACTATTCAAGGCTAAATCAAGAGAAAACAACTACCCACAACTAAACCAATAAATCCAAATAAATACATATTTAATCTAAATATATATTTTTATTTTGTTTTTATGGACCGTCAATCACATTATCAACCAGCTCCTGCACCAGCCCGCAGGGCAGTATGTCCACAAGGGCGTCCCAGAGGGTCCAAGAATAGACCCAGAATCCAACTCAAGGGGAGTCATGCAGACACACAGGCCTCCCAAGGTGTCAGCGCCAGCCAACCACCTCCCACATCCCAAGCCCAATCAACCAGCCTGAATCCAAGACAGAAGCTGCTCTCAAGGCCTGCAACCAAAGTCTCATACACCAGGGTCACCAGGAACACTGAGGTTACTTAAACCTCCACTGTGTACCCAGTTGTCACCCAGCCCACACTCTTGATCCAAGAGTTGCTACTTCCTACCCCTGTGTCTTTGATACATCATAAGAGCCATTGGCTACAATTGAGGAGCCATCTGCACCTATGTCTTATGCCACCATTGACAGCACCAGCGCAACCAAGTGTGATCCCACCTTCTACACAAAAGGTCCCCATCCTCTGTGTTGAGCCTGCTAGCCAGGATGCTGCAGTACCTGCCAAGAGCTGGCGTTGGTTGGCAGATATTGGGTGTGAAGCTCTCCTCAACTGCTTGAACGGGGGAATAGTGGTTTGAGATATTGCGTCCCAATTTGGTGTCACAGCCAGGTATATTGGCAATATTAATAAAAAATATGGCAACACCAGAAAAATTGCTGAATCCACCAAGGCTAAGCAGCAGCCCTAACTCCTTCAGCCCGTTAATATTGATGCAATCAAGCAGTGGGTTACCAAGGATTGCCATCTGGACACACTTGCTGTCCAATCGATGCTTACCACAGAGTTCAGGCTTTCTTTCTGCAAAACTCTTGTCCATGAAGCAATGATCAAATTGGGCTTCTCTTGGAAGGTCCTCAGAGTTTCTCTGTACAATAGGAACAGCAAGAAAACAATTGAAGATTGTCACATTTATGCTAAGACTTATCTGGCCCTTAAGGAGACTGGCAACGTACAGTTCTTCTACATCAACAAAATGTTGTTTTCCTCCTCACTCAGGTCTAGGCATGGGTGGTTAAGAAGGGGTCCAAGGACGGCATAGCCCATTCTGCAGCTGTCTGTTCCCAGACCTATTTGATGGTAGCACTTCTGGGTCCTTTAAGGGTTGGACCAATACCAAATGATCAAGGGTTTCCACAATAGCAGGACTTTTCTCAATTTTCTCCAAGCCGTCAAAGAGTACCTTTGGATTAATTACTGGGGCACAGCCAACATTTATGTGTTGGATAATTTTAGGCTCCACAAAGTGGATCTGGTTGTGTCCAAGTTCCCGCCCTTAATTAAAAATAGCCATTTGGCCAGCCACCACCTGGATGACTGCCCAATGAGACTCCTCTTCCTTCCACCCTATTCTCCATTTCTGAATCCAATTGAGGAGGTCTTTGGGTGGATCAAAAATAAGGTGAAGAAAGGCCTCCCTCAGGACACCAAGGATCTCTTCAACATTCTTGAGATCAGCTAATTTGCAATGCCACCCAATATGGTAGTAACTTTCTATGAGCACTCCAAATCTTTCCTCCCCAAAGCCCTTACCTCTGAGCCAATCAGATAAATGGGCTGTCAAGATTTTGTGTTCTTGAAGAAGAAGAGATGTTCTTTTTATTAGGTGTGTTATACATGTTGGGATTGGGATATATGTATAAGGACAGATCTGTTTTCAATTAGTGTGTGATTGCAGTAACTGACTGAGTTCTGTTGCTGCTCAAACCAAGTAATAGGAGAGTCTTGTGGTCTTTGGGGACATAACACTGTCTGTGGTGGTTTGGCAGGATTCTGGAAGTATCAATAATACACTCTTATTGTACTTGGCACTACTACTATTTGGCTTAGTATTAATGTTGATGGATATTATTTGTCTGCCTTCCAAGTGATCTGGAAGGACTTTTTATAGTGTGAAGCTAGCAGCCAGACTGACATCTAGCTGTGGACAACTCTTATTAGCTAGCCTATCATCCCCAAGCTACTAGTTTCATCCCCAGAGTTGGATTTCAAACCTGAATAAGGTTTTGGAATGAGGTAATATTCTAGGCTTCTGATTTCTCCTTTTCAGACTAGATATCCCTTGACTTAGTTGAGGCCAACTAAGTTGACATCCATAGGGCCAATACTGTCCTGTGCTTGGTGTAATGTACAAAATTTTCACAGACGGTCTTCTGTCTCATTTCTTGGTGAAACAGGATATTATAATTCCCCGCCTTTATTCTCTAGGCCAGGTTTGCGTCTATTTTGGGATCCAGAATGTCTAGCATCTAATTATAGAAGCTTCTGGGTTGTCCCATGACCTGAGACCCAGAATGTCTCAGGTGTCTTCTGGATTATAAACTATATCAGGCTTGATATAGTTTCTCCGTATTCCAGAATAGACGTTTCAATCTGGCTGTGGCCCATCTATTGTTAACCCATAGCTTTAGTGATAGGAATATGGATCAGTCAACCTTAATAGATCAGGATTTGATGACATGGGTGCACTGGGTTTTATTTGTTTTTATTTTTATTTATTTTGTTTTTATTAGGAATCAAAATTATTATTTATATATAATGACGTGACGTTTGATTGTAGTATAGACATATAAGAATACATAAAAAAGGTAAGTAAAATTAATTATACTAGATACAGTAGTTTTAAAAGCTATGGCAACAAGCAAAAACAATTAAGATTTAAACAAAAGGAACTCAGCTTTAAACAAAATTGAAATGAATCCAAATCTATTGTAAATCAATATAAATTTGTTTAAAATTGATTTTGTTTAAATCTGAGTTTATTTTGTTTAAATCTGAATTGTTTTTGCTTGTTGCCATAGCTTTTAAAACTACTGTATGAGGACACACATTTTTATTATAAAGCATTGAATATTGTATTGACTGTTGCGCTAACAAATAAATAAATTAAAAAAGATAGAAGTAGATTAATTTTGTTTAAACAATTGTGAATCCTTGACGGTACTTTGGCTTTTTTAAGCCACAAATTGCACCTTGTAGGTCATCATCTGATCCTTATTATTTCAGTGCCACTATAGCCACACAACACAGAAACCAATGATTTTCATGTATCTCTTACTAATTAGTACTTAGGACGTGGGTCAAGCATATCAAATATATTTATCAAATCATATTACAAGGGAGAGGTAATTTGAGTTCTAAACAATCACTTGTTTAGAACAATAGTGGAGCAGGCTGCATGGTGCAGATGAATTCAATTCTTGTTGTTTATCTATGTAATAAATGAGCCTGTACTTGACAAGCTAGTAAATAAAAACATTTTAAAATTTTATTATTGGACGTGGCTGCAACTATAACTAATGTCTTGTAATATATTTAGATATATTACTATTATAATTATCCTATTAAAATTTAAAACAATCTTAAAATATTAAAATTAAAATATTTTAATTTTAATATTTTAATTGTAATATTTTAATTTTAATATTTTAATTTTAATATTTTAATTTTAATATTTTAATTTTAATATTTTAATTTTAATATTTTAATTTTAATTTTTAATTTTAATATTTTATTTTAACATTTAATTTTAATATTTAATTTTAATATTTTAATTTTAATATTCTAGTTAAAAAAATAAAAAATACATAAAAGTTAAGTTGCAAGGGAAGATGATTTATTGGGGGGATTCAAATTGCAAAGGGGGATGCAATTATTCTGGGGGATTATACCCCAAAATAATGTTTTCTGTTTATGCATCCAATTGGGACCACATACTCTTCTGTACAGGGTGGACAACTCTGGCGCCAATTGCTAGAGGGGTGGCGCTCAGCACCCTGGTGGTGGCTGAGCGTCTTATAAAAGGCAATATTGAAAGCAAATTAACAAGGAGTTGGTTCTCAGAAAAAAATGTGTATCCATATAACAAGGCTAAAGTAAAAAAGTTGTATAGGACGTGCTCTACTGTTTGGTAGCCCTGCAGTGTCTTCATTTTATCTTGTGCCAGCCAGCAGACGTCCATTTGAAGGGGGACGTCCTCCAGCTTCTTTACGTTGGCCTTGATAATGCAGTGTAGTACTACCCTGAGGTAAACAGCAAGATGCAGTCTCTGTCAGATATATATTTCCGCAAATAAGCAGAATTTATTGTAGATAATAACTAATTTATTTGTATAGGATGTATTTGAAACTTTGATTAAAGGAGAGCCAGTGTCAAAACCGCAGGCTTGACCCACCAGCAAGGTTCCAACCAAGCAGTTTATGACCTGCAATCCAACTATCTGGTCACTCCAAGCCAGACTAGAAAGTCAACTCAAATTACCAATTCCAACAACATGAACAGATGATGATCCTTTATGGTGGATACCTTGTTTTGGCGCTTGACTCATTACCAGGATCAAGCCACCCCCTCTTCCATCCAGCCGTGTGATCACCTTTCATGTTCCTGTTATCCTTGATTCACATGAACTATATAATCACTATCTCACAATAAAGATTATCATCTATCTTCTAAATATTTTTCCCCATGTAACTCTGCTAAAACAGCACAGTTACAACATCAGGCATTTTGGAGGCATCCACAACCCATGCCTCTGCAAAAGATATGATTAAAAGTTTCATCTTAATAACTAAAAATGCATTGCCTGTTTGATTTGATATTGATTTTATTAAGTTATTGAAAATTGCAGCTTTGATGTTTTGTGGTAAAACTTGAAATTGACTTTTTTCAGGTTTATTTTATATGCGTTCATAGTTGAAAATTGAAATTGTTAAAGGCATTCAAATATATATTTCTTAAAATTCATGTTGAAATTTATTTGGATATCCATCGTTCCTTTGAAGTTGATACTTGCGCCTACTTCATAGGCTTCTCTGACCCAAGTTGAGCTTTGTTCTGGCACTTTGAATTTCCTATTCATTGGGTCTTTTGTTGCATATTGATTGATGTTATTTTGTACTATTTTATTTATTTAATTTTTATTTATTTGTTTTACAGGGGCTACCAGTGATTGGTAACCCCTGTAGAACCAACTTGGTGTGAAAGCCGCCATTTCTGCAACCTTGTCTCCATTCCTAGTTATAATTAAAGTGAATACAAATAAAGCATAAAAAGACTTACTGATTATTTCCCCTGCGGCTCCCTCAGCCACAGGCGCCCCTTCAGCAAACTTCATGAGTGTTGGCTGCTCTTTGTTTGTTTTTCTGGGCTTGATCTTCCTTATTTTGTGTTACTTGTGCTTCCTCTTGGTTTTCATTTGATAAATTTTCTGTATTTCTTGAAGCGCTCCTGCTTCTTGACTGAGTTTTATTTCATCTGTTTCCATTTGATTAATTTCCTCTTTATTTGTGTTTATTTCCTTTGGGATTTCAGTTCCTTCAATCAGTTTGATTTTATTATTATTTTCTTTGGCCCCTTGCCAGAACTCCCACAAATTGTAGGCTGTATCATTGAACTTCAGACTTGATAGGATTGTTCCCTGTAGATTGAGCAACACTTCTTTATTCTTTTTGTCTATAATTTTCCTAGTTTATTCAGAGCATCTTCTTTTGACTGTATTAGTGGCTGGCCCTTGTTACCCAGCTTTCCTGTTACTATTTTCCTGATATTTTTTTTCTATTTTAACAACCTTTTTCAGGTATGCTTCTAATTTGTTTATCAAGTTATTGATATTTGACATTTTGTTTGAATTACATCAAAAAATGGTTTTTATAGTACTACCTTCAATGCATGAATATTTTTCATCATCAATAATAAATTAAAGAATATAAATATAAATATTGCATTAGAATATTGCAATTAGACATCAACTCTTGATATTTTGATATTATTTGCATAAATCAATGCATTTTGTTTAATAAAATCATTGTAAACAAGGGCTTTTTCATTGTAATTTATTTAAATTTACTGTGTTTATATTAGAGAGCCATTGTTGCTTAGTACAAATATTGATACATAGTGCATTTTAAAGCCTGTATATTTACCTATTGGTAATAATTCTGTAACCTTTTAATCAGATTTTGCAAGGTAATAATAAATTAATGGGTTAATAAATTACTGTTTATTACCATATATGGCTGATTTTTTTGCTGTGGCAATTTTGCATTTTCTGATATTCACACACTAGTATCCAATTGGTTGTTTTCACATCCAATCACATAGGCAATAGAATACATGGTTGCCACCCCTAGACAGGATGTGGCCAGGATGGCAACCATGTTTCCTATTGCCTGTGCAATTGGATGTGTAACCAACCAATTGGATACTAGTGCGTAAAAATCAGAAAATGCACAATTGCCACAGCAAAGAAAATCAGCCAATTAATGGTAATAAACAGTAATTTATTAACCCATTACATTATTATTACCTTGTAAAATCTGACTAAAAAATTTACAGAATTATTACCAATAGATAAATATACAGGCTGTAAAATGCACTATGTATCAATAGGTGTACTTAGCATTAATGGCTCTCTAATTTAATAACAGTCCATTTAAATAAATTACAATGAAAAAGCCCTTGTTTACAATGATTTTTATTAAAAAAATGCATTGATTTATGCACATAATATCTAAATATCAAGAGTTGATGTCTGATTGCAATATTCTAATACAATATTTACATTTATGGTCTTTAATTTATTATTGATGATGAAAAATATTTATGCAAATAATTATATGTTATTCATAAAATGTACAACATTTTATTGATAATGAGAATGTTAATAATATATAAAGAATATGTTATTAATTATGAATCAAAAGAAATAATATCAATTTTAATAAGTTGTCACAAAGAAAGGTTTTATTTTACTGATCAAGGGACAAGGGGAAGAGGGAATGGGCAGCATGTACGTTGCCATCATCTGCACCTGTGAAAGGGATGACGTCAGAGGGGTATGGGAAAGAAATGGCTGATGGTCTGGGAGTCAGGGTTGGAAGGTGGGCGGCTTGATATTGATGGGGGGTTGGTGAGGCAGGGTTTGTTGACTGGGAAGGGACAGCAAGAGCTGATTTCTTCAATTGCTCAAATTCTTTTTTGTTACATACACAGGCTTGACAAAACAAATGGATGTGTGTGTGGGGAGGTAGGGGTCCTTTCTGGACTTATCACTATCACTTGCATAGAAGATGATGAGACCTGATAAGTCCTGGATAAATATGGAAGGGAAAAGCTTGTATCCCTTCTCAATTTGGGTGCACAGTTCATTGTATGTGGCAGGCTTTAAGCAACTGAGAGCCAAACAAAAATTGTAAAGACATACATCTGAAAGATGCATGTCAGCGTGGTTGATGGGATAGGACCAACAGGTATGCCCCACAGCCCTAATTTCTTTGGCTGCCCATTCCAGCTGCTCCATCTCTGCACTCAGTACAACTGTGTACATGACTTGTTGAGTAGCCCACTCCTCCAGCATGTTCTTGAGCTCCATCTGGTAGGCATACCTATCTGCGGTGTTTGATATTGCCAAGTAATGATTGACACCCAATGGGAAAACTGCCAACAAAACCCTGACAAATTGATACAGGATTGGGCCACGCTTGAAGACGTCAGATTGGATGCGCTTTCCCCCAAAGTCTTGGATACTTGCCAAAATCTTGGCATACAACAAGATGAGGTCATTGCGCGTCCTCATTGCCCTCCATTTTATAAAATTAATAATGGTTAAAATGTAGGGCTTGGTATCCACCAAACTGGGGCCACTGAGAACCTGATTGGACAAGATTCTGATAGCAACAACAACTTTGTGCATCCACAAATTCACTGTTCTCTTATTGGTGAAAATGTTGTGAAGTCCCAGAAGGAGACAGACCTGGACCAGGGGCATCCACGCGTCACGCTCTATGATAGCCATCATGAGAGGCTGGGTTTTTTCACCTTCAGTTGATTTATGGGCACCAGCTGGGGTCTTCTTGGGAGGGGGCCACAGTTGGCATAGGCTTGCAGGGTTGCAGCCACAGTAGACTTTGCAAAACCCATTGCAGCTGCAATTCCCCCAAGGGACATAAGCATCCCTTGCTTTTCAACCATTTTGAGAACAATTTCTGGGGTGATCAATTTTCTTCTGCGTCTTGCAGGCTGAATAGCTAAAGGTGGGATGTTTCTGTCTTGGGAACTGGATGTTGCCATCTGATTGGCTATTTCTGGAATCTGGCTTCCTTGGGTGACCACTTGGCTCAATTGACTGGTTCCAGATGCCATTGTTGATATGTGATTTAGGTTGGCAGCTACCTGTGCGTGATGGGCAAACAGGGCACTCTTGAGGACATGTGAGAAAGAGCACACTCCTGGGTAGTGCTTGGGGAGGGGCCTGCGGGTTGGGAATGACTATAGACAGAGGCTTTGCTGTTGGAAGACTAGTGTAGCCCTGCATGATTTTGTCAAGGCCAGGGAACAGCTTGCTTGTTTAGTTGTTATTGAAAGAAGACATAATAAATTTTTATTAAAAATTTTAAACTCAAAAAGAGAAGTGCATATTTTAATTAATTTTATTGTTAAGTATGTTAAGCCAGTGAAAGTTATGATCTAAATTTTAGCCGTCCTAAAATGAAAAAGGGTGATTTTTGATAATGCCTATTATTCCTAAAAGAATTAGCACAGATCCGCTCTAGATCCTTTGGCATCCTTTTTGAGACACCCAAAAATTATATTTTTATTTTAAATTCACCTTATTTTTTGATTTGAAATTCGGTTCTTTGATTTGACAATCCTGCAATTTAAGATTTGTTAAGTTTTACATGATGTCTATGATTTGTTTGAAATACAGGAACTCTCAAATTGTACATTAGAATCCCACATTTATGATTCATATATACCGCATTTGTTTGCTGTGTTTTGTCTTTTGTTAGTTGAGTTATCTGCTCAAGAGATTTGAAATTTGCCAATTTAAATAAACCAAAAAGAGTCAAATTAAATGGTTGATTTTATTAAACATTTTATTTTGCACTCAGCTGAGTTGCCTGCAAAAGTGATTTGAAGTTTGGACCAAGGATTTGACAATCCTGCATTTTTACGTTTAGGTTCTGAATTTACAGTACAAAAAACACAGGCAGACATGCAGCAGTACAGGGAGAGGCAGGAGGCAACTGGTGGGGTAGAAATCATAACAATAATTGATTTTATCAAAATAAAGAAGCCATGAAGCTCAAAGTAAGCTTTTGAAAATCAGAATTTTTATTTGATAATAGAGAATTGGTATGCAATGGACCTGGAAGCCCTTGCTTTCTTTTTTTATAAATGAAGTGGTGACAGCAACTAAAGTTTGAGGGGTTTTGTGGACAGAAAAAGAAACCCATTTGATTGGGCACTCCAACTTTATAATGAGCTAGAGCTTAAAAGTATTGGGGTAAAACTGCCCAGCTGGGGTTGATTACAACTTGATTGGCTTAAAGCAACTCTCCTGAGGATACAGGAGCATCAATTTGATTACCAATCAAATTTGACATCACATCTCACAGTTTATTAGAACAGCTTTTAGTGGGCCAAGAGATCAACAGACAGGAAGAATTAATTGACAAAGATGCCAATATTGCCAGAACAATATAACTAATTTTATTGGGCTGTGAGGCAGCTGGGCCAAATGAACCCAGGAGGGTAATATCTCCCTGCTGGTTTGCAAGTTGATGTAGATGAGGTCTATATCAAGCCAACAGGAAGTTCAGGCAAATCAGTGTCTCCTCTTTAGTTTGAGGAGAAGATTTAGAACTGAAGAGAGCTTTCCCAGAACAAAAGCCACTACAAACTGCTCATCAGCAGTATGAGCAAGATCCTTCAAGTTACGCAGGGGTTGCACCTGAATGTGGGCCGTCTTATTTTTTTGTCATAAGAAAAATATTCCTATATAAAGCTAATGGAACCCCCTGAAACTTTACACACCTGCTGCCAAGTATCAGTCATCAAAGTATGTCCTGGGCCAATATCAGGTTCCAACTGGGTTGGGGTCTCATCTCAGGTCAGAGTGTTCAGCAAGCAAGTTTATGTCTTGTATTTAGAGTCAAAGGGGTTAATCCAGTAGTTTTTACTAAGATTGTTGGAACCACAGCATAGAACATAAACTTAGCTTTGAAGGTATCTTCTTTCTGATGATATGAAGTTCAAAATAACGACAAGGATCTCCAACAAAGAACTTCTTTTCCCATTGGCATAAAGACACTCCCCTTTGTAATTATGGATCAATCATCATCTGTAGAGAGTTATTATGATAGGATTAAGAAGCTTTATGTAAATTTACTTATCTAATTATTATCAGGGCAAATAACATCTAGAACGTTTTATTCAATACATTCAGAAGACTTTTTGGGTTATTGATCATGGTTAAAATAGTCACGGCTCTAAAATATCTGATATCTATGATTGGATGTAAGCGGCACTTAGAAAACCTTTAATCAGATATTCATTCTGGTTTTTCAGTAACTATGGTAGCCTTCTTTATGGCAGCTATTTAATTTTTTAAAGTAGCCTCTTAGATACTCACCATTTATCAGTTGATGAATTTAACTTGGCTCCTTACCTTGCTTATCCAAGCCCTTCCTAATTATATCAGGATTCAATATGTTTTTTCCTTTTGATATGTATCCCTTTTATCAAGGATTCTGTTTAACTTTTCAACTTAAGGTTAATTCTGACACTCATTCAAGGTATCAAACCTGATCAGTTCAAGTTTTTAGCCAAGACAACACTTGGTTATTAATTTTACCAAAACATAGAATCCTTTAAAAATTCTACCTGAACCATGTGATTGTTATCTCTATAATTATATTTTTGTGAGATGATTGATGTGTACTTTCTATTAAACTGTTTATCAGGTGAAGGACCAGAATTTTTCAGATTTTCAGGGTACAATATCCTCTAATTGGGCACCTCAAATGGTATACTTCATTATCAATTTTTCTAATTAGCTATCACAACATTTTTTCAGGCTTTCTAAAATCACTCAGTAATCTGGCTGATCCTTACACAGATAACCCTAAACAATGAAAGAAAAAAAAACTCTTTATACTCTATAAATATATTATACCTCAACTCATCCCCATCAAACGTCTTTTGGAGGCCATAAATCAGCCAGTCCATACTTCATACCAATGGGTTGAGATTTGATAGGGCTGAAAACTTACAACTCAGATGGTGGATGCAGAGTTAATCTCACACAGGATTAATTTAGTCCCATGATGTACCTTTTGATAGACCAAATTAACCCTAGCTCCACTGTACAGATAGAGCCATTTGATATCAAGGGGGGTAAAAATACCCCCAGAAGATATCATTCTCATACTTGCTCTTTATCCCAGGCTAAACAATTCCCTGCATTCTGGATAGCCTTTTTTGTGTTTGTCTCCTGGGGACAATATCTAGAAGGACACAACGGGAAATCTTTATAATAAAAGATTTGAGGTTCAAAGCTAGCCTTGGGTTAGCCTTCAGGGAAAATTAAGGGCACTTACCTTAATTTACTGGAATACAAGATGTGAAAGTCCTTTTGGCAAAAAGGACAGGAAAAATCTTGAAGATTATTAAGGCCAATGAAAATGTGGATAAACTTGTCTTTATTAGGAGAATTGATTCTACTTAAATAGTAGACAAGGGTTGATGATCACTCATTAGGTAGACAGAGTGTTAGAGGGGGTCACATTGGGATAAATCATACCAGGATCAGACAAGGGAAGGTAAGGTATTTCAGAATGGGTGGAGATTGAACCAGACCCATTTACAGAAGGTGAGGAATTCCTGAAATTGAAAGCAAAACCAACCAAATCTTTGCACATATCATTATTTGAAGGCCATATCAAAATATCATTAATGATGCAATTTCCAACATCTCCCCCCTCAAGATTGGACACATGGAGTTGATATTTGCGGAGGAATTTGGAATGAACTCAAGCAAAGGGGCAGCCAGATGATAGCAGCTTCACGGTATACTTGACGCCCTTCTTGAAGGTGACTTTACAAGGTCCAACCCAGAGAGAGTCAAGCTTATGGGCTATACCACCTGTACAATTCTGGTAGTAGAGAACTAGATCTCCTATTTAATACTCAGGGAGGGGGGCTCTAGCAGCATTGGACGGGGAGAGCTCCAGGGCCTTAACCTTGTAAGCAGTAGAGTAAGCTGTTGCCTGGATGTCAATGATACAATTGGTTAAGTCTTTAACATGGGCTTCAGGATTTGCAGAAGTATCAAATTCAATCAAAGGGGGTCCCAAGATTGAGGGGGTAGCAGCCTCACATCAATACAGCATGGCAAAAGGGGACTGGCCTGTCACTTGATGCCTACTGAGTCAGTAAGCAAAGAGGGCAGCAGGGAGGAACATATCCCAATTGGCAGTATCAGAGAGTGTGAGTTTCCTCATTATGGACACCAGGGAGGAGTTTTTTGTTTTCCAGTTCCATTTTTTGAGGGGTTATAAGGCGCGGAAAACAATTGGTGAGTTCCCATAGCTTTGACAATAGAAGTGATGAGGCGAGCATTAAAGTTGGTACTATTTTCAGAGAGCAGGACTTGAGGGCAGCTATGTTGGTAGAAGATATCTTGCAGCAAGAAATTAGCAGTGGTCTTACCAGTTATATTTTTTATAGCTCTGGCTTCAATCCATTTGCTAAAATGGTCTATAGAGACTAAGATAAATTGACACCCAGACCTAGACCAAGGGAAAGGCCCAACAGCATCAATACTCACAGTGTGTAAAGCATGCTTATGGGGGGATGAGCTTGGATTGGTGTTGGGAAGAGCAAGGACGTTGGAGTTGACAATAATGACAGGAGGCAAGAACATCAGGGATCAGAAGGCGCATGTTCTCTCAGTAGAAGTTCTTGCATAGCCAGTCATGAGTTTTGACTATAACTCCATGCCCAGTGTCAATGTGAGCTTGGAGGATAATGGCTATCCTCATGCTAGGGCAAATGTAGGGTAGATGGGCATTGTTGACTTTTTTGAAGAGCTGCCTGTCTCAAATTACAGTGTCCTTGGATAGGGCTTGTAGCGCCAGTCAAATGTCTTCTGGCTCAGTGGTCCAAGAGTCAGGGTACCCTATTAGTTTGTATAGGCAATCAGTGTCAGCGGGGTGGATAGCAAGTATTGGAATCCTTGACAAGCCATCAGCGTTCTGATGTTGGGCCCCAGGATGGTGTATCACAGTGAAATTGTACCCTTGTAGATGCAGAGCCCAGCACGCTAGTCAACCTTCAGGTTCATTTAGTTGTTGCAGTCATTTGAGGGAGGATTGATCTGTGACCACTGTAAAGTGGGTCCCATAGATGTAATTCCTGAACTGTTTTACAGCATGCAGCACCACCAGACATTTTTTTCAGTGACACTGTAGATCTTCTCAAGTTTATTGAGGACCTGTGAAGGGTAGGATAAAGTTTAATCTACATCTTTGTCATCAAGCTGGGCCAAGATGGCACCCACAGCTACTCCACTAGCGTCAGTATACAAGATGAATTCCTTATCATAATCAGGGTGGACCAAGATAGGAGCCTCCTTGAGATTGGCCTTCAGCGCTTTGAATGCTTGTTGTTGGCTAACAGTCCATTCAAAGGAGACGTTGCAAAGCAATTAGACAAGGGGTTCACTCAATTTAGCAAAATCAGGTATGAACTGTTGGCAACAGCCCATCATACCAAGGAATACTTGGACCTCTTGCAGATTTGTGAGAGGTAGCATCTTGTCAATGGCTTCCACCTTATTATTCATGGGGCGGATTACCGTTTGAGTGACCTCATGACCTAAGAATTCAAGTTGCTCTTTAAAGAAGGAGCACTTGGAGGGTTTGAGTTTCAAGCCAGCTTTGCAGATCTTAATGAAGACAGCCTTGAGGTGTTCCAAATGGTCAGTAAAGGTAGTGCTGAATACAGTGATGTCATCAAGGTAACAAGGACACAAGAGAGCTTTAGGTCTCGTAGGATGGAGTCCATAGCCTGTTGAAATGTAGCAGGGGCATTGCAGAGTCCCTGGGGCATTTGAGTGGGTTCAAAAAGGCCTTCTGAAGTGATAAGCGCAGTCTTTTCTTGATATTCAGGAGATAAGTCAACTTGCCAGTATCCAGAGGCTAGATCCATGGCTGAGAAAAACTTGGAACCACCCAGCTGTCTGAGAGCATTGTCAATGCTGGGCAAGGGGTACAAGTCTTTCTTAGTGGGCAAGTTCAGGTGGCAGTAGTCCATTACAATGTGATGTCTTCCATCCTTCTTCTTGAGGATCAGTAACAGGGAAGCCCAAGGACTTTGGAAAGGAGCCAGTAGCCCAGCGTCTAATAGTTTTTTGAGCTCTTTAGACAACTGAGCATCCTCTACCCTACTACGTTGGTATGGTTTGGCACAAAAAGGGGGTGCATTCCCAGTATTGATCTGATGGACTTCCCCTTTAGCCAGGCCATAGTCCGTAGGTCCAGAGGCAAAGATGTTGCTAAACTAATTGAGCAGGTCCAAAACGTCTTTTTGTTGGATGGGAGACAATTGGGGGAAGTTGGCAGCAGTGAATAAGGAGAGAACTTGAGGATTGTCTTCAGGTAGATTGAAATCACTAAAAGTTCTGTTAAAACCGCAGGTTCAACCTGCCAGCAAGGTTCCAACCAAGCAAGTTTGTGACCTGCAAACCAATTATCCAGGCACTCAAAGCCATATTAGGAAGTCAACTCAAATTACCAAATTCAACAACATGAACAGATGTTGATCCTTTACGGTGGATACCTTGTTTTGGCGCTTGACTTGTTATCAGGATCAAGCCACCCCCTTCTTCCATCCCACTGTGTGATCACCAATCATGTTCCTGCTATCCATTGATTCACATGAACTATATAATAACTATCTCCCAATAAAGATTATTATCTAGATTCTAAATATTTTTCCCCGTGTAACTCTGCTAAAACAGCACAGTTACAACAGTTCCAAAGGGGTAGAGGGAGGCCACTTGTTCTGCTCCCAGTATACAATCATGCCCTATAACCTGGCCTCAGGTCACCTGCATGGGCAGGGCCGTCAGGTTGACAAGCAGTAATTGTACAGGCTCTTTGTGGGTTTGATATAGAATCCTGGGACACAGACGGGGTTCTTTACAGGTTAGGGATTCAGGTGAGTAGAGTTCCAAGAACAACTTTTCAGGTAGTTTTTAAGAAATCTGAGAATCAATCACCACCTGGGAGCCTGGAGGAATGATGATAGCCTCTGTGGCAAGAAATGGTACCCCTTCTTCTGCAGGACAGGAAGGAGGAGGGGTGCACATGTTGGAGGAGTGAGTTCTATACTTGAGAGAGAAGATACCCGTGGGGTACTCAAGCACGCAAATTTTAAGACGTTTTCCTGGGAGGCGCAGAGGTTCCTCAAAAATCAAAGGGACCTTATATCCTAAGAGCAAAAGATATCCATCTTGTTAGTTCACAATCCTGTTATACTCTCAAAGGAATTGTGTACCAACCAAGAGGTCATAGCTTTTGTTTTCAAGGACTATAGCGGGGGAAGCAATGAGGAGTTTCCCAAACCTCATAAGTAGAACAGAGTAGGCACCAATGGCCCAAGTTTGTGCTATGCCAGCTATGCTATACAACTGAGTGTAGTTGATATCAGGGGCCAGCTTAAGTTTCTTCATTAGTTTTGAAGATACTACATTGACTGGAGAATCCATGTCCAAGATGGCTTTAATTTTAATCTTTTGGATTGATACTTCCACGTGGGTTGTATCTTCCCCAAAGGGGGGCAAGGCTGCCAAAACATCTTGCGCAGCCTCTAGCTCCTTCTCCCATTTAGCTAACATGCACCTTAAGGCAGGAATCTAATTATATACAGCCTGCAGTGGGAGAAATACAGTTACATTTTGGAAGAGAGCTTTGGCTAGCTTGGCTGCTTCCTCAGAAGAATCAACCAAGACAGGAGGTCAAAGAGCTTGAGCTAGGTAAGGGCAAGCCACCATGGCTTTGGCTTCACTTGAAGGTGCTCAAGAAGTGGTGGTGGTCTTCCCAGAGCAAAGCTTGTACGGGACAGAGACAGTTTCTGAAACAGCCAGAACAGAATAGCCATAACTATCAGAATCTTCACTGCCAGAATCTTCAGGGTCTGAATCACTGAAGAGATTGTGGAATAGGTGAAGAATAGTTGGGCCAGAGGAAGACAGAGCTTCCTCATCAGAAGGAGGATCAGGGGGAGATTGGTCAGCAGAGAGTTCTTTGTCTCTAAGCTGACCTGTCTTTTCCCGCCTGTTCCTTGGGGTCACAACCTTTCACTTAGGGATTATTGCAAGTACGCAAGTGGTGCCCTATTTGGCCACAGTTATTACAACTTTTCCTATTAGTATGTTCATCTGAACCCAGCGTCATAATGCGCGGCATACAAGAAGTAGTTCCAGCATTACTGGCTTTATTTTCACATACCACCATACCCCCATGGGTCAAATGCATGTCTTGCAAGAGTGTCTTAATACTCTTCATGGAAGTGAGTGAAGCCTTGTGTACCTTAAAGTGTAGGCATAGAAGCTGGTTCACTTTCAAAGCATTTGAACAAGCCGTTTAATCTTCCTGGGGGCAACAGCCCCCATGTTAACACTATAGTAAAGTGACAACCCAGTTTTACTTAATGTTGTTTCCTGGATGTCAACACTTTTTTAATTAACAAAACACTTTACCATGAATATTTTTAATATAAAAATTATTTTAAAATACATCATTATACTGAAAATGACCCCAGAGAGTTCAAAACTGCAATAAGAAATTACCATAAGTAATAAGAATAAGAAGATATAAGCAACTATTTTTCAGTTTACTATGTAAATTACACTCTTTATTATAAAATTATTTTTTATTCCCATAAAAATTAAAATTCCAATGAACCGAAAATAAAGATATTTAATATAAAATAACTACAAAATATAAGAAAGTTCTAATTTAAATTTATTATACTTCATATAAGCATAACTGAAAATATCTCATAGCTTAAAGAAAAATTAACAAAATATAAGATATTTCTTACTAAACCATATTAAAACTGTATCTGAAACTTACAATTTATACCTAAAAAGATTAGTAATATATAAATGAATAAAAAATTAAAAGTTTAAAAGTGAAAATATATAGGCAAAGCAAAGCAAAGTTTATTTGGCTAATTAAAGCCACCAGCAAGAGCAGTGGTGACATCTTCAAGGTACTTCTTAATCTCTGCCACCTTATACCTTTTCTTTACCACCTTCTGCACGTACTCCTGGTAGTCTTGCTCCTTGGGCTTTTGCTTCTTGGGGGCCACCCGGTTGGCCAAGTTGCGGAACTTAGAGACAGTCCAGGCCTGCTCCTCCTGAAGCTTAGAGAAGAACTTTTTATATTTGGGTTTGGCCTCAAACTTCACCTTCAGGTGCTTATGCCAAACCTCAAGGCTAGAGGTGGTCTTCATCTCCCCCTTGAGGCAGGCGCCTTGACAGTTTCAAGGGGCAGTGGCCCTGCTCTTAAGTCTCTGGGCAGTCACCTTCTTGCCCACCCATTGGCACTCAAAGTAATCCAGGTAGCCTTTGAAGATGGTGGAGTGCTTCTTAACGTAAGCATCCTCCAGAAGGGCCTCAAAGCCAAGCCCAGTATGCTCTGGGCGCACAAAAACCAAGGCAGCAAACTGAGTCAGGGCAAAGCAGAGCTTCTCCTTATCATTGTTAAGATACTTCTCAAAAAGGTCCTTCTCACTCTTGAGATTCTTGACAAGGGCCTGCCTAAAATGGAAGAAGAAGCCCTGTACTTCTCCATTGAAGGTGGCCTCAAAGGCTCTGAACTGAGCTTGCTTGAAGTTCATAATGATTATCTTTGGCCCAAGTGAGCACGCATGAGCTAGCTGCTCTGTGGCTAGGGTCAACTCATCCTTCTCAGCAGAGGAGTGATTTGCCCTTATGGTGTGAGTGGGAGGGGGAGCTGGTTGGTGGGAAGGGAGCTCAAAGCATCCTGGACAATCTTGAAGGCTCTGGTGTAGACTTCATTCTTGGCACCAGGAAGGAGAAAGAACACAAGGGGGATGACCTGGTCATTAAACTGCCCATTCAGGACCCAAAGCTGCTTAAAGAGAGAGAGGCAAGTAGCAAATGTGCCGTTGCACAGCCAAGTGGTAGCAGTGTTCAGCTGCTCCAGTTTTTGGGTTGTGGTGTAGGCTACAATCCTATCCTCTACCTCCTGCCCATTGTCATGGAGCAGGAACATCTTGTCATCCTCTGTCTTCTTGAGGGCATCTGTGAGGATAAGGTCCTTGAGGTTGGTGGCACTCTTGGCCAGGGGATTGAAGGCTTGGCGCCTATCACTTACAAACTTGACAAACTGATTGTGAGTTAGAACCCTCTTCAAGTTGGTTGGGGAGAGGTACTTGCAAGCCAGCACGGCCAGCTGGGTGACAGAAAGATCTTTGGAGGTGGGCATCACCTGCACCAGATACCACTTGAGAAGGCAGGCTATGGTGGTATTGGGCATGATGCATGTATGCTTGCCCTTGATGGTTTGGACCAGGTCCCAGCGCTCAGTGTTGAGCCGCACTGGGCAAAAGCAGTCCTCACAGGTGTAATGGCAGCTCTTGAAGCCCTGGTTGGCATTGTTGCAGCTTAAGATATACCCATTGGCCACCATGGCCGGCCCACCCTTTACGCTCATGATTGGTAAGTATTTGGGCAAAGAAGAGGGAACCTTGAATTTTATGTCAATGTTGCAGATGTTGTGGGCCAACAGAGAGTCCCAGGGGCCAGCAGGAGAATGGCAAAAGCCAGGGAAGTAATTGGGGCAGGGCTTTGAATCATCCCCAGATGAGCTTGAAGGGGGGAGTTTGGTGGTGGTGGGGAAGCAGAAGGGGGCTTATCTTGGTGCTCCTCTTGTACAGGAGACTTATCTTTGGGTGGGGTCTTTTTGCCTTGATTCTTCTTCTTGGTAGGCTCCTCATCAGAAGCCAGGTTGTAGAAACTGTGATCTGTAAGAGAGCCATCAGATTTTTCTCCCCCAGTGAAGTGAGCAGGGCTCTTCTCAGGAGAGGGCTCAGGGGAGGGCTTTTGTTGTAAATTGCGCAATTAATGCTATTTTGATATGGCCTTCAAATATTGATAGTTGTGAAGATTTGGCTAAGTTCACTTTTGAGTTCATAAATTCCTTGCCTTCCACAAATGAGTCTGGTTTGAAATCCACCCATTCCAGATTATTGTACCTGTCTGTGATTAATCTTGGTATGACCTCATCCCAACGTGACCCCCTCAGCCACTCTGTCTTCCTAATGAGTGATCACTGTCCCTTGTCTACCATTTAAAGTAGAATTATTACTCCTAATAATGGCAAGTTTATCCACATTTGTGTTGGCTTTTATAATCTTCAAGCTTTCCCTGTCCTTTCTGCCAAAAGGACTTTTACATCTTGTTTTCCAGGAAATTAAGGTATGTGCCCTTAATTTTGCCCTGAAGGCCAACCCAAGGCTAGCTTCAAACCTCAAATCTTTTGTTATAAAGATTTCCTGCTGTGTCCTCCAGGATGTTGTCCCCTGGAGCCAAACACAACAAAATGGTGCTCAATACAGGGGCTGCAAGCCCCTTGGTTACCCTGTTCTCACGCACATTCTCTGGACCTTCTCCCTTTGTTTCTGAAGTACCCAATCAAGCTAAAGTCTCTAGTCCCCTTCTAGAAGAAGACATCACCAATGCCCCTTCAAATCCTATGATATTGGTTCTTCTCCCGGGCCTATGTGGGCCCCTCTTACCGCTTTCTCTCTCAACTATAAAAAGCTTGTGCTGCTGCTAGCTCCCTTCTTCATTCTGGCACAGTAGCAATGCACTCTATCCCTGGCCTCTGTCCTGGGTATGCTTCTGAAGATCTGTACTCCTTCCTTTTGGACTTTGGTCCCCCACATTGATAGAATCCATGGATACTATTGGCATGTTAGTTAACTGGTTCATCCAGCCTGCCCTAGTTCACCACCAACTTGCCTTAGGATCCCAGAATCAACTATTATATGCTGTAGCCACCGCTGTCTCAAATAACCATGCTCCAAATATGTCCTATCAAGAATGGTCATACAGTTTTTTTGCTTGTATTTATGACAACCAGCGCGACTCATTGTATCACAGAAGTACTTAACTGCCTCCCTGAACTCCCTTTGTTCCTCCCTCCCTGGATACATAAAGGATCAACTATGTAAATTGGATGAACATAAGGTAGCATGGCGTGAGTAAATTGAGGCCTTTCTGCTAAACCATTGTCAGGACTTTGAGACTCTGGTTAGTGAGCTTAATCAATTCAGAGAGCATGTCAACTAGCAACTTGAATTGATAGAAGCTCATGTCAATACTTGGGGCCACCATCTGCAGCATCAATACAGGCTGGATAAGGCTGTACTAGGTGACACTCTATACCAGGTGCAAAACTATGTGGATGACAGGGTAGCGTCTATTGAGGTAACCTCCCGCTCCTCCTGTCAAAACCCATCTGATTTTGAAGCCAAGGTATGGGAGGCTATTGCCAAACTCAAGGCTATTACTCAGCGTCAAGCTTCTGTGCAGTATCCCCCTCCAGCCAATCCAATGCTTGACCCCCATATTGCTTCCCTCACTGATCAGGTGGCTACCTTACAAGGTGAAATTGAGTACTTAAGACAGCGCCTCTCCAACTCTGAGGATTTGTCATCTGAATCTGAGTCTGAAGATGAAGAGGAAAGTGAAGTTGTTAATACTCAAGCTCATGACAATCATGATTGTTATCCTGGTTGGGAAGGTCAACCCCAGGTTAACTGTGCATGTGCACTAGATCAACTTACCAAAGTGACAAATGATGTAACTGATAGGCAAGACACGTTGAAAAGAGAGGTCCAAACCCTCTCCCATTTTACCAAGACCCTAAATGGACAAGTCATCCCACTGGTTGCTCAGGCCACTTTTCTGGCTACTTGTGTCACTGGGATTGCTGACACCTTGGCAGTACAACAAATCAAGATTGGCAAATTTGAGAATGCTGCTGTTACTGCTAGGGATATTAGTGGGCAGAACAGCTCTACCTTGGACACTCTAGAGGAAAGCCTTTGACACCTCTGGGCTAGACAACCTGCTGCTGAATCCAAGTTTGAAGGCAACCCTCATATTAACGTCCTCAACCCTGGTGAAAACAGTCAGTACTTGTCCTTGTCTATTGACCCAAACTAAAACTGACCTTCAAACAGATATTTGATCTGAAAACCTCTATCATTGCCGCCTTTAAAACCATTTACAAAACTGCAATGTGTAGGACTACCAACAAGCTCAATAAAGAGCATATTCTTACCTGTCTTCATCCCACTTGCCAGAAAGTTGTGGTCCCTGAGCTCCCCTCCATTTTCACTTGGGAAGACATGAAGCGCCTCTTAATTGAGGAGTTTGGAGGAGATCTCAGCTTGGAGGTCAAGAAGGATGCATTTATGCACATTGCTTTCAAGCCCAAGGAAACCCTGGCTGAGTTTGCAGATTGTTTCAACATTGAAGGCTAGCAGTTAATCACCAGCCAACAGTTAACTCCCCAGGAAGCCTACATGGCTTGTTAAAATGCTTTGAAGGTGAACCAGCTTTTATGCCTACACTTTAAGGCACACAAGGCTTCACTCACTTCCATGAAGAGTATTAAGACACTCTTACAAGACATGCATTTGACCCATTGAGGAACAGTGATATGCAAAAATAAGGCCAGCAATGCTGGAACTACCTCTTGTACGCCGCGCATAATGACCCTGGGTGCCGGTGGACAGGCTAAGAGTCAAGGCTGCCATAAATGTGGCCAGATCAGGCACCACTTGTGCACTTGCACTAATCCTTGAGTGGAAGGTTGTGACCCCAAGGAACAGACAGGAAAAGAGAGGTCAGCTTAGAGACAGAGCCACTCTCTGCTGACCAATCTCCCCTGTCTCCCCCTGATCCTCCATCTGATGAGGAAGCTCCCTCTTCCTCTGGCCCAACTATCCTTCATCTGTTTCACAATCTCTCCAGTGATCCAGACCCTGAAGATTCTGATAGTGAAGATTCTGATAGTTATTGCTATTCTGTCTTGGCTGTTCTGGAAACTATCTCTGTCTCATACAAGCTTTACTCTGGGAAGACTACCACCACTTCCTGAGTACCTGCAAGTGAAGCTAGGTCCATGGTGGCTTGCCCTTACCTAGCTCAAGCCCACCAACCTCCTGTCTTGGTTAACTCTTCCAAGGAAGCTGCCAAGCTAGCCAAAGCTCTCTTTCAAAATGTGACTGTATCTCTCCTGCTACAGCCTGTATATAAGGAGATTCCTGCGTTACAGTTCATGCTAGCTAAATGGGAAAAGGAGCTAGAGGCTGCACAAGATGTGTTGGCAGTCTTGCCCCCCTTTGGGAAAGATATAACCCGCGTGGAAGTATCAATCCAAAAGATTAAGATCAAAGCCATCTTGGACCCAGGTTATTCAGTCAACAATGTATCTTCAAAACTAATGAAGAAACTTAAGTTGGCCCCCAGCCTCAACTACATGAAGTTGTATGGCACTGCTGGCATGGCACAGACACAGCTCATTGGTGCCTACTCTGCTCTACCCATGAGGTTTGGGAAACTCCTTATTGCTTCCCCCGCTGTGGTCCTCAAGAACAAAAGCTATGACCTCTTGGTTGGTGTGGTACTCTTACTACAGTGATGGGGGATAGTCTAAGGGTCGGTTGGTGGCCTTGGTACTTTACAAGTCAGAAACCAGACAGGTAGTTGGTAGTACAAAAGCGTCTGAGCCTAGAGAACAACAAAGGGTTTAGAGTAGTGGCAACAGCAATTACTTGAAAGCAAATCCTCAAAAAAGTGAATTCTAGTCAAGCTTAGTTGGCAGTTAGTTGATGAGAGGAGACCAGCCTTTGCAGTCCTTAGATTATACACTCAACAAAGTAATCAGTGGTGTAGCTTAATATAAGGGGGGTATTATGTATTTTTATTGAGGAAAAGGGAGAGGGGTTTAAATACTACAACTTACTTGATAACTCAAGGTAAGTTGGTCATTGCTTGGGGGTTGAGAGAGGGGGGAATTAATGTCAACCCATTAGGGATCAACACAACAGTTGAGGGGGGATGGAAACAGCCCCAGTGGCACAAGGGGGTTGCACAAGCGCAAGGATGGGGAAGTCAGTCAGTTGTAACTGTAGTTGGTGAACTGTATTAATTGATAGAATTAACGTCCAGTTGGTGAAGTCCTAATTCAGAATCAAGGTAGGTGGATAAGCAATCCAGAAGTAAGTTGGTAGAGTCTCAATCCAAGGGCCAGGGTAGATACACAATCCGGAAGCTAGTTGGACTTAAAATGATGATCTAGCCCCTAGCTTAAATCATAATCAACAAGAACAACTACTATATTGGAGGGGAGATCAGGATCCTAGTACAATCAAGAAGTACCCAATGATGATCATAATTAAAGCAACCAACTGGTGATGAGTTTCACCACACATCCCCCCACATGAGTAGACTATAAATGTGGAAATTCATATAGCCTGATCAACAAAATGGAGGACATCAAGAAACTTGTTGCAGACCTGGTAACCAATCAATCAACTATGGCTGAGGAAAACAAGGCAATCACAAAGGGCCTGATTGAATTATCCAACATGCTGGACAACTATGCCAGGGAGATGGAGGAATTGGAGAGTTTCCAACAGCAAATAACCTCCATTGCTAGTGGTAGCCAGTAAGAGCGTTCAATGAGTATGTCTAGTAACTATCAGAAGGCAACTGATGTTGACAAGCAGCAAAAACCAGCAGAGCAAACCAAAAAGAAGCCTCAAATCTTTTTACGTAAACCAGTGGCTCCCGTTACCAAAAAAAATAAGGAGAAGGAGAAAGAGAAGCCTTCCAATCAACAAGACTCCACTGATGAGATGCTCCTGAACATTCAAAAAGAGGTATCAGCCTTCAAGAAGCTAGTTGATGGAAGAACATCCAAGAAGCGTACTGAGGCGTTGAACCCTAGCACAGTGAAACCAATACCTGATGTAACAACAATAACTAATGTTTTCTAACCTTCTTTAGGACACCAACATGGAATATGTGGTACCCATTGATTTTGACAGCAACTTAGCTTGGCTAGGATCATCCTGGAAAGAACTTTCTGATGCGTTCAAGGGTGAATTTCCTGATGGCAAGACGCCAATTCCTCTTTTGTGTTGTATGGAGAACACTGCATTTTTGGTTAAGATTGTAGCAGGACAACCATGTCAGGCAATGATCTCTTGAAGTACAAACTTAGCAGTCTGTAAATAATTGGTGGAAGCAACAGGTTGGACTTCAACCCACTTGGTTAAGTGATCTATGGCAACTATGATGTACTTCAGTTTTCCTGGACCAGCGCTTGGGAGTGGTCCAACAACGTCAATTGACACAGCCTGGATTGTGTATCCAGGCAGAATGAATCAATAGGAGTGTTGGCTGGGGTTTTCTCTAAACCTAGCGCACTGGAGACATTTGTTGACGTATTCTGCAATATCAGTGGTCATATTTTCCCAATAAATGTATTCTGACA
Source organism: Entomophthora muscae (assembly GCA_014839935.2). NCBI lineage: Eukaryota > Fungi > Entomophthoromycota > Entomophthoromycetes > Entomophthorales > Entomophthoraceae > Entomophthora > Entomophthora muscae. The sequence goes on from QTSX02002155.1 coordinate 109,908, forward strand.
TTGTTTTCATCATTTTTTGTATCCTGGTGTGGCCTAATTGTCGGTGAAAGTCATCAAGACAAGTGAGTCAGTTGGAGGGACAAATATAGGGGAGGGTGGTACCCTTATAAATCTTGAAGAGTTTACCATCCTTTATGAATGTGTATTGACTTTGTTGTTGGAGCGTCCTTTTCACTTTCTCTTCTAGGGAGCTCCATTAATCTGGTCAACTGATCAACTCATAAAGACTATCAAGGTCCTCTCCTAATGCAGCAACAATTGGTAGTTGGGATAGAGTGTTGGCATTTCCATGTTTGATTCCTGGTTGATGGACAATGTCAAAGTCAAAGTTTTGTAGCTTGGCAGCCCATCTTGCTAGTCTGCCTTCTGGATCCTTCATCTTTCTTAGCCATACTAGACTTGAATGGTCAGTTACTACCGTAAAGTGTGTTCCATGTACATAAGGTTGAAACTCTTTGATAGCATACAGAACAGCTAGACATTCACGTTCAGTAGTGCTATAGTTCTGTTCATGCTTATTAAGAGTTCTTGAGAAGTAAGCAACTGGATGTTCCTTGCCTTTATTGTTGGTCTGAGACAGAACAGCATCAATTGCAACATTGGAGGCCTCAGTGTGCAAAGCAAAAGGCTTGTAATAATCTGGGTACACTAACAAGGGATTATTTGTCAACACGTCTTTCAAGGCTTGAAATGCTTCTTCACACTCTTTGGTAAAATTGAAGTTGGTGAAAGTTTTCAACAGATAAAAGAGTGGTTGGGCTATTTCAGCAAAGTTGGAAATAATTTGGCAATAGTAGCCTGCCATGCCTAGAATTACTTGAACTCCTTTCATGTCTGTGGGGGAAGGCATCTGAGTGATGGCCAACATCTTGGCTAGGATTGGTCTAATTCCTTTGCTGGAAATGACGTGACCCAAAAATTCCAAATGTTTCTTAAAGAAAGAGCACTTGAAGGTTTGAGTTTCAATCCTTTCTTCTGAAGCCTTATGAAGACTTCCTTTAAGTGGCTAAGATGTTCATCAAATGTCTTAGAGAAAACATTTATGTCGTCCAAGTAGATGGAAACACAACTTAGTTTAAGGTTGGTGAATGTACTATCCATGAGTTGTTGGAAGGTAGCTGGTGTGTTTGCTAATCCTTGGGGCATTCTAGTTGGTTGGTACAATCCCACTGCTATAATTAGGGCACATTTCTCTTGATCCTCTTTGGCCATTGGTACTTGCCAGTAACCAGAGACCAAGTCCATTGCTGAGAAGAAGCGTGCTCCGCCTAGTTGGTCCAGTGTTTTGTTGATACGTGGCAGAGGGTATTTGTCTTTCTTGGTTATCTGATTCAACTGTTGGTAGCAAATGACAACTTGGTTTGAGCCATCTTTCTTTTTAACTATCAGAAGAGGGGAAGCCCAGGGACTACTTGATGGTTTTAGAAGACCAGCGCTTAGCAGTTGTTGAACTTTTTCACCAATTATTGCATTGTCCTGGGGTGATCAACAATATGACCTTTGATGGATAGGAGCTGAATCACCAATGTTGATTTTGTGCTCAACTTCTTTTGCACAACCTAAGTCAAAATTGGATGTTGCAAAGATGTCTTTGAACTCATCTAAAAGTTTTTCAAACTTGGACATCTCCCCCTCAGAAATACCAGACACCTCTCTGCGCTGAATGACAGCCAATACTGAGTGAGTATGGGTTGGAGATGTTTTTGAAATCCCTAGCTCTGATAAGTTTCCTAAATAATAGACAGAGTCAATATCTGTGTTTGGTTTGATCCTGACGTATGAAATTGGTTGATGTCTTTGGACAACAATCTTCTTTGATAAGAGGCTTGTCAGTAGCACCTTAAGTTCTGAATGGTCGGCTTTGTCACAAAATTCAGGGGCTGCAATTGGTTTGACCAGCAATGAGTGAGGGAGGCTGAACATATTTAGAGACATTCCAGGAGGAACATCAAGCAGAATGCCTGTGCTAACAACCACTTGCATAAAAGGCTCTATCACCATAGAATGATTAGCTTTTAAATTGATGCCTGTTGCTTAGTTAGCATGAGACTGAAGAGTTTTAGTATGCAGGTTGGCAAGACAGTAAGGAATCCCCATGACACCATGTGGATACTTGATTAAAGTATGGTGTCAGTCGGCTTTCCCTTGTGATACCATGTAAGAGGTTTGATTGTTGCTAAACAATAATGGAATAGAATAGCCCATAAGGGTTATTGTTCCAGTACCCATGGCTATTATGGCATTGTATCTTTGTAGCAGGTTGGTACATATTAGCATTTCATAACTGGTGGATTGTAGCACAACAGCACTTGTTGTTAGGACTAGCTCCCCAAATATCAATGGGATACTACTGTAGGCACCTGCGGCAATGGTTTGTTGATCTCCTACGGTAGAAAAGCTTTTGTTGTAGGCCAAGTCTGGTTTAAATTGAAGCTTTGATACAAGTTGGGAGAAGACTATTATTGTCAGTGCTCCTGTGTTGACAACAGCGCGGATAGGAGTATCAAAGACTTTAAGTTGAACCCATGTACATGTCTTGGAAGGATTGATGGTATTATTAGTGATATTACATATAGGGTTGTTTCTTAGATGCTCTTGTAGAGCATCCAAGCAATCCTTGAACATAGGTAGAGCTTTCAAGAAAGTCTTCATTGGGATGGGAATAGATACATTGAAAAAAGAGTTGTCAGGGTATGGTGGAACGTCTTTGCAGTTGCTATCAGAGTCGTTCAAGGGCAGGTTGGGTACAGGTTGGGACATATAGGGACACAAGGTTGGATTGGTGATACTAGAGTTAAGAGATTCCATTAAGGCATGTCTCTTCTCTAGTTGTTGAGCCTGTACTGATTTCTTACTGGTTGGGTTTGATAACACAGCAAAGATACCAGCTAGGTCATCAGGGGGAGGTTTAGGTAGAGGTGATGGGGACTCCCTGAGTCCATCACCTATTTGTTTTTTGACTCCTTGTTAGAAGAGAAGTAGTCTTCTATGTGGACTGTGTCCTCAGTAGAAACTACATGAACTCCAGGTTGGCTCTGAGGTCTGCTTCTAAACATCTCCTGTACTTTCTTGTACACAGCAAGGTTGGGACAATCCTTTTGCATATGTGTCTTTTCCTTACAAATTCTGCAGCCTGTGTAGTCAGGTTGCATATGGTATGGAGTCAACTGGGCATTAGGATTGCTTTGGTAAGAAGACAAAGGTTAATAGACCATAATTGGGGACGGTTCTGGGGTGGCATAAACCTGTCGGCCAGTATGCTTTAGACAATCTGACTGAGTTTTGAGCTGCCCTAAGGTAAAGACTTGCTCTACAATTGAAGTGATGTCATGAAGGCCATTAATCTGACCAGAAAACTCAAGCCAGAGATCCTTGTATGGTAACAAGGCATGTTGAAGGCACAGCAACAGTTGTTGGGGCTGATGAGGTTCTTCATCTGCAGCTGACTTACCATGGATTGGAATTCATGGGGGAAATCTTCAAAGTTATTTATTTTTAGAACCAGGAAGTTATCCCTATCAATTTTGTCCCTTGCTTCTGAATCAACAACTTTAAGGAGAGCTTTTTTCACGTCCTTGTATTTGTAGTTTCTGGGAAGGTGCTGAGAGATGTCAGCCAATACTGCTTTGTCTAGCATGCAAATACAGGCTAGACCCATTTCTCTTGACCCTAATCCTTTATTAGCCTTCTCAAATGTGTCCAGCCACATGTGGATGTCAATGTGACTGTTCATGGAGAATTTGGTCTTGAAGAGACTATTTGGTTTAGTTCTGCCTGAACTAGAACCATGGTGAACTCCCTGCTGGTATGTAGAAGATGAGATTGTTGACTCATCCTCTGAACCAGAGTCAGAACTGGAACTACTACTATTGGAGTAGTCAGGTTGGTGACGTCTGCGTTGGGGCTGGCGTCAGTGACTCTCAGAACTTCTCTGGTGGCGGCAACAGTGGCTTCTTGAAACTGCACTCCCAATTGGCATAGTATTCACTCCAGTTGCTATGTTGGGAGGAGTGTACTGGGGAGGGCAAGCAGGGTAAGCTTGACCATAATTGAGAATGTTAAATATGGTGGGATTGTGGGTAGTTGGATCCCCAATGGCCAATTGGTTGAAGCGTTCTTCTAGAGTAGCTTGGCTACTCTTAGTTCCTTGACTACTTGTCCTTGATTGTTCAGTAGAGTGGTGGTGTTGACCAATTGAGCTGTAAACCCACCCACTTGCTCTGTTAGGTCTTGATTGACAGTATGTGCCTGTCATACTCCTTGGTTGCAGTTGGTAAGCTGTTCCACTACTGCAGCAGTAGTGGTAGCTAAATCTTTGGTACATTAGCATTGTACCTCTTCAATCTGTGTATAATTTTCATTAAATTTCCTGGTAACCTCAGCATCCACATGAGTGATTGCTGTGTTCTGCTGTTGTTGAACAGCACTTTTCATGGAGGTTGCTCAAGACAGTTGGCTCATCTGTATCATTAGTTCTTGAATATGGCAATGGTGGTTGGTAAGGGTTGTTCCTTGAGCTTAAAGATGAACTGCAGATGACTCTAAGTTGGCAGCCAAAGCAACAGTTAGATCACAAAGAGGAGTAAACTGAGTATCCACAAAGGTGTTTGACTCTTGAGTTATCCCTTCTAAGTGGACGGAGTTGCTCTTGCACAGGTGTCAGACTCTTCCAGTTGCTGGTTGGTGATATTATTCCATTTACCTTGGCACTCAAAACTTATAGCCACCAACTGTTGTAGGTCTTCATGTCAATTATTGAGCTCTTTCAGGCTGGCATTGACCTGATTGAGTCTATTTACAGGGTTCATAAGCTTGGGATGGCCAACCCTGGTGGTGTACGTGGTCAATCTGTACAAACTGTTGACAGTTGATTAAGGAAGAGCTCCATTATTGTGCTCAATCATTTGCTCAATTTATTGCAGATCTTGCTCAGTGTTGGTGGTCTCCGCTGAAGTATCCAGTGAGAGAAAGGGATCAGTATTGGCTTGGCCAATAGAGGGAGCAATTGGAAACAATTGAATACTGGGGCTGATGGAGACAGGGTATATTAGTGCAGAAATTAAACAATTGAGGGTTTGACTGACTCCAGAAGCAGAGAAGTTAAAGGCCTTGAAGGTTGGGACTGACTATTGTAATGATTGGCTAGGAGGTTCCCAGAGTCCCAGAGGAGGGATTGGGGCTGGTTGTACAGTGGGGATCTCCATTGATTGGTGTTGCTCTACGGGACTGGGACAATTATTAGGGTTACTTAGTACCCTGTTTGGAGTTGTGGTTTGTCAGTTGGTCCAATTTCCCGTGGTGCAATTCCCCAGGGGAGACAGAGCTGGTCTGACAGGATTGTTGGAGGTGATGGTCAAGGGTCAAGAGGTAGTTCTGCCAGTTGACAACTGAATCACCCATTGGGAGTGAATGCTGCCAACTGATCCTGGGTTAATAGTGCTTGCTTGAGATGGTGCTGATGTATAGTGGCTGGAGAGCCTGTTCTATTAGGACAACCAACCCGTTGGATGTTGTCATTTAAAGGTAGAAGCGGTGCTCCAGAAGATCTAGTGTTAATCATGTTAGGTAGGTTCTTCCCTTATCAGAGGCTTTATAGGCGTTGATAAGAGGTAGGTAAAGGAATTGGCTAAAAGCCCTTGTAGTGAGCACCAAGATGTGGTACTCTTACTACAGTGATGGGGGATAGTCTAAGGGTTGGTTGGTGGCCTTGGTACTTTACAAGTTGTAAACCAGACAGGTAGTTGGTAGTACAAAAGCGTCTGAGCCTAGAGAACAACAAAGGGTTTAGAGTAGTGGCAACAGCAACTACTTGAAAGCAAATCCTCAAAAAGTGACTTCTAGTCAAGCTTAGTTGGCAGGTAGTTGATGGGAGGAGACTAGTCTTTGCAGTCCTTATATTATACACTCAACAAAGTAATCAGTGGTGTAGCTTAATATAAGGGGGGGTATAATGTGTTTTTATTAAGGAAAAGGGAGAGGGGTTTAAATACTACAACTTACTTGATAAATCAAGGTAAGTTGGTCATTGCTTGGGGGTTGAGAGAGGGAGAAATTAATGTCAAACCATTAGGGATCAACACAACAGTTGAGGGGGGATGGAAACAGCCCCAGTGGCATAAAAGGGTTGCACAAGCGCAAGGATGGGGAAGTTGATCAGTTGTAACTGCAGTTGGTGAACTATATTAATTGATAGAATTAACGTCCAGTTGGTGAAGTCCTAATTCAGAATCAAGGTAAGTGGATAAGCAATCCATGAGTAAGTTGGTAGAGTCTCAATCCAAGGGCCAGGGTAGATACACAATCCAGAAGCTAGTTGGACTTAAAATGATGATCCAGCCCCTAGCTTAAATCATAATCAACAAGAACAACTACTATATTGGAGGGGATATCAGGATCCTAGTACAATCAAGAAGTACCCAATGATGATCATAATTAAAGCAACCAACTGGTGATGAGTTTTGCCACAGTTGGTACTCAATTCCTCTGAGAATATAATGGGATTGTAAACTTACAAGATGGATACCTTTTGCTCTTGGGATATAAGGTTCCTCTGATTTTTTTAGAACCTCCGCGCCTCCCAGGAAAATGTCTTAAAACTTGTGTGCTTGAGTACCCTATGGGTATCTTCTCTCTCAAGTATAGCACCCACTCCTCCAACATGTGTACCCCTCCTCCTTCCTGTCCTGCGGAAGAAGGGGTACCCCTTCTAGCACCTGCAGCTATCACCATCCCCCTAGGCTCTCAAGTGGTGATTTATTCCCAGATTTCTTATGAGCTACCTGAAAAGTCATTTTTGGAACTTTACTCACCTGAATCCTTAAGTTCTACAGAGCCCTGCCTGTTTCCTGGGATTTTAGATCAAACCCACAAAGAGCCCGTACAGTTATTGCTTGCCAACCTGACGGCCCTACCCATGCAGGTGACCCGAGGCCAGGTTGTGGGACATGGTTGTATACTGGGAGCAGAACAAGTGGCCTCCCTCTACCCCTTTGGAACTTTCAGCAATGTTAATCTGCCTGAGGAAAATCCTCAAGTTCTCTCTTTTTTCACCGCTGCTGATTTCCCCCAACTGTCTCCTGTTCAACAAAAAGATGTGTTGGACCTGCTCAATCAGTTCAGCAACATCTTTGCCTCTGGACCTACAGACTATGGCCTAGCTAAAGGAGTCATCCATCAGATTGATACTGGGGATGTGCCCCCTTTTTGTGCCAAACCATACTTCTGTAGTAGGGTGGAGTATGCTCAGGTATCTAAAGAACTCAAACAACTTCTGGATGCTGGGCTACTAGCTCCTTCCCAAAGTCTGTGGGCTTCCCTGTTACTGATTCTCAAGAAAAAGATGGTGGACATTGCATTGTAATGGACTATCACCGCCTAAACTCTCTCACTAAGAATGACTTGTACCCCTTGCCCAGAATAAATGATGCTCTCAGACAGCTGGGTGGTTCCAAGTTTTTCTCAGCCATGGATCTAGCTTCTGGATACTGGCAAGTTGACTTATCTCCTGAATATCAAGAAAAGACTGCGCTTATCACTTCAGAAGGCCTTTTTGAACCCACTCAAATGCCCCAGGGACTCTGCAATGCCCCTGCCATATTTCAACGGGCTATGGACTCCATCCTACAAGACCTAAAGCTCTCTTGTGTCCTCTTATACCTTTATGATATCACTGTGTTCAGCGCTACCTTTACCAATCACTTGGAACACCTCAAGGCTGTCTTTATCAATATTTGCAAAGCTGGCTTGAAACTCAAACCCTCCATGTGCTCCTTCTTCAAGGAACGTCTTGAGTTCTTAGGTCATGAGGTCACTCAAACTGGAATCTTCCCCATGAATAATAAGGTGGAAGCTATTGACAAGATGCAGCCTCCCACAAATCTTAGAGAGGTTCAAGTGCTCCTTTGTATGATGGGCTACTACTGACAGTTCATACCTGACTTTGCTGAACTGAGTGAACCCCTTGTCTAATTGCTTTGCAACGTCCCCTTTGAATGGACTGACAACCAACAACAAGCATTCAAAGCGCTGAAGGCCAAGCTCAAAGAGGCTCCTATCTTAGTCTATCCTGATTATGATAAAGAGTTTATCTTGTATACTGACGCTAGTGGGGTAGCAGTGGGTGCCATCCTTGCCCAACTTGACAATGAAGGCATGGATCAACCTGTAGCCTACTTGTCAAGGGTCCTCAATAAGCACAAGAAGAACTACAGCGTCACTGAGAAGGAATGTTTAACGTTGCTGCATGCGGTGAAACAGTTTTGGTATTACATATATGGGACCCACTTCACGGTGGTCACAGATCACTCCTCCCTAAAATAGCTGCAACAGCTAAAAGAGCCTGAAGGTTGACTAGCACGTTGGGATCTGCGCCTACAAGGGTATGATTTCACTGTGATACACCGTCCTGGGGCCCAACATCAGAACGCTGATGGCCTGTCAAGAATGCCAATCCTAGCTATCCATCCTGCTGACGCTGATTGTCTATATGAGTTAATAGGGTATCCTGGCTCTTGGACCACTGAGCCAGAAGACATCTGCTTGGCACCACAGACCCTATCCAAGGACACTATAATTTGCAATAGACAACTCTTCAAAAAGGTTAACAATGCCTATCAACCCTACGTTTGCCCTAGCATAAGGATGGCCATTATTCTCCAAGCACATATTGACACTGGCCATGGAGGTATAGCAAAGACCCATGCCTGATTGTGCAAGAACTTCTATTGGGAGAACATGCGCCTCCTGATCCCTGATGTCCTTTCCTTCTGTCATTCCTGTCAGCTCCAACGCCCTTGCCTGCCCCAACACCAGTTCAAACTCATCCCCTCCCCCCCAAAGCATGCCTTTCACACGGTGAGTATTGATGCTGTTGGGCCTTTTACTTGGTCTAGGTTGGGATGTTGATTTATCTTGGTTGCTGTAGACCAATTTAGCAAGTGGGTTGAAGCCAGAGCAACAAAAGATATAACTGCTAAGACCACGGCTACTTTCTTACTGCAAGACATTTTCTATTGACATGGCTGCCCTTAAGTCCTGCTCTCTGATAATGGTACCAACTTTAATGCTCGCCTCATCACTTCTATTGTCAAAGCTATGGGAACTCACCAATTGTTTTCCGCGCCTTATAACCCCTCAACCAATGGAACTGGAAAACAAAAAACTCCACCCTGGTGTCCATAATGAGGAAACTCACACTCTCTGATACTGCCAATTGGGATATGTTCCTCCCTTCTGCCCTCTTTGCTTACTGACTCAGTAGGCATCAAGTGACAGGCCAGTCCCCTTTTGCCATGCTGTATTGATGTGAGGCTGCTACCCCCTCAATCTTGGGACCCCCTTTGATTGAATTTGATACTTCTGCAAATCCTGAAGCCCATGTTAAAGACTTAACCAATTGTATCATTGACATCCAGGCAACAGCTTACTCTACTGCTTACAAGGTTAAGGCCCTGGAGCTCTCCCTGTCTAATGCTGCTAGAGCCCCCCTCCCTGAGTATCAAATAGGAGATCTAGTTCTCTACTACCAGAATTGTACAGGTGGTAGAGTCCATAAGCAGGACCCCTCTGGGTTGGGCCCTATGAGGTCACCTTTAAGAAGGGTGTTGAGTATACCATGAAACTACTGTCTTCTGGACGTCCTTTTGCCTGTGTTCACTCCAAATTTCCCTGCAAATATCAGCTCCCTGTGTCCAATCTTGAGGGGGGAGATGTTGTAAATTGCACAATTAATGCTATTTTGATATGGCCTTCAAATTTTGATAGTTGAAAAGATTTGGCTGGGTTTGCTTTTGAGTTTGGAAATTCTTTGCCTTCTGCAAATGGGTCTGGTTTAAAATCCACCCATTCCAGAGTATTGTACCTGTCTGTGATTGATCCTGGCATGATCAAATCCCAATGTGACCCCTTCTGCCACTCTGTCTACCTAATGAGTGATCACCAACCCTTGTTTACTATTTAAGTAGAATCATTACTCCTAATAAAGACTTGTTTATCAACATTTGTGTTGGCTTTTATAATCTTCAAGCTTCTCCTGTCCTTTCTGCCAAAAGGACTTTTACATCTTGTTTTCCAGGAAATTAAGGTACATGCCCTTAATTTTGCCCTGGAGGCTAACCCAAGGCTAGCTTCAAACCTCAAATCTTTTGTTATAAAGATTTCCTTCCGTGTCCTCCAGGATGTTGTCCCCTGGAGCCAAACACAACAGCTTTAGTGAGGGCTTTGGGGATGGTTTGGGGGTGTCCTTCTTTGATGAGACAGGCTTCTTTTTGGTGGGTTTGGTTGGCTTTGAAGGACGCTTGATTCCTTTGGGTTGTTTGGAAGTATTCTTGTCCTAAAATAATAAATAATAGGGTTTAAAATAAAGCAATGTATGTAAAAAACAAACAAAACAACTTAAAAAGCATAATATATAAAAATTAAATCTTAGATGGCTTTTCTTGGCATTTAAAAGGTAAAAAATACTTGTATAGGTTTTATTTTATTAAAGTTATAAATAACAAGTTAAAAGTTAAGAGATTTATGTGAAAGTATTATATTTAGATATAGATTTTATTTTAAAATTAAAAAATATGAAAGAGAAAAGTTAAAAATACAACATATCAAAAAATGAGAAGTTTTTATTATGTAAAACATAAAGTTTCATATGTGAGAACTGAAAAGCGTCAACATTTTTAGTGACAATTAGTAAAAAAAGCTGAATTCTCACTGTTAATTACAAAAATTGTAGACATGATTTTTGACAACATTGTCATTGTCATTGTCAATTTTTTTAAAAAATTTACTATGTTTTTTCATAGTACGCTTAATTAAATTAAAGCAGGCTAGCAAAACTTAACCGTTTTCTGTGTGCTTTTTGTTCACATATAAGAATAAAAAACATTTGAAAATAAGTAAAAAAAGGTATCAAGGTTCTTTATTTATTTATTAAAAATTATATTTTGGGGGTGTTAATATGATATTTTACCATTGTGCTTATATGAAGTTGTTAAGAAGTTGTATTCAAGTATTGAAAAGGATAAAGTGTCGACAACGTCACTTACAACATTCTTTATATGAGGTGGCATATTAATCTAGGCTTAATTGCACCACTCTAATTTGCTTAACTCCACTCCAGGGGATGATCATGAGCAAATAAATGGCATTTACAAGTGTTGACATTATTTTTAATAATAAATTCTATAGTAACTTACATAGTAACTCACGCTTAAATTATTGGATTGCTGTTAGCCACCAATCCTCTTAATATATTAAAGCCGTAATATGTGCCACATAAATATTTATAACATGGACATTTCAACAATCAAATGTATGTGCACTTTCTTTTTTAATATAATAATTCAATAAAAAATATTTTTAAATGCACACTTTTTTTACTGTAGATGTTTCAGTTTTGTTATTAAAAATAAATTCATCTTAAAAAGTGTTGACATTGACACTTTTATATTGTGAAAACAAATAAAAAATAACTAATTTTTATTAGTAAACATAAAGGAAAAAACTGGTTGTATTGAGTTTTTTATTAAGCTTAATATTAAATTGTGTTGAGATGGCCACAATCTTGTCGTGTTTTCTGGATTTGCACCCCTGGACACTTTAAAAAAAAGAATTAAGCTAGTGCAACTAGCAAAAAAACATAGGAGATTTAGAGTTTTGAGTCAACAGTGGCCATGTTGACAAAGTGTCAACATGGGCACTGTTGCCTTCCCGAGGGGTTAACTGTTGACTGGTGATTAACTGTTGGCCTTCAATGTAGAAGCAATCCGTAAACTCAGCCAGTGTTTCCTTTGGCTTAAAGGAAATGTACATAAATGCACCCTTCTTGACCTCCAAGCTGAGATCTCTTCCAAACTCCTCAATAAGGAGGCGCTTCATGTCCTCCCAAGTGACAATGGAGGGGAGTTTGGGGACCACCACTTGGGTCATTATTTGTTAGATTAAGCCAAGGCACCAGCTTAAGTATTTCAAAGACTTTTAACTTCTTTGGTATCATTTAAGCTGTAAACTTATGTTTTTTGAACATTAATATAATGCTTAGTTTACTGAAGAAAGAGTTTAAGGGTGTAAAATATACAAATAATAAAAATAAATCTTATTTCTATTAACTGTATTTTTTGCTAGAACCCTTTTTTCTATATTAATTAGCCAAGAATTAAATATTTGAGTTGCATGGAAGAGTAATAGCAGCCCCAAAGCTATAATTGCTATTACCCTATCTTTGGCTCATATAATTAATTTCTTAGTTATTTTTAGAAAAAAGTTGTTATATTTAAAAGACTATTTACCCTATGTGAAATATAAGTTTTTGTTATGCATCCAACTTCATGAACATGTCCTACTGATCCTTTAGTAGTATCAGATCTCTTTGTTTCTCTGTCATCTGTGCAGAACTTTGCACAATAATTTATTTTGGAGTACTCCTTAACATCCTCAAATGTCAAAGGTGAAACATAAAGCTCACCATCTTTCATTAAATATGAAAGATTAACATAAAATGCTTTGACTTCAAGCCAGCTTTTTTAGGCCTAGATTTTCTATCATAGATGTAAAAAAGATTTTTTGGAAAACATCTGGATTATTTACAAGTGACTCATATAAACCCTTTCTTTCTTCCTCTCTCTCAAAAACCATTTTGAGATCATTTATATTTTTTATATACATCTCATTTCCCTTTTGTTTAAATATTTTAGATAATACACTAAAATGACCATCAACAATACTTTTGCCATGACACTCAACAAATCTATTAAACTTAATTGTTCCTTTTATAATTTTAGGTACCTCTTTAAAAAGATAATATAAGAATTCATAAGATCTGAAATGATTACTATTATCAGTCCAAACTTTAATTTTTTAATATTCTTAAATTTATTATTTTTAAGCAGACTTATCAAACACTGACCTGAAAACAAAGAGTCATGAGATAAAATTTCAGATAAAAAGTCATGATACTCATATTTAATTTTCTCATTTTCTTTAAAAGCAATTGCAAATTCTAATAAAGAAATAGGTATTTTCTCATAAAAAAAATTATTTGTCTCTATAGGACCCCCACCTATTTTAAAGTTTTCTTTATAGTCTATTACTATAAAACATGAATTATCATCAAGATTATTTATATCACTAATATATTCTTTATTTTAATGCTTATAAAACTTTTCATGTAGGTCAATAGATTCCAAATTTTCTTTAATAAATTTAGGCAATGGCAACTTCTTTATACTCAAATCCTTTTTCTTCATTTCTAATGATTTTTCAAGTTGCAAATGTTACACATATCAGTTTGTTTTTTGCTTTTGATTATATTATTAGAAATAAGCTTATAGAAAGTCAAAAGTGAAATAGAAATATTGTTTTTTATTTTCAAATCTTCATAAATTTCTTTTTTGTTTTCAATAATGAGTATTTTATTTTAGTTGAGTATTCACTCAATTCTTTTTGTAATTCTTCATAAATCAATCCAGGGTATTTTTTAGTGAATTGGCTGGTTGGAAATGAATTTTTTAATCTTTTTTTTAAAATATTTTTTATGTTTTCTTTCTTTACTGAATCATTTTTTCCTTTTTTATTTTTTGAATTTAATGATACTTTTTGAGCATTTTTTATTTTTTAGAATATGAATACTCATTTTTTGTCATTTTAAATCCACAATCCCAAAGCTCTTTCAAACTGTATCTTGATGTAACAAATGCTCTTAGGGAAGGAAGATGCTTGGCAAGGGACTCTTACATTGATTCCTTTAGGTTGTTAAGGAAATCATCTTTCTTAGAATTTTGTATGACAGGTAAGAAGGTACTTTTTCCAAACTCTGTTTTTAACAAGAAATGCTCAACAAAGCTGTTAAGATCATTGCCAGCAGTAAAAAGGAATGCTTGTTTAAGCATAGAGATTCTTTCTCTCTTAGTAGAAGCTCCCAGTAATAAGAAGGGTGTCATCTGAGGTGCAAACTTGATAGGTTCCATAATGATAGTGGTTGGGTTCCTTGGCTTGGTTCAAGCAGTTTTTGCTTGGAAATAGATGTGTAGTTATCAGAGAGGAGTAAAGATGTGATTGTAAAGTAAATTTCTGTAAAGTTGAGCTGTTTAAATACCATGTTAGCTGAGCTTTTGCACTACAGGCATAAATCCCCAACTGATCTCCTTAATTTATCAATATCACCCCTGAAGTCTGATATCATTGTTTATTTACCCCTTTTTATATTCTGGTTAACTGTTGATATTTTGGTGAATAGTACTTCAATCTTGCTCAAACTAGTATCATTAGAAAGCCCTTAACCTCAGCTTTCAGAATTATGCTGTAACTTTATATTTCAATACCAATTTAGTATCTTGAAGTGGCTTTGAATGTAAGCTTATAAAATTATTATTTGAAATAAAATATGCTAATTAACTCTTAAAGTATGATATTTTAATCAGTAAACTAAATTTAAAGTATAAATTATTATTTAGCTTACTTCCAGTAACCAACTCAAAAACCTTTTGTTTTAAATAAACTCAAGTTTATTATAACTTTTAACAGTTCTTAAAAAATGAACTTTATATATCTTAAATCTATCAAAATAAAAATGTTATTTTTTAATCACATATAAATATTTGCTTGTATAATTAAAGTTGTATCTTATTTTTATAGATACAATGACTAAGATCATTTTCCATTTAGTTTAAATAATTTTTAACCTTTATAAAATTTAATTAAATAAAGCAAGATTTTGATACATTCTTTTATATGTTTGAATTTTTTATACATGTTACCTCTAGCATACAATATAAAAATATAATTTTATTAAATAGTTGTATAAAGCTATTTTATTAATATTAAATACTTAAGAATTTGAAAGAAAATTTTTTTCTCTCTCATGAGTTTTTATTATATATTTTCTATAAATTTTAACTTAAGAATAAATTACTTATGCTAAATAAAATCACTGGAATTTCAATAAAAGTTTAGTTTTAATTTTACCTTTAGTTTTTTAACTTTTTACTAGATTTTTTCTAAACTAGCCCTAAAATTATTTAATATTTATTTATTTATTTATTTATTAAATATGCAAAAAAGCTATCTGCCCTCTTTTTAAAAAGAGGGATTCAAAAATTATTATATTTTAAATTAAATATTTTTAAAAAAGCTAAGATTTTAGGCAACAATTTAATTTCCAACAAAAAGCATCATATTGGTTTTTATTGTATTTTTATGTTGCTATTTTTAGAATGATGTTATTTTGTACTAATCAGCTTTCAAGAAATAATGGTATATGAAATAAGATTGTTACTAGCTTTTAATACAGTTTAATTTAGCTGTAAATAGAAATGATTAATTTAATATAGGTTTTTATATTATAAGGATTAAATAAAGATTTATTTTGATAAAATTGTTGTAATTATTTAAATTTATTGATAAGAAAATTAAAACAAAATTTTAAAGTGTAAAGTAGCACAATTAAAAGGAAATAGATTAATATAACAAATAATGACCCACTTCTTGGCATGTGGGATGGAGACAGGTGAGGATATGTTCCTTTTTGAGTTCATCAGTAGCCCTACGCATTGCAGTCTTGTAAATTTTTAGAAAAGCAGTAATGGTAGAGGTTTTAGGATCAAATATCTGTTTGAAGGATGGCTTGTAATTTGGATTGATATACAAAGAAGAGGACTGACTGTTGTCACCTGGGTTGAGGACATTAATTTGAGAATTGCTCTCAAACTTGGATTCAGCAGCAGGTTCTCTAGCCCAGAGGAGTCAAAGGCTTTCCTCTAGAGTATCCAAGGTAGAGCTGTTCTGTCCACTAATATCTCTAGCAGTGGCAGCAGCAGCTCCAAATTTTTCAATCTTAATTTGTTTCACCAATAAGGTGTCAGCAATCCCATTGAGGCGGGTAGTCAGGAAAGTGGTCTGAGCAACCAAGGGGATGACCTGTCCATTCATTGTCTCAGTAAAGCAAGAGAGGTTTTGTACCTCTCTTTCCAATGTGTCCTGCCTATCAGCAACATCATTTGTTATTTCTGCTACTGATCCAGGTCAAAAACGCAGTTGACCCAAGGTTGGCCTTCCAAACCAGGGCAGCAACCATGTTTGTCCTGAGCAGGAGTATTAACAACTTTGGTTTCCTCTTCACTTTCAGATTCAGAAGAAAATTTCTCAGAATTAGAGAGGTGTTGCCTTAAATACTCAATTTTGCCTTGCAAAGTAGCTACTTGATCAGTGAGCAAAGCAATGCAAGGATCAAGCGTATGTTTGACTGGAGGGGGGGTCTGAACAGAAGATTGATGCAAGTGGTAGCCTTGAGTTTGGCTATTGCTTCCCATACCTTGGCTTCAAAATCAGATGGGACCTCAACAGGAAGAGCAGGAGGAGTCACCTCAAAAGACGCTACTCTATCATCCACATAACTTTGCACATGGTATAGAGTGTTGCCTAGGGAAGCCTTATCCAGACCGTATTGATGCTGCAGATGGCATCCCCAAGTATTGACATGAGCTCCTATCAATTCAAGTTGCAAGTTGACATGCTCTCTGAATTGATTAAGCTCACTAACCAGAGTCTCAAAGTCCTGACAATGGTTTAGCAGAAAGGCCTCAATTTGCTCATGCCATACTGCCTGATGTTCATCCAATTTTCATAGTTGATCCTTTATGTATCCAGGGAGCAAGGAACAAAGGGAGTTCAGGGAGGCAGTTAAGTACTTCTGTGAAACCAATGAGTTGCGCTGGTTGACAGAAATACAAGCAGAGAGACTGTGTGACCATTCTTAATAGGCCATATTTTGAGCATGGTTATTCAAGACGGCAGTGGATACAGCATCTAAATGTTGATTCTGGAATCCTAAGGCAATTTGATGGTGAACTAGGGCAGGTTAGATGAACTGGTTGACCAACACACCAATAGTATCCATGGATTTCATCAACGCAGGGGGGAGACTGAAGTCAAAAGGAAGGAGTACAGGTCTTCAGAAGCGTATCTGGGACAGAGGCCAGGGATAGAGTGCATTGCTACTGTGCCAGAATGAAGAAGGGAGTGGGCGGCAGCACGAGCTTGTTCATAGTTGAGAGAGAAAGCAGGAAGGGGGGCCCACGCGGGCCTGGGAGACAGAATCAATACCATAGGATTTGAGGGGGCATTGGTGATGTCTTCTTCTAGATGGGGACTAGAAACTTTAGGTTGATCAGGTACTTCAGAAACAAAGGAAGAAGGACCAGAGAATGCGCGTGGGAACAGAGTAACCAAGGGGCTTGCAGCCCCTGTAGTGAGCACCATTTTGTTGTGTTTTTCTCCTGGGGACACCATCCAGAAGGACACAGCAGGAAATCTTTATAACAAAAGATTTGAGGTTTGAAGCTATCCTTGGGTTAGCCTTAAGGGCAAAATTAAGGGCACATACCTTAATTTCCTGGAATACAAGATGTGAAAGTTGTTTTGGTAAAAAAGACAATAAAAAGCTTGAAGATTATTAAAGCCAACGCAAATGTGGATAAACTTGTCTTTATTAGGAGAAATGATTCTACTTAAATAGTAAACAAGGGTTGGTGATCACTCATTAGGTAGACAGAGTGGCAGCAGGGGTCACGCTGGGATGAGGTCATACCAGGATCAGACAAGGGGAGGTATGGTATTCCGGAATGGGTGGATTTTGGTACAGACCCATTTACAGAAAGCAAGGAATTCCTGAACTCAAAAGCAAAACCAGTCAAATCTTTGCATTTATCATTATTCAAAAGCCATATCAAAATAGCATTAATGGCACAATTTCTGACAGCTTTTATGAATTTCTACACCCAGCATGTGTCATGGGAAATCTATGTGATGGTCCACATTGAGAGCTGTTTTTTAGGTAAGAGCTATTTTGGCTAAATAAAGTGTTGAGGATCTGGATGTACAAGTATTCTTGCTACTGCCAGCCCACTTAACATCCAGGCATTGCCCAATTTGGTACCTTTCCAATATACAGTTTGACATGCCAGAAATGGCAATAAACCAATATCACATGAATGTCCAAGTATCCAGTGACTCAAACCCATCCTGCACATGACCAACCCCTAGGTTCAATCTAAACAACATCTCTGCCATAGCTAAAGCTATATAAGCCTAAATTATTATCCAATAAAATATACTTATTCTCTTCTTAATTCCATATTCAAAACTTTCCCAAAAGGCGCATCTTATCACTGGTAGCAGCTACAGTTTTTGATCACACCAATGAAAGAGAAAATAACTGAACAGAACTTGCCCACCTTTGCTCATGTACTCAACCAGGCCACATCCCAGGATACCTGGAAAACGTACTTCTGTACCCACAACATTGATGAGGATATTCCTAGTGGATGAACTGTATTTGAAGGACTGGTCATGCCTAAAGCATGCGCCAAGATAATTTAATACAGTTACTCTCTCCAACCACAAACAAACACACAACTGCCTATCATAGGCAAAGTTACCAACACCAAATACATTGGTATCAACAAGTTCTTTGGTAAAAACAAAGAAAATGTCATCAACTGGCTTGACCACTCAGCTGCTAAACTCTGTGCCAGCCGCATCCCCCATGAGAAATGGGTCCAGGAAGCCAGCAAGCGCCTGTACAAGGCCGCAGCAAACTGGTTTGCCACCTGGGTTGGCTCACAAATCAACAACCAGCTTGACAACTGGGAAGAGTTCAAAGCCAATATCACCCACAATTTCTGCGTCACTGAATCCCTCCAAGACATTGCAATACAGCTCAGCAATCTTCCTCAGAAGACCACTATCACAGTTTACGCCAATGAATTTGAGGAGATATACCGCAAGATAAAATCCAGCACAAGCTGACAGCATACACACCAGAGTCTCAATCATCAACAGAATGAAACCCTATGTTGCTAGTCTCATCCTCCCAGAGGCCAACACCTCCATGTCTGCGCTCATTGCAGAAGCCAAGCGCACAGAAAAACGCGCAAACATGGAATATGCTGCACGCAATGGCAACTGCACCTCAAACAGCAATGACATAGACAACACTAATGGCAACAAGCACCAAAACATCAATAATATCAATGACAATTCCAATTGTAACAATGGAAATTGTAGGCAAAGCACAAACTGCTCCCGTCCCAAGAAAGAGGACACCACTGAAGTTAACAACACTGAAACAGCAACCTGCTATGAATCTGACCCCAGATTCTCTGACCTCAAAGGTCTCAAAACAAAGGAACAGGGAAAAGAAAAGGGGGGCAGGCTTAAGTGCCACTGTTTTCCCCAAAAACAACAAGAAAGTGTACCAAGGTACAACATTTGCTGCTTGCATCCCACATGTCCCGCAATCCCCCATTTTTATGAACATAAAAATTAAAGATTGCTCACAACTTCTTGTCTATCCATGCACTTATAAATCTCATACATATAAAAATTTTATTTGACTCTGGTGCGCAACACACCATGGTTAGCAAATCATTTGTTACCAAATACAAGATACCAGTTGTCAAATCCAACTTCAAATACGCCAGAATGGCAGACAATTTGGAAGTTCTACTTGAAGGCAAAACAACTCACTTCAGAATTGGCCTCCAAGGCATTCAAACATCCATCAAATTCTTCATCATGAACAACATAAACTACAACATTGTAGCAGGCATGGACTGGTTCACCCAAGTGAACCCCAGTGTATGTTGGAAAACAAAAACCATGACCATCAAACGCAACAGAGTCAATTTTAATATCCTCAAAGAACCTAACAACCTCATCCTAAGAGACACAGTATTTGTCCAAGTCATAACTCAGGACAACTCAGAACGTCTAACCAAAGACAGTACCCTCCACATAATGAGGTACACCAAATTAATAACATACAAACACAGAAAATCCAATGCCCAGAACTTGCAGCACTCCTAAACAAGTATATTCATGTATTTAAGAAAAACTCACAGAGTTACCCCCTGAGCGGGAGGTCAAGCATGACATTGACCTATGCAAAGCCATGCCTAAACCAGGACCCCTCTACAGACTCTCCCCCATGGAGACCCAAACACTCAAGAACCATATTGTAGACAATCTAGCCAAATGATTCATTTTCCTGTCTGAATCCCTGTGGGGGCAGCGGTTTTCTTTGTAAAGAAGAAGGAAGGATCTCTTTGCCTAGTTACTGACTACAGAGCACTAAATGCAAGTACAGTAAAAAATAAATACCCCCTTCTGCTCATAGAAGACCTATTTGCAAGACTCTACAGAGCAAAAATTTTCTCAAAGATTGACCTCACATCTGGTTATAATCAAGTTGAAGTAAAAGAGAAAGACATACCAAAAACTGCGTTCTGTACGTAATTTTGGATTGTTTGAATGTAGAGTAATGAACTTTGGGATGGCAAAAACCCCTGCAACATTTGTCACCATGACAAACCAGGCGCTAAATGGCCTCTTGAATACATTATGCTACCTTGACAACATCATCTTATTCTCAAAAACAAAAGAGGAACACCTCATACATGTCTGCAAGACACTCAATTGACTTTTAAAGCACAAAATTTACGCCAGGCCTAGTAAGTGCCAATTTATGGAAAAGGAACTCTTGTTCTTGGGCCACATTGTCTCTGACAGTGGCATCAAAGCAGACCCAGATAAAATAAAATCCATAAATAAAATGCAATACCCCACCTCTGTTAAACAAGTAAGATGCTTTCTTGGAATGGTAGCTTACCTGAGGAAGTACATCAAAGACTGCAGAAAGCTCACTGCACCAATCAATGACCTAACCAAAGGTAATTCCAAAAAGAAATTAATCTGGAAACCAGAGTTCAATAAGAATTTCCAACTATTGAAACAATATTTGATTGAAGCACCAATCTTGCAATACCCTAATGACAATGGGTGCTACAAGCCTGAGTCAGATGCCAGTGACACCGCCATTGGCGCAGTCCTACGCATCTGCCAGCCAGGGCAGCAAGACTTCCTGCCAGTATGTTACAAAAGCAGAAAACTAACAAACACTGAGAATAGGTACCAATACATGACAAAGAATTGCTAGCAATATACCACGCATACAAGAAATGGAGATGTTATCTAGAAGTACATTTAAACTTCCAAGTACCAACTTACCATAAATCCTTAATCTATCTCAAAACTCAGAATGCTTTTGCACAGCGTCAAGCCAAATGGATGTCCTTGCTGGAGCAGCTTAATCTGGACATCCAATACAAAAAGAGGGCAGAGCTAGTCACAGCTGATGCTCTCTCTAGGCTATGTCAGCCAAGAGAGGATCACCCTGACCACCTGGACCCTGACTGGCCCAACCTATACAACACTGAGTACAAGACAAAAGGAAAAGATCCCTCCACACAACAACTAACCCATGATACACTAGTAAGGAATGAAAAATATTTCCATGTATTGAATGGCACTGTATACCAAATCATTAAAGACAAACATGTTCCCTACATCACACTCACACAAAGAGTTGACACCATTCTAAGACACCACTGTCTACTAGGCCATACAAAGGCTAACAACCTATACCTCACATTAAAAGAGATATTATGGTGGCCCAATATGAAACAAGACATAATCAATGTTCTGAAAAAGTGCACAGCATGTGAAAAATATCCCAGCACCAAAGCTCCTCAGCCAACAGTTAACCCAGTACCTGACCCTGAACCATTCAAGGTTTGGGGACTGAACATGGTGATATCCTTCCCAGAAACTAAGACAAAGCAACGTTTCCTAATTGTAGCCATTGACTTTGACACATGCTGGCCTATTTGCTGGGCAACAAAGGACCACAAAGCAGAAACAATAAACCAATCCATTAACAAAGCAATCATAGCTGACTACGTACTCCAGACTATATCATAACTGATGGAGCAACAGAGTTATCAGGTCACATGGTAAACAATAATCTAAAAGCAAAGAACATCAAACATTCCACAACCTTGCCCTACAGGCCACAGGCCAACAGCAGAGTTGAACGCCTAAACAGCAGCATTATCAGAACCCTCAAGAAAATAATGGATGGCAAAGCCAAAGACACATGGCCACTATACGTGAAACATGCATTATTAGTATCCTGGGTCTGCACCAATCAAGGGACAGGCTACTCACTGTTTGAACTAACATACGGGTACAAACCAGATACAGTTACCTGCAACAAACAATAATATGTAAATATCCCCCCAGGAAAACCTCCCATAGTAGAACAAGCACCAACACTACAACACAAACACCTCAAAGCTAAAATAGCAGAAACAAAAAGGCTCAAACACAAAAAGTAACCTCTACTTAGGAACCACTCCCCATCAACTCCCCTGTCTGGGTCCTGGCTGGGAGCAGAAAGAAGCTAGACTCAGTAAACAGAGGACCAGGAAGAATCATCAGATACTGACCAGACAGGAACACATACCTGGTTAAGTTCCAGGGCATCAAAGACCCCATCATCAAAAAGTACCACAGATCCTGCCTTTGCCTCAGTAAAGGAGAACACTTGACCCAGTTGGTACCAGCTAGCAAACAACTCCAGGAACATCAGGTAGCTGTCTTCAAGACAAAGTCCCCTCCTGATGTACCAGAGTAACCCCTTAAGGGAGGGGTGTGTCAAGGATCTGGATGTACAAGTATTCTGGCTACTGCCAGCCCACTTAACATCCAGTCATTGCTGATTTGGTGCCTTTCCAATATACAGTTTGACATGCCAGAAATGGCAAAAAAAACCAATATCACATGACTTTCCAAGTATCCAGCAACTTGAACCCATCCTGCACATGACCAACCCCTAGGTTTGATCTAACTAAAATCTCTGCCACAGATAAAGCTATATAAGCCTAAAGTATTATCAAATAAAATATACTTATTCTCTTCTTAATTCCATATTTGAAGCTTCCCCAAAGGTGCTCCTTATCAAAAGAGTGATTGCCTGAAAAAGGTGATGTTTTCTGTTTTATTGATTTTCCTAGACTTGATGGTTGGTGTTGGTTTGTTATGCCTTGAGGTTTTTGATGCAACTGAGGTTACCCCCTTGCCCACTAACATATCTATTAATACACAGGAGGTGCTCAAAGAGTTGCAGCATGGTGTAACTAACAGTATGGATTAATCTGAGTGCAGTGTCAAATTACAGACACTATATCCTAATTAGGAGCATGGCCAATTTGACAGGCCAATCCCTTGATCAAGATATTCCCAACCCAAACCTTATGTTGAACCTGCCACTGTGTCACCCCCTGGTGGACTTGTTGCTTCCCAGTATAGAATATTAATTACACTATTCCCAATAAACTACATATTATTCCTATTCTTGTCCTTTATATTAGACTGTTGTATTCCCCAATCTAAATACCAAACTACCATTAGTTCAGTTGTAATAGTGGTAGCAGCAGTATGTTTGATTAACAACCTACCCATAAGGAAATTCCTCCAAGAAAGGACAGAGTGCTGGCTGTATGGCTACACCACATCAGTAAACCTTCCTGCTAATCCCTGAGGGGGACATCCCCAACAGGTATGTCATTTACTAATATCAACTGGTACTTACAAGTGTGCATAATCAACTCTGCCTTGGGCAGCGCAACGCAAGCCTCACCCTGCCCCAGTCAG
This sequence comes from Entomophthora muscae, assembly GCA_014839935.2. Taxonomy (NCBI): domain Eukaryota; kingdom Fungi; phylum Entomophthoromycota; class Entomophthoromycetes; order Entomophthorales; family Entomophthoraceae; genus Entomophthora; species Entomophthora muscae. Next base: position 133,449 of record QTSX02002155.1, read on the forward strand.
ACCTTTTTCAACACATGCTGAACCTACAGCTGGAATCCTTCACAGATGGTGTGGAGGGAGCCACCATAGTAAGTTGGCTACACTCCCCAGAAACCCGCCTCCACATTTTTCAAGTACCCAAGCCTATGTGGGTTGCCACTGCGTCAGGGCGCCTCATGTGGCCTGCTGCCATATGATTCACCCAATGGGCTAGTCAAGAGCATGAAGTCAGCTGCGCGGACTTCAGGGACGCCACCAAGTCCTGCTACAGTGAAAACTTTTCATCCATTGTAGTGGGGACCCCCTTACTTGCTATCAAACAAACAGGAAGCGTCCCTGGGTATCTTACTTCTTAGCAACAATCACTTGCCGCTGCCCAAGAAGCCATCACCATGGGAAATGCCATGCCCCTCACCATTATCATCAATGGGTTAAAACCACATATCTGTAAATGGATACCTGTAAGATGTTGCACCTCCATTGATGATTGCTACAAGGCCATTGTAGAAGAAAATAACCAAGCCATAATGGACTTTTAGCAATCCAATAATGCATCCCCTCAACCTTATCCTGCGCCTGGCAGCGCCCACAATCAAGTAGGCTGTTGCCAGTCCCATCAAAAAGAGAATGTCAACAAGCGCCCTTGTGATGGGGGGCTTCAGCTAGCACAGATTTAGGATTTGGAAAAAGCCTGGGGGCTGTAGACACAAGAGTCTCTGCAACTCTGCTTGATCCATACTCCCAATCTCTCCTTGCTAAAACCCCTGTGACTATAATGTACATGAGGTAGAAACCTTATATGTATTCCAAGTACACAGTGACAATCACGTCCTCCAAGTCAATAATTCCTCAATTAAAATCACTTGCTTGGCCTATCACTTTTGCTTCTATGGGAACACCCACAGACTCCTGGTAAATACTGGGGCCAATCACTTCATGGTCAACCAAGAATTTGCAGACTCCCAACAGTTAGACTGAGTCTCCAGCTGTTTCAAGGCAGTAAACGTGGCAGACTCCCACAGAGTAACCATCACCCATGAGACAGACCCCTTCTCATTAAGAATGGTTAATGTCCAGGTCAGGCTCTCTGGGCCTATCATGGTCAGGCTCAGCCACAACATCATTGCTGGACTAGACTTTTTACACCACAACTGTCCCTATATCAATTAGGATACTTCAGTTATCACCCTCAATAGGAAGGCAACCATCAGCATTTAGAATTTCTAAATGTAACATCCTTCATGTCAACAATCCCCAAAAAATATTTTGATATTTTTATTTTATGTTTATTGATTTTTTACCTTAAATAATTGTTACTAATGTTAAGAGTTAAAATTGATTTTAATTTTCAAGTTTTAAGTAAAATTTTAAAAAATAAAGCCAAAATAAAATTTTGGATTGTCAACATGGAGGATGTTAAATGTAGACAATTTAAATTCTAATGATTGCCAATGGGAATGGGGTAGGCTTCCATATCAATCCTGTCAAAATAAATAAACTCCTCTACAACAATGTCTTTGTACGCATAACAGAGACAGGCTCCTATGACTTAAAGGGGGAAAGCTCAATTCCAACCAGTTTTTGGTGAAAGTCATTTGCTCTGAACCTGTTGCACCTCCCCCCTTGGACAAAGCAACTCCACCAACATTAATATTAATTTTCAAGGAGTTTAAGAATGTCTTCAGCAAAATGTTGGATCAATTGCCTCCTCCTCAGGAAATACATCATGCTGTACAACTGCAAGGGTTGCTGCCAAAGGCGCGCCCACTCTACTGTCTGACACCAAAGGATGACAAAATGCTCCAAAAACACCTTGTGAACACCTTGGACAAGGTTTTCAGCAGCCCATCACTCTCTTCATATGGAGTCACAGTTTTCTTTATAGCAAAAAAAGACAGGTCACTATGTCTAGTTACCAATTACTGTGCCCTAAATGAAGTTACTGTTAAAAACTAATATCCCCTGCCATTGATTGACAACCTGTTTGACATGCTTGCAGGTGCAAAGATCTTTAGCAATATTGATCTCACTGTGGGGTACAATCAGGTCAGTATTGCTCCAGGGGACAATATAAAGACAGCCTTCTGCACATGCTATGGGTTATTTGAATGTTGGGTCATGAATTTTGGTATGACCAACGCTCCCTCTACCTTTGCCATGCTTATGAGTAAGGCTTTTGAAGAATTAATTGGCAAGTGTGTTGCTGTATATCTTGACAACATTATTGTGTTTAGTCAAGACTAAACTACACATCTCCAACATTTTTGCGCTGTATTAGACACTCTTCAAAAGCACCAGTTGAAAGCAAACCCTTCAAAGTGCAAGTTCCTCAGGCCAGAGATATTGCTCCTTTGGCACACAATCTCTGCCCAAGGGATAAACCCCAGCCCTGCCAAGATAAAGATGATCACCAACATGCCACCTTCCACCAATGTGAGCCAGGTGCACACGTTCTTGGGCATAATTGCCTATGTGCACAATTTTATTCCCAATTATGGGGAACTAATTGCACCTCTTACTGAGCTCCTAAACACTAAACAGCGCTTCCACTAGACCCCTGCCAGAGATCAAGCCTTTGAGATGTTGAAGCAAAGACTTACAACTGTGCCTGTATTGCAATTCCCCAATCAGAACCGCCAGTACAAACTCAAGACTAATGCCTCTGACAGAGCCATAGGGAGCATGCTAAGAGTAGAAACCAATGAGGGTACCTTTCTTCCTGTGACCTAAAAATCCAGGAAGCTCACCACTCAGAACAAAGTTATCCCATACATTATAAAGAATTAGCAGCAATTGTACACTGTGTCAAGAAATAGTGTTGTTACCTGGAAGGGGCCACCTTTACATCCCACGTCCTGAAAGATCACAAATTGCTCCAGTTCTTCAACTCTCAGTCAAACTTGACCTGTTATCAGTTGGGATGGGTTGAACATCTGTCCCCATACCAACTCTTCATATAATACAAACCTGGAAAAGAGCTTGTCACAGCTGACACTATCTCTGGACTGTACATAGTGTATATCATAGGGAATGACAGTCTGGACCCAGATTATCCCATGCTTTACCTGCTCCCTGAGATTACCTGCTATGAGGGCCTCAATTTAGTGACCATTTCCAAGTTAAAGGACAACAAGAGCCAGTTCACCACCAACACTGGCAACGTCTGCTGTCAGGCAGAGACCAGTGAGAAGACACCTTACATCCCCACCACTCAACAAGGAGATACCATACTGAAAAACCTTTATACCTTAGGCCACATTAGAGGATGTAACCTCTTTGAGATCATGAAGTTCAAGTTTTGGTGGGCCCAAATGCACCAGGACATCCTGGACCTCCTTTAAATGTGTGTGTTGTGCAAAAAAACACGTCTAAACCCGCTCTGCCCAAGCAAGTCCTGTCAATCAGGACAATGAAACCCTTCAAACAGTGGGCTCTCAACATTACTGGACCCCTACCTGAAGGCAAGTTGGGCAAGAAGTACATCATCACAGCTATTGACTACTTTACCCGCTGGCCAGTGGCATAGGCAACCACTTATCACACTGCCACAGCCATTATCTGCTTCTTTGACAAGGAAATTGTGACACACTTTGGCTGCCCCAAACAACTTATCACTGACAGGGGCCTGAGCTTGTAGACAACATCATGAAGGTATACTGCGTCAAAAATGCCCTTGAGCAAATAGTTACTACGCCATACCACCCTCAAGCCAATGGGCATATAGAACGCCTAAATGGCTCCCTCATACAGTCAATTGCCAAACTCTCCCAGGAACATACCAATACTGCCCTGCTCATCCTACAAGCTAGGTTCAACCGTGGTATGGGCTTCAGTCCCAGCACCTTAGTCTTTGAGACCCCTGATGGTTTGACTGAAGTAGAGGGGGGAAGTTACAGTCCACTTTCCCAATTAAACCTCCCCTTAACACCATCTTATTAACCCAGTGGTGTGCCAGGGCCTGCGGCATTGAACAAGAGCGGATCAAGGGAGCAACTAAACACCTCCAGGCAAGATACACTGTAGGTGACCCCGTCTTTTCCCTCAATTCTAACTCCACCAAATTTGAACTCAATCACCTTGGCTCCTTCAAAATAGCTGCTGTCTATGATAATCACACCTATCAACTTGAAGACGCCCAAGGAAACACCAAAAGACTCAATCATGATTGCTTGCGCCCCTGCCATGCCATCCCCACACAAAATTGCTTTGTGTGCACCTTCCTAGATCTTCCACAGGTTCCAATTATGGTGTCCAAAAACAAACAGGGGGCAAGGGGGGTGTTGCAACCAAGATTAATCCCCAACTGCTAATGTATCTGTTACAAAAGTAACATTTTTGATGCCCTGGGCGGGAATTGAACCCGCTCCTAGCCACCAGGCGGGGCTAGTGGGCAGGGGAAATTTGCCTGCACCTGAATTTTAGCTTTTTGAAGCAAATCTAGGTGCAGGAACCATTCCTGCCCTGGTGGTAGCTGTGGGGCCCTAAAAGCTACGCCCAAGCCTTGGTGGGTTCAGCTGGGCCTGGGCAGGCTATTTTTAGCTGCCCAATAAACTCAGTTCAAGCCCACCCTCCATTAAGTAATTTGGGGTCCCCAATTGGGGACCCCTTTTTAATAAAGTTCCTTGGCCTCAGGAAAGCCTGTCAAGCCAGCCCAGAAAAGGTGATCAAATTGGGAAAACCTCCATAACCCCAGAAGCCAAACCTGCCTGAACCAATGGTCAGCCAAGCCAAGATGGACCACCAAAAACCAAACAACTGTTCCTGAAAACCCCCAAAAATGACCATGAAGCAGCCAATCAAACAGCAGAACCTGATATGTCAAGCCTTGCCACACAGATAGTACCAGAAGAATTCCCAGAGGCACTTGCATGTGAGTAAGTATATTAATCAGAAGCACCTTAAAAAGGTCTGTATTTTCATCCTTACCAAATAAAAGTTGTTATTAACCTTTGGTTCACCAATCTGTTTCCATACATATTTTTGATACTCTTCCATCTGCATACACCCAAGCGTCAGTACTCATCCACTGGGATAGATAGCCAGACTCCAGTTGACAAAACCAAAGCCTTTGACTACTACTGTCCACCTAAGCTCCATTTGGCCCTGTGCATTTCACTGAGTATCCCCCAAATCCTGATCACAAACCCTGGACCTTGGAAGACTTGCAGTGGTATACCTGCCCAAACTCACCCAAGGAACCCTACCAAATTGCTTGTGACGGCAAGGCAATCACCATCTACCCTTTGATCTTCAACAGGAAGTACAACAATCCTGCTGCCTACCTGATCCCCACGGAACTGCCCCAACACCCAAACCAACTATCTCAACCCCTCCAACTTCTAATGCCACTGGCCAGAGTAGTCAATTCCTGGGAGTGCTTTACCTGGCACTCACAGGATTGATTGATTCTGCCTTACCAGTGGCTGGGCCTTGGGCTGTGGCTGGAAAGGCCCTTTCCTACCTGGTAAAGTTAGATCCTGTCATCTGGTGGGCCATGCCAGTACCTTCTTTGACTCCTCCCTCACCTACTGGAGCCCCATGGTACTCTTGGTATCCTGACAGTATCTCACAATACACAGGGGGTGTTCAAAGAGTTGCAGCATGATGTGACTAACAGTATGGATTAATCTGAGTGCAGTGTCAAATTATAAACACTATCTCCTAATTAGGAGTGTGGCCAATTTGACAGGCCAATCCCTTGATCAAGATATTCCCAACCCAAACCTTATGTTGAACCTGCCACTGTGCCACCCCCTGGTGGACTTTTGGCTCCTTGGTATAGTATATTAATTACACTATTCCTCAATAAACTACATCTTATTCCTATTCTTGTCCTTTATATTAGACTGTTATCTTCCCCAATCTAAATACTGAACTACTATTAGTTCAGTTGCAACATGTTAGTAAGATGGCTTCTTATTAGTGCTTTGAAAGGATAGGGTGGTGCCCTAGGATGTTTATACCAAGGGGTATACACATCCTTATGCCAGCTGGGGTGAGAATACAGATAGGTTACTTTGCCCAGGAAGGGGGTAAAATTTCTCTGTCTATGAATTATGAGTGGCCTTAATAAAGTCTCACTGCTACTGTGAAATAATGAATGACCTAGAACCATCATTAGGGTGGCTGTTTAGAGAAGCATTTTCTGAACTCAATGATTTGGGGTGTTTAGAAAATAAAGTAGGCTACTTTGCGCCTGAAAGCTCAAAATAATCACTTGGATGAGTAAGAACAGGGGTAGTGCATGAGGAAGTGCATGCTTCTGATGGCCTAGGTGGAGGATACTGATAAAGGCCCAGAAATATACTTAATAGCTATGCTAGGTGCTAGAGTATTAGTATATGTTTGGAATGGTTATGAGAAATTTTGAGGAAAGCACTTCAACATTTATCTGAAGTTGTTTTCTTAGGGAGAAAAAGGCAAGAAAATTTTCTAAAACACTTTGCCTTATTTCTGCTATAAAGGCAAAATCAAGGAGAAACGTTGAAGAAATTACAGAGAAACAATTCTCATAGTAATTTCCTATGAAAAAGGTTGAGTTCAAACACAAAAAGACACTGAAGAACATAGGGAAAAGTTTGGGCACAAGGTGCAAATTGTCAACATTTTGCTTGATGAAATGTTTGTTTTCTATTCAAGTTTTGGCAAAACTGTGAAGCAAACAAAATTGCTTCAGATGTTTGAAGATGATGAAAGCTGATGAGATTAATTGAGTTTTAAGCTTATTTTACTAATGATTTTTCATTGGTGCAATAATCTAAAGCTTAATGAATATATTCAAAAACAGCAGGAGAAAGACATGGGATTGAATAGAGTAATTTTGAAAGCTTATTTAATTATAGGGAAGTGAGAGCGCAGATAGTTTAAGCTTTTGAAAGAACCAGCCTAAAGGGAATTTAGCCTAAGAAAAGAGGAAGCTATATAAGACTGGTTGAATTAACAAGTGAAAGAGGCAGATTTTATTTAGAAGATTTTAAGTTTAAATATGTCATTTGGAGTTAAACTTAAAAATATTTCTCCCCTAAGCAGTGAAGCTGGTTTTAGTGACTCCCCAAGTAGTAGCTGGCCCCCAAAAGTCTTCAAACAGTTGCAATCCCAGAATTTTTCTATGTGGATATTTCTTCTGTTAATCAAGACTTGTACAGCCCCTACCCAGTTTTAAATTGTCAATAGTATAAATTCCTTCCCCTATATCTTTTATCCAAATTTTGGGCAAGAAGAACAGTATAGGAGGTAGTGCAGAAGGTTTTCCAGGAGCCAAACCCCCAGTGAGAAATAGACAAGGCTGTCAAAGAGACTTACACTCACAACAAGAGGAAAGAAGTTCATAGGAAAGGAGTTTGGTACCCTCTTTCAGGCAATTACACACCCCCATAAGGGCAGAAACAAGCAGATGTCATAATTCATTAAGCAGAATCTAGTATGCTAGTAGGAAAGGTGTTGGAAGAGTTTGCAGGACTTCAAGCTAAGTAAATATTGCTTAAAGTAGAACACTGTCACTTGAAGGGTGACACATCAATCCAGTCAGTCACTGGATTTGATCCAGAACACCTCATAGCCGCCTCTCAGGAGAAGGTGTACCAATATCTATCTAGATTAGCTTTCTTGGCATGAGCTGGACCTAGGTGGAAGTATGGTTATTGTTGGCACCAGATAATCTCTTTGCAGCAGCACCACATGATCTCTGGGCTAAATGTATCAGCGGCATGCCAGATCTGCCTCAGCATTTGTTGGGCAACTGTTGTGAAGGTTTATAAAAAATTGTGGTACAGGATTGAAGATAACTAGTAATATAAGCTTTTCTCAGTAGACTATGTATCCTTTCAGGTTGGCTGATCCTTGGGTACAGGGGATCCTTCCTGGAAAGATATCACCAGGATGCTCTAGTGCCTTTGCCTGGTTGAGATGTGTGAAAAAAAGCTTGATACTTTATTATCACACAATTTGATGTGGAGCTAGCCTTACTACCCTTGCTAAAGTTATCCAGGGGAAGGGTAAACAAGTTCATTTTATGGCTCTATCTGGATTAACTCAGGGTTAAATGGTTTTAAAGTGGATTTAAAGGTAAACATTGTACAAGTATAGGGGATGATGCACTTGAAGCTACATTATATTGGCACCTTGGTTTAACCCAGGTAGCCATGCAAGTTTGGGTGACAAACTTGACATGTAAATCCTTGGATCAGCCTACAAAATTTCAAGCTAACTAAGAGGCTTCTTCAAATCAGGTGATGACTTTTCAGGGGCCAACTCCCCAGTTTCACCAGTGCAAAGGGTCTTAGTTGGTGTAAAGCATGGGCTAGGTTCACTTCAAGCTCTTCACCAGCTAGGTCAGTAGTCTTAGTTGTGGTGAAAGCTTGATAACAAAAGGCTGCCCAAAATTATCCTTCAGCTGTCCATCCAAGAGGGAGTGGCAAGAGATTATTATTGCTTTAGCAGGCTGCATAGCTTAGTGACCTAGAGTGTGTACCACATGAGACACTGACAGCACCAAGTTTGTTGGCTTGTTAGGTTAGGACCTGGTTAAATGGAAGTTCTTGATCCTGTTGTAACCAATGGTGGCAAAGAGCTGGTGGAAGGAATATTACTGGCATAGAGTAAAAATTGACATTTTTCATCTCACTATGGGGCAAAACAAACACTCCAACAAGTTTTGGGACCAACCCAGACAAAAAACAAAGCTTGCATTATCAGCAGCAGTTTTTCCTGATGGGGAAAACTGCCACAAAAATCTGAAATTGGGTTGTGACTACCCCTGCAGACTCTACCATCCCCAGCCACCCACCCCACCACCCGCTTCTTTCCTGCACTGCCCAGCTGGCTACTGCTAGCCCAGCCTGGGCTCCAGCAACCTGGAGAATACGCCAAAACAGGACAATTTTGTCAGGGCCCAGAGTGCCCTGGAAAGTCAGCTGGCCTCCTTAGAGGTGATTAAACATGCAGCTTGGAAACCCCCACAAAGCACTTTCCAGGGAAAAATACCCCCCTTTTGACTAGCAAATGGCCCAGAATTTGAGAGGCACACAATCCTTGAATCCCTGGCATCAAGCCTGTTAAAAAATTTGGGCCACCTACTTATTGGGAAATGGCACATTGGGAGTGCAATTGTTTGATTGCGCAATTGGACAATTGATTCATTGCGGGAGCTAAAAATAACTATAGCAACTTGCCATGCTGCAAAATTCAAAAGGTTCATGTTATAGCAGCCAATGAGATCTCACCCTCTTGGCCAGGCATGCAAATTCCGATTAAAATTGCAAATCCAACTCCAAATGATGCCATCAGTTCTCTGGTGGCACAAAAGGTCATAGAATCATCAGTAAATATAAGTAGTGAGAGGAAGAAGCCCTCCTCACTGTTGACATCATAATAAAGCAAGTTTATGCCTAGAAATTATTATCTTATTGCAGGAATTGTCTATTTTTGCTCAAATTTAATTATTCTCTTTGCATCTATTTGTGAATCCACTACTCAATACAAGCTTACATACCCAAATCCTCCCAGCCATACTCCTGTTGTCCTTGCCAAACCGCCCCGCGCCCTTGACTTGGAGTATTTCCATCCCCATCACCTGGATCTACCACCAGTAATGAAGGATATACCAACTGCTCCTCCTCTCCCTGACGCGCCTCCCATCCAGGACTTCAGCAAGCTTGGGTTTGTCTACATAATGGTATTGGGGCTGGCCGACCAAGTTCTGCCCCATACTGGGAGTTGGCGCCCCTTAGCCACTGCTCTAAACTACCTGGTCCGCATAGCGCCTATTGTGTACATGGCCTTTCAGGCCTGGCCTGCCTCCCCTGTGAGAGTCCAGCCGGACTCTAGTATGGGCTGTGACAAATTTCCTGGGTTGGACTGAGATGCAAATAAATCACATTAAGGACCAAATAGAGGCATCAATGCCCAAAACAGCAGCTAACAACTTTCCAGTCCCCAGATTCAACCCTGCCAGCTTTTTTCAAATGCAGGAAGAGCAGAGAGCCAGATCCAGTACTGCAGTTGCTATCAAAGGTTCCATGCCTTCCGACAGACCTCAATTAAGAGCAACAGTGGTGAAATCAACTGTAGGGATGAAAAAGTGAGAATTCAAATGTGAGAATCTAAAAGTGGCCAAGCCGACACAATTTAAAAATTCAAAATGGCTTTTTATAATAAAGTAGCTACTTTTTATTGGCTTTTTTAGTTGAGAGAATGAATAGAAAGTGTTTTATATAGCTGTAATAATTTTCAATTCCAGATGAGCTGTTTTGATTTAACTTTAAAGATTAAGATTGGTGACTTGGCCACTTTTAGACTCCCACTTTTGAATCCTCACTTTTGCATCCCTACAGTCAATTTTGCCACTGTTGCCCGATCCAGCATCTGGCCAGACATCAGCACATCACCCAACTGGGGCTATCCAAGAAAGGCAATCCAGGCCTGAACCAGATTGATGGGTGCCCCAGCCTGATGTTTTGCCCCTGCCCTTCCCCACCTGAAGACAGGTATATAGTAAAGACAAGCCCCCTAATGATAGGTTGGGCTACAATCAGTTGGATGTCCTCAACGGTTTATCACATGGAACACTCTTACATTGCCAGACAAATGAAGGCTACAGTTTGGATCCTCCTCCCCAAGTACCAAGATGGACTACCTCATCTTCCCTGCTGTTACCGCAGCTTGCCTTGGGATCGGGGGCCACCAGCAATCATTTTTCCAGTTAAGACCTCTGCCTGACAAGGCAGAGGGTGTCTACTATCTGGAGCCACCGTAACTAAGCTCCTCCAGTGTAGGCACCCCACCAGCTTGGATGTCTCTCAGATCTGCCACCGCCCTGGCGATACACCCCACAGTGTACCATGCCCGGCCCACTTCCCCAGGGGTGTTGGGTGATTTACCCTCCACATAAGGGTGATCCAAAGGTCCACCGCCATGGGTCCAGCTAGCGCCGCCCTGGCAGGTTCCCAGAGACCTACCTCGCTCCCCGCATGTCCCGAGCTGCACCTCTCTCCTTGGTACTGCAGCTAGCTCCAGGCAATGCTGAATACCGGTTCTGGTGGATGGATCCAGGCTTTCAATCACAATGCCATATCTCTTGCAGGCAGCTGGGGATATTAGGCAGCTTAATGCCAACCTTCTCCACACCCTTGAGAAGCTGTGTTCTCTGCTGTAGGGCCTAGGGGATCGGTTGGTATCTCCTTGTTGGTGGCCGGCTTCAGGAGAAACCCTGGTACTGGCTAGGACCTATTTGGGGGTATGGGGGTGCAACGGCAACCCATGCCGAGTGGGGCCAGCATGGGGCGATCACTTCCGGCAAGGTGCTGGCGGAACTCCCAAGGAAGGAAAGCTCCTGAAGCCACGCCGAGGAGGTGTGAAGGGGGTGGGGTAGCAAAATCCTGCTTGGAAATCTTCCCACGGGGCAGTGCCAGGGCCGGTCATCCAAGCAGATAGTAGGGGTCAAAAAGTTGGCTCCGGCTGATTTTGCTGATACTTTTGGGGATGTCTACTCAGCCTAGGATGCTGATGAAAGTATTCACCGCTATTGTAATGCTTCAAGTATGCAAGTCTCATGTACAGCAAGGTATCTCTCAAGTTCCATCAGGTTTGGGCACTCTTGTGTAATTTAGAGCCCATGCTGAAGATAGATTAAGTGTTGATATCAAGGCATCAGGTCTGGGGTGAAGTCTCCTCTTATAAAGGGTATACTTGTGTGTTGTGTACATATTGCGTATTTGGTTAATCTTGTATGCTGTGAATGGTAACTGTGGAGCTAGTAGTGTAGGAGCTGGTACTGGGGGAAAGCCCAAGTTGTAATTTTCTGTACTTATTGTATAATCCAACTATATGATACTATACCCCCTTCCCTCTCCTATTCCTATTTTACAGGCATCCAGCTGATTGACCTATACCATTTGATATTGTTCAAAACTTTACCTCCTTTTAGTTGCAATGCGATACTTGAAACTGGCCAAGTAAATCCACCAGTTTCAACACATGCATCTCAGCAGCTGTAGGGCTGGTGTGTGATTGGGGTTAGGGATGCTTTGGCTCAGCTCTAGGCTGCTACAGCTAAAACAGAATCACTAAATATTTAAATATTTTGAAATAAATATTTGAAGGGGGTGGCCCAGAGCCAGAAACTGGCTGCAGCAGCCCTAACTGAAGGTTACCTAGGGAAAATAAGTATGGGCATGTGTAGCAAAGTTTCAAAGCAAAGGTTTGACTTGGATCACCCGTGGCAGGTAACATGGGACCAGTGAAACCCTAGCCCTCGGAATGTTTGAGGGGATGTTAGCATTTCGGTAGGGAAGCTACCCGGCACTTCGATCAAGATGGGATGGCACCTTGAGGAAACCTGGCCAATCGGGGAAGCGATGCCCTCCCTCCGCGGGTAGATATTTCCAGATGGCTGATCAACCATGGGTTTACGGAAGGTTCCCCGTTTAGACTGAGGATTTCCCTGGGCTGAGATGAAAGGCGTTTAGTTCAGGGGCCGTCAGTGTTGATCGATGGCGCAAGTATTGCACGTAAGACTAAACTAGACTGATTGGATCCAGGAGAGTTTAGCTAAATTCAGATTATATCCGGTAAAATTTTCCGGTGGTTGAGTTCAGCATGGATTTCACTCGGATTATCGGTTCTCTGGGTAAAAGTTTAAGTTAAATGTACGTCAAGAAATTGGGGCTTAATTTATTAAATATTAGAAGAATTTAATTAAAAATATAGAGAATAAGTTGAAATTATTTATTTTATTGTAAAAATTGGCTTGCCATGTCAGTAAGGAATCCTTGGTTTAAAAGCAAATATATTCTTACCGTCAAGGCTATAAGCACTGGGAAGTAAACCTAAAAGCAACTGACAAGGTTGAAGACAAGAGAGCTTAAAAAAGTGAGAAGACTGGGCCTAGAGGGTTGGATAACGCATGGGAAGTCGGTAATCACTTACAGTGAATAAAGAATCTCAGCTGCTAGGCAGGCAGATGACTTTTTGAAGTCATGTGTAGTTAGTTTATTGTGACAATAACTTAGAGGGGCAGGGGCAAAAGAACGGCAACCAAGCCGAGATAGCAAGACAATTTATTGATAGGGAATATTTTGATCTAAGGTATAAACAAGCTAGCGAGCAAGCTCAGAATTGAGAAGGCGAGGGCCGTATGAGGGCAGGGAGGAAAGGGAGGGCGTAGAGGGTAGAGGGCACCATTGCGACTTGTAGGAGGGCAGATTAGGGTCGTTGGGGTTAGTTGCTGGTGTTTCTGAGGCCCGGAGAAGGCCAATGCGAGGAATAGGCTCGGTGTAGCTCTGATAGCGAGGTAGGGCGTTTAAGGCTTCGACACGTGGCGTGGGCATGATAACAACCCCAACCTTGGCCAGTATACGGTGGAGACGGTCATGATGATCGCTCAGGACTATCAGAATCTTGACCTTATGATCTATGCGGATAAGGTCAGACTCCATAAAACAATGGGCGCCCTCTCGCGTCAAGGGAGGGATTGGGACGTTAAGCGTCAGCTCCAGAGATGGTGCGTGTTGAGTGATTGTTCGGCTAGCACGGCTCTGAACACGGCCATCGCATTTGGTCAAGATTGAGCCGTCCTCGGAGTGGGCAGATACAGTAACATACTCTTTGAGCAGGCAAGTAACAGACTGGACGCGGAGGCCTTCATCTAGGGACAGGAGCTTGAAGTTGAGGGGCATATCCTCACCCATACCAAAGGCCTTGTTAGGGGAGTAGACCTCGTAATTAAGTTGCTCATTCCAAGTATCAGACAAATAAATGAGCTCATTGAGTGCGGGAGCAGAAGGCAAGAGAGCCCGGCGAATAGTCAACAACTGCCGGTCAGTATAGTTGAGTGAAAAGGTAGGCCGCTCAAGTATAGCTTTGAATTTGTATTCAACAAGGCCATAGTCCACAACAACAGAGGCGGGAAGATCTCCTGGTAAAGTTACTTCAAAGTCATATAGGTGAGTGCCTGGGGGTAAGTGGTGGGGTTTCTTTTGGGGCTGTAGGAAAGTCCACCGCTTTTCAATCAAGGTTACTTGTTCTGAACAAACGCGCTGCAAAGCTCCAGCCCCCGACGTCCATTGGGTCTGTACACGACCAGTAAACTGTAGTGTCAAGGACTTAACTTTAAGGGCATCGGTGGGATGGACCAGGAGAGTACCCTGGAGGACCTTGCCCGAGCACTCAGCTGAGGAGCCATAGAAGACAACCTCCTTGTCAGCAAGTTGGATTTCAAACACTGAGTGTTGGCGCATGAATTGGAAACTGCATTGGCTGACCTTATATTTTATTGCTCATCCCTTGGCCAATCACTCACATTAAGCCTAGGCTTAAATCCGCCATATCCGCACTTGGCGGATCCCCGGATGAAACCATTCCAACACCAGAATAAATCCGACCGCCCTTCAACCCTGCCATGTGGCCACTCCATTGGCCCCAGCTTCCCCAGCCACTTGTCGGTTTGCGTTCCGATTGGATGGAAGCAACCAATCAAACTACTCGAATCGGAGTCGAATTGATATCCACCAATCACTGGTAAGCTCATCGGAAAGCATCTAATGTATTTTTAAAAATCGAAGGCATAGTAAATAGAAATTCTATAATCCAAGCACAGGCTACTGAATTTAAGAGAGTTTATTTAAAACTATTGAGGCGTAGAAAGATCTATTTTCCCGTAGGATCCACTTTTGGATGCTGTGTAGACCAGATTTCAAAAGTGATTTGAAATGGGTAGCGGATCAGAAGGTTTGGAAGCTGACTCAGTATGAAAACCAAGATCACCTTTAAGCTCAACAAGACTTGATCATATATTCAACCAAATAGGGGGAATATGTCTTATTGCAACAACCGATCGCCGCGGTAAAACCCTTGCTAAACCCTCGGTAAAACAGCCAAAAACTTGGCAAGACCCCTTCTGCCGATTAAACCATCTCATCCTCCGGATTGGAACTGGTGTGTTAAACCACGTCAAGCCTTTGGTATTTATATGCCGAGCGAGGAGCTTTTTTGTTTAGAAAACTAAGCCCTGTTACCTCATGCCATGAATGCCGCCAATTGAATTGACACTTCTAGTCTCACTTGGACTCCTTGTCCAACTGCATATGCTTAATTTAGCATTTATATTGGAAAACTTGGTCCCCTCACTCTAATTCCACTAAACAAGGTGAACATTTCATCAACAGCTCGGGCCATTAAAGGAACCTACCCTCTCAATATATTATTACATCAAAGCTTTCAGGGATGACACCATAACCATGCGGAATTGTTACACGCTGCCACCCAAGATGCCATGATAATTCAATCCACATACCCTAATTATGATCCCAACCTCATCAATTAGACTCACCAATGTAGACAAACTATTGCATGATCAACTGAGCACTCCTCCAAGCTATACAGATTCAATCTCTAAACCCTATATTATACTAGTATAATATACTAGTATAATACCAAAGCAACCCACCACATGCCTTCCCAGAAGCTTTATGCACAGAGTGGTGCCAACAATACATACCTAGCATGAAAGTTCCCTGACAAGCAGCCAAGGATAATATTCCAGCCAAATTCCAAAACTTTAAGCCAGACACCAGCTTGATTGGACAGCACTTGAAATAAATCATCTAAATAAACCTCAGCAAGGGTACTTCCAATCCTACAGATAAATCAATCCCTGAATAGATTCTAACCCTGCCAAGGTCTCCCTAAATTTTCATCACAATCCAGAAAAAGCCTCTGAACCACTGTTCACTCAAGGAAATGATCCACACCCTGATACTTGATCATCCCACCCATCAAGGATAACCAGGATCATGTTTCAGAGCATAGCAAATGGGATGAGGGATCCAGTGATATGCTAGGTCTTTGAAACAGACATGTCAATAGTTCATTCTTGTGCCAAAAACCCTTTCCCATCCCTGGGATTCAAAGAGACCAAAGCCAAGCATCAAAGCTATATTAACCCTTAAAGATACCAAAGTCAACAAGCTCAAGAAAAACAAAAGATACAAAAATAATAAGACAAAGTAAAAATTAAATAGTTGTTATAACCACCTTTGAAGTTGATAACTTCTCTGAGATATCTGAGCATACATTCAACCTTCTTTTTCACAAGTCCAAAGAAACATCTTCCCCAGCTTTGCTAGGACAAGCCCATATATTTTTTTGTAGGCAGGGTATCATTAGATAGAAAAATGTTGATCACATTATATATTTGCTCACTAGGGTTGAGGCCAGAAAGATAAGCAGGCCAGCCAGGGTACCTCACACCAGGTTTCTCAATAAATTGAGACAAACAGCTTAGAATCTTGGACAGCTGTTTATCCTTCTAGAACACTGATAATCAACTCTTCATGAAATCTTTTTATCCCCTAAAATTTCATGTCACTTTTGCACTTGGTCTCCCAGCAAGTTTAATAAATAGTTCAACAGGATTCAAATTAAGTTATGATATCACTTAATTTTCCTTGGACAGGAAGATGTATTCAAAAGATCTTCTTATAGCCTATTTCAGCTTAGCACTAGGCTTTGACAAGTTGGCAAGGTTTGCCCATTGCCTTTAGATCCATCCAACCAAACACTCTACTTTAAAAAATTGGTATACTTACATCCATTAAAAAATAGTATTTGATATGGACATTGCAGGATTCATAGATCTGATATCTCAAAGCTATCATCAGGGGTAGTTCACTTACCAAAGTTAATCCTGAAGAGCTGGATGCCTTTCTGCCAATTATTTTAACATGAGGAGGTTATACTGTAAATTCAGAACCTGAACGTAAAAATGTGGGATTGTCAAATTCTTGGTCCAAATTTTGAATCACTCTTGCGGGCAACTCAGCTGAGTGAAAAATAAAATATTTAATAAAACCAACCGATTTGACTTTTTTGGTTTATTTAAATTGGCAAATTTTGAATCTCTTGAGCAGATAACTCAGCTAACAAAAGACAAAACACAACAAACAAGTGCGGGATACATGAATCAGAAATGCGGCATTTCAATGTACGATTTAAGATTTCCTGCACTTCAAACAAATCATAGACATCATGTAAAACTTAGCAAATCTGAAATTGCGGGATTTTCAAATCCAAGAATCAAATTTCAAATCAAAAATGAGGTGAATTTGAAATAAGTATAATTTATGGGTGTCTCAAAAAGGATACCAAAGGATCTAGAGTGGATTTGTGCTAATTCTTTTAGAAATAATAGGCATTCTCAAAAATCACCCTATTCCATTTTAGAACGGCTAAAATTTAGATCATAATATTCACTGGCTTAACATACTTAACAATAAAATTGATTAAAATATATACTTCTCTTTTTGAGTTTAGTTTTTAATATAAAATTTATTATGCCTTCTTTTAATAACAACCAAATAAACAAGCTGTTCCCTGGCCTTGAAAAAATCATGCAGGGCTACGCTGGGTCTTCCAACAGCAAAGCCTCTGTCTATGGTCATTCCCAACATCAGGCCCCTCCCCAAGCACTACCCAGGAGTGTGTTCTTTCTCCTGTGTCCTCAATCATGGCCCTGTTTGCCCATCACACACAGGCAGCTGCCAACCCAAATCACATATCAACAATGGTATCTGGAACCAGCCAATTGAGCCAAGTGGTCACCCAGGGAAGCCAGAATCCAGAAACATCCAATCAGATGGCAACATCCAGTTCCTAAGACAGGCACATCCTACCTCCAGCCAATCAGCCTGCAAGACGCAGAAGAAAATTGATCACCCCAGAAATTGTTCTCAAAATGGTTGAAAAGCAAGGGATGCTTATGCTCCTTGGGAAAATTGCGGCCATAATGGGTTTTTCAAAGTCCACTGTGGCTGCAACCCTGTGAGCCCATGCTAACTGTGACCTCC
Organism: Entomophthora muscae; assembly: GCA_014839935.2. Lineage (NCBI taxonomy): Eukaryota > Fungi > Entomophthoromycota > Entomophthoromycetes > Entomophthorales > Entomophthoraceae > Entomophthora > Entomophthora muscae. The sequence continues at coordinate 151,268 of QTSX02002155.1, forward strand.
TTCCAAAGAAGACTCCAACTGGTGCCTGTACTTCAACTAAAGGTAAAAAAGCCCACCCTCTCATGATGGCTATCATGAAGTGTGACCTGCAGATGCTCCTGATCCAGGTCCATCTCCAACTGGGACTCCACAGCATTTTCACCAATAAGAGAATGGTGAATTTTTGGATGCACGGAGTTGTGGTTGCTGCCAGAACATTGTCCAATCAGATTCTCAGTGGCCCCAGTTTGGTGGATACTGACCCGTAAAATGCAATCATTATTAATTTTATCAAAGGAAGGGTAATGAGGGCCCATAATGACGTCAAATTCTTGTCTAATGCCAAGATTTTGGCAAGTATCCAAGACTTTGAGGAAAAGCACATCCAATCTGACGTCTACAAGCGCGGACCAATCCTGTATCAATTTGTTGGGATTTTGTTGGCAGTTTTCCCATTGGGTGTCAATCATTACTTGGCAATATCAAACACCACAGATGGGTATGCCTACCAGAAAGAGCTCAAGGACATGCTGGAGGATTGGGCTACCCAACAAGTTGTGTACACAGTTGTACTGAGTGCAGAGATGGAGCAGCTGGAATGGGCAGCCAAAGAAATTATGGCTTTGGGGCATACCTGTTGGTCCTACCCCACCAACCACGCTGACATGCATCTTGCAGATGTATGTCTTTACAATTTTGGTTCAGTTCTCAGGCGCTTAAAGCCTGCCACATACAATGAACTGTGCTCCCAAATTGAGAAGGGGTATAAGCTTTTCCCTTTCATATTTGTCTAAGACTTATCAGATCTTGTCATATTCTATTCAAGTGATAGTGATAAGTCCAGAAAAAACTCCTGCCTCCCCCACACTCATCCATCTGGTTTTTCAAGCCCACATACATGACAGAAGAAGAATTTAAGCAATTGAATCAATCAGCTCTTGCCGCCTCTTCCCACTCAACAAACCCTGCCTCCCCAACCCCCATCAAGCCACCTGCCTTCCAACCCTGACTCCCAAACCACCAGCCATTCTCTTCCCATAACCTCTGATGCCGTCCCTTTCACAGGCGCAGATGATGGCAATGTACATTCCGCCCATTCCCTCCCCCACTTATCCCTTGATCAGTAAAATAAAAATTTTCTTTGTGACAACTTATTAAAGTTGATATTATTTCTTTTGATTTATAATTATTAAATTATTCTTTTTACATTATTGAAATTTTCATAATCAATAAAATGTTGTATATTTTATGAATAACATAAAATTATTTGCCTAAATATTTTTTGTTATCAATAATAAATTAAGAACCACAAATGTAAATGTTGCATTAGAATATTGCAATTAGACATCAACTCTTGATATTTTGATATTATGTGCATAACTTAATGCATTCTGTATAACAAAATTCATTGTAAACGTGGATTTTTTCATTGTAATTTATATAAATGGACTATGTTTATATTAGAGAGCCATTAACGCTTATTACAAATATCAATACATAGTGCATTTTACAGAATTATTACCAATAGGTAAATATACAGGCTGTAAAATGCACTATGTATCAATATTTGTACTAAGTGTTAATGGCTCTCTAATATAAACACAGTCCATTTATATAAATTATAATGAAAAAAGCCACATTTACAATGAATTTTATTATACAGAATGTGTCAGGAATTTATACTGACTTTGTTCTACCTTGTTAATCTTGGCAACCCGCCAAGCCATTAATTGTAGAAGCTTCTGATATATTGCTATTAGGCTTGATTGATCTAAGAAGCCTTCATAGAGTAGATTTGGATCACTCCTGCAAGAACAACTAGGAATACAATAAATCTCCAATTATGACTGGTTCCTTATTGGCTAGAGTTATTCTGGAATAATCTAGCAAACCACTGGGTTAGTTACTATGGGTTTCTCCAAGTATTGAAAGGATGTGATCAATTTGCTTAGCAAACCGCCAGTGCTATTGCAAATCAATGCAGGAAAGGTCGCTCAAGAACGAAATAATATGCGCTAAAAGTAGAGTGATAAATTAGCACCTCCACCACCGGCACGCTTATAGATTACGCTCTATTTTATGACAACAAGTACCCAGCGCAGGGTACTATGATATGGGATCCCATGCCATTGCATGAATGCCTGACTCTGGGGGTTGATGCTGGCAGTCTGGGGACAAAAAGACTGACCAAGCAAGAGTCAGAAGCGCCAGATGATCTTATCCTGGAAAGAGAGCACAAGCTCTATAAAAGCCCTTCCATTGGACTTATGGAAGGCAGACAATAATACCCATTTCCTACTGCAGAACCTTTTCACAGTAGAAGAAGATATCCAAGTTCAAAGACCGTTTTCAGTACTTGAAGAACTAAGCAAGCCGCCTGTATAGTAAGCCGCTTGGAAGTTGCCACCCTTGCCATTGCTCACTGTTGCAGTGCCAAGGAAAATCCAGACGTTGCAAGTAACGCTTGTTGCCATACAAGCTAATATCAACATAATGACAAATAAATCCCTATCACTCAATAAAGCAAATAATAATCAGGCCGCCAGGTCTGAGAGCAGAAACAAAAGTTCTGACAAAATGCATCCAGTTATGCACATAATATCAAAATATCAAGAGTTGAAGTCTAATTACAATATTCTAATGCAATATTTATATTTATGGTCTTTAATTTATTATTGACGATGAAAAATATTCATGCATTGAAGGTAGTAATATAAAAACTAGTTTTTTGATGTAATTTAAACAAAATGTCAAATATCTACAGCCTTATCAACAAATTAGAGTCAGCCCTCCAAAAGGTTGTTCAGCTTGAACATAACATAAAGGAAATTGTGGTAAATCAGCTGGGAAATGAAGGAAGGGCTTTGGTCCAGCAAAAAAAACCACAAAAAATAGCCTGGGAACAATAGTCAACAAAGAACACAAGAAAGTAGTTTTAAATCTTCAAAAGGAAATACACAAGCGGTTAGAGTTCAAAAATGAAAGTTACAACTTGTGGGAATTTTCAAAAACCAACAGAAAGAATACACAAAAAATCAAATCAATTGAAGAAAATGAAATACAAAGGAAATTAACACTAATGAAGAGGAAACTAGTCAAATGAAAACAGATGAAAATGAAGCACAATCAAGAAGCAGAAGCACCTCAAGAAACAATGGAAATTTAACAAACAAAAATCAAGAGAAAAAAAGTAGCACAAAAAATAAGGAAGATCAAGCCCAGAAAAACAAATGAAGAGCAGACAACGCTCATGAAGTTTGCTGAAGGGGCACCTGTGGCTGAGGGAGCCACAGGGGAAACAATCAGTAAGTCTTTTTATGTTTTACTTACTGTAAATTCAGAACCTGAATGTAAAAATGCGGGATTGTCAAATCCTTGGTCCAAATTTCAAATCACTTTTGTGGGATGGCCTTTTTTTAATTAAATTGATTTTTTGAGTATTTATTTGAATATTTGAAAATGTGGGAACTCATAGACACTTTGTAAAGTTCAAGTTGAGCTGCATAAATCCAATAGAAAAAATGAAGTAACTGGAATCAGATTTGAAGTGTTCAAATCCATCAACCATTTTCATTAAGTTTACTATGTTTTTTGAAATTGCGGGATTGTCAAATCCAAGAACCAAATTTCAAATCACTTTTGAATGCCACTAGTAAACTCAGATATTAATTGGGGGAACTGGAATCCAAATTGAATATACAGTAAGCACACTAGGAAAAACCAACCCAAATCAAGAAGCTCCACCACAACTAAAATCAAACAAAAAATTCAATCTCAATAACCATGTTTAGACATAAAAATTATTAAACTTTGAAATTATCCAAACCTGGAAAGAATACAATATTATACACTTCAAATCACGGATATAGAAATTCTGTTACTATTCAAGGCTAAATCAAGAGAAAACAACTACCCACAACTAAACCAATAAATCCAAATAAATACATATTTAATCTAAAATATATATTTTATTTTTATGGACCATCAATTGCATTCTCAACCTGCTCCTGCACCAGCCTGCAGGGCAGCCTGTCCACAAGGGCATCCCAGAGAGTCCAAGAACAGACCCAGAACCTAACTCAAGGGGAGTCATGCCAATACACAGGCCTCCCAAGGTGTCATTGCCAGCCAACCACCTCCTGCATCCCAAGTCCAATCAACCAGCCTGAATCCCAGACAGAAGCCACTCTCAAGGCCTGCCACAAAAGTCTCCTACACCAGGGTCACCAGGAATACTGAGATTACTTACAACTCCACTGTATAACCAGTTGTCATCCGGCCCCGCACTCTTGACCCAAGAGTTGCTACTTCCTGCCCCCACGTCTTTGATACCTCCTATCAGCCATTGGCCACAACTGAGGAGCCATCTGTGCCTGTGTCTTATGCCACCATTGACAGCGCCAGCGCAGCCAAGCGTGATCTCATCTTCTACACAAAGGTCCCCATCTCCTGTGTTGAGCCTGGTAGCCAGGATGCCGTGGTACCTGCCAAGAGCCGGCGTTGGTTGACGGATAGTGAGCGTGAAGCTCTCCTCAACTGCTTGAACAGGGGAATGGCGGTTCAGGATATTATGTCTCAATTTGGTGTCACGGCCAGATACATTGTCAACAGCAACACTAAGTATGGAAACACCGGGCAAATTGCTGAATCCACCAAGGCTAAGCGGCAGCCTAAACCCCTTCAGCCTGTTCATATTGATGCAATCAAGCAGTGGATAGCCAAGGATTGCCACCTGGACACACTTGCTGTCCAATCAATGCTTGTCACAGAGTTTGGGCTTTCTGTTTCTAAAACCCTTGTTTACAAAGCAATGGTTGATTTGGGCTTCTTGTGAAAGGTGCTCGGAGTTTCTCTGTACAATAGTAACAGTGAAAAGACCATCAAGGATTGACACATTTATGCCAAGACATATCTGGCACTAAAGGAGACTGGGAATGTCCAGTTCTTCTATATCAACAAAAAAATTTCCTCCTCACTCAGGTCTAGGCATGGGTGGGTTGAGAAGGGGTCCAAGGACAGCGTAGCCCATTGTGCAGCTGTCTGTTCCCAGACCTATCCCATGGTTGCGCTTCTTGGTCCTCACGGGTTGGACCAGTATCAGATGATTAAAGGCTCCCATAACAGCAGGACTTTTCTCAATTTTCTCTGAGCTGTCAAGGAGTACCTTCTGATAAATTATAGCGGCACAACCAACGTTGTTGTGCTTGACAATGTTGGGCTCCACAAAGTAGATCTGGTAGTTTCCAAGTTCCCACCCATTGACAAGAATAGTCATTCCTCCAGCCACTGCATTGCTGATTTTCCAATGAGACTCCTCTTCCTCTCCCTATATTCTCCATTTCTTAACCCAATTGAGAAGGTATTTGGGTGGATCAAGAATAAGGTGAAGAAAGGCCTCCCTTAGGACACCAATGACCTATTCAATATTCTTGAGATTAGCCAATTTGCAATGTCACCCAATGTGGTGGCAGCTTTCTATGAGCACTCAGAATCCTTCCTTCCTAAAGCCCTGGCCTCTGAGCCAATCAGATAAATGAGCGCTCTGGGTTTTATTTAGTTTGTTTTTATTAGGACTCAATAATTATTATTTATATATAATAATGTGACGTTTGAATGTATTATAGACATATAAGAATACATAGAAAAGGTAAGTAAAATTAATTATACTAGGTATGAGGACAAATATTTTTATTCTAATGCACTGAATATTATATTGACTGTTGCACTAACAAATGAATAAATTAAAAAAAGATAGAGATAAATTAGTTTATTTAAAAGATTGTGAATACTTGATGGTACTTTGGCTTTTTTAAGCCACAAATTGGACCTTGCATGTTATCATCTGATCCTTGTTATTTCAGTACCACTATAACCACACAACACAGCAATCAATGATTTTCATGTATTGCTTACTAATTAGTACTTAGGATGCGGGTCAAGTATATCAAATATGTTTATCAAATCACATTACAAGGGGAAGGTAATTTGAGTTCTAAACAATAATTTGTTTAGAACAATAGTGGAGCAGGCCGCATGATGCGGATAAATTCAATTCTCAATTTTTATCTATGTGATAAATAAACCCGTACTTGACAAGCTAATAAATAAAACATTTTTAACTTATTTTTAATATTTAATGTGGTCACAACTTTAACTAATGTCTTGTAATATATTTAGATATATTAATATTATAATTTACATGCTAAAATTTAAAATAAAAATTAAGATATTAAAAGTAAAATTATAATTATAAATCTTAAAAGTTAAATGTTAAAGTTTAAAAAATTGAAATATAACAATTTTATTAAATCATGATTTATTCAATATTAAAATTTTTGTATTAAAATATAAAAAGGTAAAAAAATTTTAATTTGCAAGGGGAAAATATTTATTGGGGGATGTTGATTGCAAAGAGAATGTAATTATTCTGGGGAATTTTACCCCAAAATTAAGTTTTTGGCCAAAGTATCTAATTGGATCCACATACTCTTCTGTACGCGGTGGACAACCCTGGATGCAATTGCTAGAGGGGTGGCGCCCTGTACCCCAGTGGTTGTTGATTTTTTGATAAAAGGCAGGCGGGTGAGGGAATCAATAGGTTTTTTTCAGGGGGCACATGTACCTGTATAACGTTGCCAATGCAAAGAAGTCATACAGGACGTTCTTGACTGTCCTATATCCCTGCAGTGTCTTCTGGCGGTCAAGGGCTACGCGGCAAATATTCATGTGAATAGGTACATCCTCCAACTTTTTGACGTTGGTTTTTAATATGCAGTGAAGGAGGATTCCCAGGTATACCATGACGTGGATTCTTTGCAAGGTATACTTTTCTGAGAACATGCATCATTTTTTGAATGTTTGAACTAAGCTATCAATATAGGATGTTTGATTGAACTTGAAGAGGGTTCTGGGGGGCGCCTGACTTGTATCAGCCCCCCAGGCCTTGGCAAACAAAATAAGTAAAGGTTTGAAAGTATTCACAAGGACTGCATCCCCAACTTTATTTGACAGTGCCTTGAATACTTCATTAAAAATTGCAGTTTTCAAATATTCATTTCCTATTTGAAAGTTGGTTTTTATTAAATTCTTTTCATATTTGTTGATGTTTGTGAAGGGGAATCTTTGAATGCTTTTGTACATATATTCATTGAAGTTCAGTTTGATATCCCCGCAAATTTCATTCATTTCTTTGATTTTGATATTTGATCCTATTTCATATGCTACCCTTATCAATGGCAAGCACCCCGCGGGTGGTGAATATTCCCTATCTTGAGCTTCAATATTAAAAAAATTATTCATATTCTGTTGAATTATTTTATTTATTTGTTTTACAGGGGCCACCAGTGACTGGTAACCCCCGTAAAACAGACTTGGCGTAAAAGCCGCCACTTCTGCAACCTCATCCCCATTCCTGGTGATGACTAAAATAGATATAAGTAAAACATAAAAAGACTTACTAATTGTTTCCCCTGTGGCCCCCTCAGCCACAGGCGCCACTTTGGCAAACTTCATGAGTGTTGGATGCTCTTCATTAATTTTTCTAGGCTGAATTTTTCTTATCTTTCTTGCAACTTGTGTTTCTTCTTGGTTTTCATTTGATAATTTTTTTGTATTTCTTGCAGCGCTTCTGCTTCTTGATTGTGTTTCATTTTCATCTGTTTCCATTCAATTGTTTTCCTCTTTATTGGTGTTAATTTCCTTTTGAATTTCAGTTCCTTCAATTAGTTTGATCTTATTGTTTTTTTTGGCCCCCTGCCAGAACTCCCACAAATTGTAGGCCGCGTTGTTGAACTTCAGACTTGATAAAATTGTTCCCTGTAGATTAAGTAATGCTTCTTTGTTCTTTTCATCTATAATATTTCCCAATTTATCCAGAGCATCTTCTTTTGACTGGATTAGTGGCTGGCCCTTGTTATCCAGCTTTCCTGTCACTATTTCCCTGATTTTTTTTCTATTTCAACAACCTTTTGCAGGTGTGCTTCTAATTTGTTGATCAAGCTATATATTGTTGACATTTTGTTTGAATTCCATCAAAAAACTGGTTTTTATAGTACTATCTTCAACGCAGACATATTTTTCATCATCATTAATAAATTAAGACAATAAATGTAAATATTGCATTAAAATATTGCAATTAGACGTCTTCTTGATATTTTGATATTATGTGCATAACTCAATGCATTTTGTTTAATAAAATATATTGTAAACTTGGCCTTTTCCATTTTATTTTAATGAAATGAACTGTGTTTATATTAGGGCCATTAACGCTTAGTACAAATATTGAAAATTAGTGCATTTTACAGCCTGTATATTTAACTATTGGTAATAATTCTATAAACTTTTTAGTTGGATTTTGTGAGGTAATAATAATGTAATGTATTATTACCTCACAAAATCCAACTAAAAAGTTTATAGAATTATTACCAACAGTTAAATATACAGGCTGTAAAATGCACTAATTTTCAATATTTGTACTAAGCGTTAATGACCCTAATATAAACACAGTTCATTTCATTAAAATAAAATGGAAAAGGCCAAGTTTACAATAGATTTTATTAAAAAATGCATTGAGTTATGCACATAATATCAAAATATCAAGAGTTGACGTCTAATTGCAATATTCTAATGTAATATTTATGTTTATTGTCTTTAATTTATTAATAATGATGAAAGATATGTCTGAACATTATTTTAAGCTATTTATAAAATGTACAACATTTTATTAATTATGGGAAATTATAATAATGTAAAAACTATATTATTAATTATGGATTGAAAGAACAAAATCAATTTTAATGAGTTATCACAATGAAAAGATTTATTTACTAATCAAAGGACAGGAATGAGAGGGAATGGGCAGAATGAACATCACCTTCATCTGCACCTATGAAAGGGACAGCATCAGAGATAGTGGTGAGGGAATGAGTGGTGGTTTGGGAGTCAGGGTTGGAAGGCAGGTTTGATGGGGGGGGTTGGGGAGGCAGGGTTTGTTGACTGGGAAGGGGCAGCAAGAGCTGATTGCTTCAAAAGCTTGAATTCTTCCTCCATCACATATACTGGCTTGACAAAACAGATGGACTGGCGTGGGGGGAGGTGGGGGTCCTTTTGGGACTTATCACTATCACTTGCATAGAAGAGGATGAGATCAAATAAGTCCTGGACAGACGCAAAAGGGAAAATCTCATACCCCTTATCAATTTGGGTGCATAGTTCATTGTAGGTGGCAGGCTTTAAGCGCCTGAGGGCAGAACCAAAATTGTAGAGACATACATCTGCAAGATGCATGTTGGCATAGTTGATGGGGTAGGACCAGCAGGTATGCCCTGAAGCCCTGATTTCTTGGGTAACCCATTCCTGCTGCTTCATCTCTGCACTCAGTATAACTGTGTGCACAGCATTTTGTGTGGCCCACTCCTCCAGCATGGCCTTGAGCTCTGTCTGGCAGACATACCCATCTGCGGTGTTTTATATTGCCAAGTAATAATTGACGCCCAATGGGGAAACTGCCAACAAAACCCTGACAAACCAATACAATATTGTGCCACGCTTTTACATGTCAGACTGGATACACTTATCTCCAAAGTCTTGGATACTTGCAGATATCTTAGCATACAACAGGAAGATTACGTCATTACAGGCCCTCATTGCCCTCCCTTTGATAAAATTAATAATAGTTGAATTGTAGGGGTCAGTGTCCATCAAAATGGGGCCACTAAGAACTTGATTGGACAAGATTCTGACAGCAACAACAACTCTGTGCATCCACAAATTCACCGTTCTCTTATTTGTGAAAATGCCGTGAAGTTCCAGTTGGAGATGGACCTGGATCAGGAGCATCCACAGGTCACACTCCATAATAGTCATCATGAGAGGGTGGGCTTTTTCACCTTGAGTTGAAGAACGGGCACCAGTTGGGGTCTTCTTGGTAGGGGGGCCACAATTGGTGTGGGCTCAAAGGGTTGCAGCCACAGTCGACTTTTCAAAACCCATTGCAGTTGGAATTTCCCCAAGGGACATAAGCATCCCTTGCTTTTCAACCATTTTGAGAACAATCTCTGAAGTGGTCAATTTTCTTCTGTGTCTTGCAGGCTTATTGGCTAGGGGAGGAATGTATCTGTCTTGGGAACCAGACAGTGTCATCTGATTGGCTGTTTTGGGATATTGGGCTCTCTGGGTGACCCCATGGCTAAAATGGCTGGTTCTGGATGCCATTGCTGATAAGGGATTTGGGTTGGCAGCTGCCTGTGCATGGTGGGCAAACAGGGTCATGCTGGAAGTTGAAGAAGAAAGAACAGACTCCTGGGTGGGGCTTGCAGAGGGGCCTACAGGTTGGGAGTGGCCATAGACATAGGCTTCACCGTTAAGAGACCCTGTGTAGCCCTGCATGATTTTGTCAAGGCCAGGAAACAGCTCATTGACTTGGTTGTTATTGAAAGAAGATGTAATAAATTTTTTATTATAACTTTAAACTCAAAAAGAGATATGTTTATTTTAGTCAATTTTATTGTTAAGTATGTTAAGTTGGTGAATAGTAGGATCTAAATTTAGCTGTCCTAAATTGGAATAGGATGATTTTTGAGAATGTCTATGATTCCTAAAAGAATCAGCACAAATCCACTCTAGATCTTTTAGCATCCTTTTTGAGACACCCATAAATTATATTTATTTCAAATTCCTTGCAATTATGATTTGAAACTTGGTTCTTGGATTTGACAATCCCGCAATTTCAGATTTGTTAAGCTTTACATGAAGTCTATGATTTGTTTGAAATACAGGAAATCTCAAATTGTACATTAGAATCCCACATTTCTGATTCATGTATCCCACATTTGTTTTCTGGGTTTTGTCTTTTGTTAGTTGAGTTATCTGCCTAAGAGATTTGAAATTTGCCAATTTAAATAGATCAAAAAAAGTCAAATTAAATGTTTGATTTTATTAAATATTTTATCTTTCACTCAGCTGAGTTGCCTGCATAAGTGATTCAAAATTTGGACCAAGGATTTGACAATCCTGCATTTTTACGTTCAGGTTCTGAATTTACAGTATATTTACTTTAGTTATAACTAGGAATGGGGATGAGGTTGCAGGAGTGGCGGCTTTTATGCCAAGTTGGGTTTACAGGGGTTACCAATCAAGGTAGCCCCTGTAAAACAAATAAATAAAATAGTTTAAAAAAACATCAATCAATATGCAACAAAAGAAGCAATGAATAGGGAATTCAAAGCACCAGAAGGAAGTTCAACTTGGGTCAGAGAAGCCTATGAAGTAGGTGCAAGTATCAACTTCAAAGGAATGATGGATATCCAAATAAATGTCAACATGAATTTTGATAAATATATCTTTGAATGCCTTGGACAGTTTTAATTTTCAACTACAAACACATGTGAAATAAACCTGAAAAAAGTCAATTTCAAGTTCCACAAGAAAACATCAAAGCCGCAATATTCAATAACTTAATAAAATCAATATCAAATCAAATAGGCAATGCATTTTTAGTCAATAAGATGAAACCTTTATTCATATCTTTTGCAGAGGCATGGGTGGCAGATGCCTCCAAAAGGCCTGACTCTCCTTTAATCAATTTTTCAAATACATCCTATACAAATTGATTAGTTATTACCTACAAGAAATTCTGCTTATTTGCAGAAATCTATACCTCACAGCAAATGCATCTCCCTGGTTACCTTGGGGTAGTACTACACTGCATTATGAAGGCCAATGTGAAGAAGCTGGAGGACGTCCCTGTCATGGCCCATATCAGAGTCTGGCTGGACTTCCACAGGGGAGGCAGGCCAGGCCTGAAAGGCCAAGTACACAATAGGCGCAATTCTGACCAGGTAGTTGATTGTAGTAGCTAGGGAATGCCAACTCCCAGTATAGGGAACAACCTGATTGGCCAGCCCCAATACTGTGATATAGAAAAAACTCAACTTACTGAAGACCTGGGCAGGAGGCACAGTTGGCAGGGTGAAATTAGGAGGAATCTCCAGCATGGAGAGAAAAATGATCACTCTTGGTGGCCAGGAGGGAGAAGATATGTGAGTGGCAAAGTGTAGTGGAGTTATGAATAAATGCAAACAGAATAGTCATATTAGTGCAAACATAGATAGTTCTTGCAATAAAATAATGAATCCTGAGCATAAAATTGTTTAATTTGAAGATGTCAACAGTGAGAGGGGATGCCAGTGTTACCAGCTATATCCTGCTGAAAAACTGCAATTGGACTTACTGGCAGCTCCTTATTGGTTTTCAATGAATTATTCTCAAGTTGGGTTCCATTGGTGACTCCTGATTTGTCAGTTAAATGGATCCTTTCATTATTTTTGCCCTGGGGAAGCTGGCAGGGGAATTTTAGGCCATTTGACAACCCAAGTCCCCAATTCTGGGTTTCAGAGGGTGTGGGCCAATTAAAATCTTTTCCACTCGGCTTTGGGACAGTTTTCAATTGTCCCTAGGCTTGGCATTGACCAGGGTTTAATTCTCCACTTGGAATTAAAGTTTCTTTTGGGTTAATCTGCATGGTTGACAACATGATTATTCAGTTACGCAATTGCTCCATTGCAGGAGTTGAACCTATGCAACGTAGGGGTTTTTCTGGCCCATTCTGGGCCCTGACAGTCCCCCTTTTAAATGAACGTCAGCTGGCTGGCACTGGATAAAATGAAGACACTGCAGGGCTACCAAACCGTAGATCATGTCCTATACAAATGTTTTACGTTAGCTTTGTTGTACAGATACACAATACCTCCCAAGAACCAACTTCTCATCAATTCACTTTTGCAACTGCCTTTTATAAGACACTCAGCCACCACTGGGGTGCTGAGCGCTACCCCTCTAGCAATTGGCGCCAGAGTTGTCCACCACATACAAAAGAGTATGTGGTCCCAATTGGATGCATTAGCAGAAAATATAATTTTGGGGTATAATACCCCAGAATAATCACATCCCCCTTTGCAATTTGCATCCCCCTAATAAATCATCTTCCCTTGCAATTTAACTTTTATATTTTTTTATTAAAAATATTTAACTTTAAATATTAAATTTTAATATTTAAATTATAAGTTTTAAATTTTAATAGTTAAATTATAATAGTAATATATCTAAATATGTTATAAGACATTATTTATAGTTACAAACATGTCAAATAATAAAAAATAATTTAAAAATGTTTTTATTAACTAGCTTGTTGAGTATGGGTTTATTTATCACATAGATAAACATTGAGAATTTAATTTATCCACAACAAGCGGACCACTCCACTTATGTTATAAACAAGTGATTGTTTAGAGCTCAAATTACCTTTCCCTTGTATAATAATTTAATAAATATATTTGATATGCTTGACCCACGTCATAAGTACTAATTAGTAAGAGATACATGAACATCATTGGTTTTTGTGTTGTGTGGCTATAGTGGCACTGAAATAATAAGGATCAGATGGTGACTTGCAAGGTCTGCTTTGTGGCTTAAAAAAGCCAAAGTCCCAAAAAGGGCTCATATTTATTTAAATAAAATTAATTTATTTCCATGTTTTTAATTTATTTATTTATTTGTTAGCTCTACAGTCAATATACTATTTGGTGCATTATAATAAAAAACAATTATCTCTATATCTAGTATAATTAATTTTATTTATCTTTTGACCTAATTCTTATATGTCTATAATACAATTTAATGTCATATCATTATATATAAATAATATTTTTCAAGTCCTACTAAAAACAAAATAAATAAAAATAAAAACAAATAAAACCCAGAGCACACATTTATCTGATTAGCTTGGAGGCAAGGGCTTTGGGGAGAAAGGATTCTATGTGCTCATAGAAAGCCGCCACCACATTAGGTGGCATTGCAAATTGGCTAATCTCAAGAATATTGAATAGGTCATTGGTGTCCTAAGAGAGGCCTTTCTTCACCTTATTCTTGATCCACCCAAATATCTTCTCAATTGGGTTAAGAAATGGAGAATATAGGGAGAGGAAGAGGAGTCTCATTGGAAAATCAGCAATGCAGTGGCTGGAGGAATGACTATTCTTGTCAATGGGTGAGAACTTGGAAACTACCAGATCTACTTTGTGGAGCCCAACATTGTCAAGCACAACAACGTTGGTTGTGCCGCTATAATTTATCAGAAGGTACTCCTTGAGAGCTCAGAGAAAATTGAGAAAAGTCCTGCTGTTATGGGAGCCTTTAATCATCTGATACTGGTCCAACCCGTGAGGACCAAGAAGCGCAACCATGGGATAGGTCTGGGAACAGACAGCTGCACAATGGGCTACGCTGTCCTTGGACCCCTTCTCAATCCACCCATGCCTAGACCTGAGTGAGGAGGAAATTTTTTTGTTGATATAGAAGAACTGGACATTCCCAGTCTCCTTTAGTGCCAGATATGTCCTGGCATAAATGTGTTGATCCTTGATGGTCTTTTCACTGTTACTATTGTACAGAGAAACTCCGAGCACCTTTCACAAGAAGCCCAAATCAACCATTGCTTTGTAAACAAGGGTTTTGAAAAAAGAAAGCCCAAACTCTGTGGTGAGCATTGATTGGACAGCAAGTGAGTCCAGGTGACAATCCTTGGTAACCCACTGTTTTATTGTGTCAATATGCACAGGCTGCAAGAGTTTGGGCTGCCGCTTAGCCTTGGAAGATTTTGCAATTTTCCCGGTGTTGCCATACTTGGTGTTGATGTTGGCAATGTATCTGGCTGTGACACCAAATTGGGATGCAATATTCCAAACTGCTATTCCCCCGTTCAAGCAGTTGAGGAGAGCTTCACGCTTATTATCCATCAACCAATGCAGGCCCTTGACAGCTATTGCAGCATCCTGGCTAACAGGCTCAACACAGGGGATGGGGACCTTTGTGTAGAAGGTGGGATCATGCTTGGTTGCTCTGGCGCTGTCAATGGTGGCATACAACACAGGTGCAGATGACTCCTCAATTGTGGCCAATGACTCATAGGTGGTGTCAAAGACACCAGGGCAGGAAGTGGCAAATCTTGGACAAGAGTGCAGGGATGGATGACAACTGGGTACACAGTGGAGGTGTAAGTAACCTCAGTATTCCCAGTGACCCTGGTGTAGGAGACTTTGGTGGCAGGCCTTGAGAGTGGCTTCTGTCTTGGATTAAGAATGGTTGGTTGGGCTTGGGATGTGGGAGGTGGTTGACTGGTGATGACGCCTTGGGAGGCCTGTATGTTGGCATGACTCTCTCAAGTTGGGTTCTGGGTCTGTTATTTGACCTTCTGGGACGCCCTCTTGGATAGGCTGCCCTGCAGGCTGGTGCAGGAGCTGGTTGAGAATACAATTGATAGTCCATAAAAATAGAATAAAAAATATATTTTAGATTAAATATGTATTTATTTGGATTTTTGGTTTAGTAGTGAGTAGTTATTTTCTCCTGATTTAGCCTTGAATAGTAACAGAATTTCTATATTGGTGATTTGAAGTGAATAATATTGTATACTTTCTGGGTTTGGATGATTTTAAAGTTTAATCACTTTTTATGTCTAAACATGGTTGTTGAGATTGAATTTAACATTTGATTTTATCTAGAGTGGAGCTTCTTGATTTGGTTTGTGTTTCCTAGTGTGCTTACTATACATTCAATTTGGATTCCAGTTCCCACAATTAATATTTGAGTTTACTAGTGCCATTCAAAAGTGATTTGAAATTCAGTTCTTGGATTTGACAATCCCGCAATTCCAAAAAACATAGTATACTTAATGAAAATGGTTGATGGATTTGAACACTTCAAAACTGATTCCAGTTAATTAATTTTGTCCATTGGAAATATGTAGTTCAACTTGAACTTTGCAAAGTGTCTATGGGTTCCTGCATTTTTAAAAATTCAAATAAATACACAAAAAATCAATTTAATTAAAAAAGGCCATCCCACAAAAGTGATTTGAATTTTGGACCAAGGATTTGACAATCCCACATTTTTATGTTTAGGTTCTGAATTCACAGTAGCAGTTTTTACATCAGGGAGGATGAATTGACCCAAGCCAGTCAAAAAACCACCAAACTCACAAAAAACCAACCAAACTCAAAGCAAAATCAAGGATTGGTGGGGTTATAACAATTGCTGATAATTTGGAGCAGGAAGATGTTCTGTCACTTATTTTCCCGTTGACTGAATTTGATCCAACTGTAATTTTCTTCATGTTTAATTTTTTACTTTGCAGCAATAAAAAAATCAAAAATACAAGATAAAGAAAGTCTTTCCTATAAAAGTTATTCTTTGAAACTTTTAAAGTTCTTATTTTACTTTCTAGCAGTGAAATTCAATTTAATTAGCTTTTAAAAAGGTAAATATTTAAAATTAAGCCTCTTAAATACAAACAAGTGTTGCAATATCTACAATTACTTCCTCTTGAGAAACTAATTCACTGAGAAACTTGCCAAATGATCTCCCAACTATATATTAAGTCAGTGGCACTGTTATTATTTGGCCATCTATTATGGGAATCAAACATTCTGAGCCCTAAGAGGAACAACACTTGGACAAGCCTCATGACCTAAGAGGAACAACTACTTGGATAAGCCCCATGAATACCATGATGTACATGGACAGTATATGGCTTCCCATGATACTATATAACACTTCAAACTCATATCAAATAAAGTATCATTATCTTCTTAATTTTCCCCTTTATCTTGTTTATTATACTTCACAGAAGTATATACTCAAAAGTGGTAGCACAGGTAGGTTATCCACACCTACACAACTCAAAGAAAAAATTCCTCAAAAGAAAAAACCCAGCAGATGGCACTCCCCACAGTCTGGAGATAATACAAAAAAGGACAAGACATCCCAACAGGATTTTTTATATTCAAAAATGTCTTTGTACCAACCAAACAGTACAACTTTCTTAGCACACATGGAGTCTTGAACCCACCTCCAATTACCAAAATGACTAAAATACCCAACATAGTATTTCAACGCCTACACTCAGCAGAAACTAGAACATTCTCAAGACTTATCCAAGAAAATTCCAACCTATGGATTCAAACCACATTAAATAAGTTTACACAAGTAGGCTACCTCCGCAAACTCTGGGCTAGTGAAATTGCTCTACTCAGCACCAGGGCTGCCTCACGCTTTGTAAGCAAATGGTTTGACCAACACCCTGATCACAACAAAGACTGGGACATGTTCAAAGCCACCTTACTGGAGAAGTTTGACATAAAAGACTCCAACATGGTGATCATGACAGAACTCAGAACCTTTCAAAATGACAGGAACTATTGAGGAGTACATTGCAGCCTACAAAAACATACATGAACAAGCTCCCAACACCATCAACTTTGATGAGGCTGGTCCACAACTGGACTTCTACAATGGCCTCCCCACGCATATTAGACGTCAGTTGGATATAGGCCACTGCAAGAATCTCAAGACATATTCTTGGAAGGAAAGCATGACACACAAAAACCTGATAACCTACATGCAACAAACAAACAAAAAGAGAGTCCCATAGCAAAGAAGGATCCTTGACCTAATAAATAACCCAACCAATCCAAAAAACCCATTTTTGAGGTGGAAATTGTACCACTCAAGCAAATCAAATGAGCACTGATAACAAGACTGAGGAGGGAAAAGCTCAGGGGAGTGCTTAGGCAAGCCACCCTCCCCCACTTTACAAGAATTGTACAGGGACCAAGACGTGGACTCAATTACCATGATCCAAGTACCCTCCAGTAATCCTATACTGTTTGCTACCCAAACTGGAAATAAACTCCTCAATTATCATTTCTGCTTTTGCAGATATCAGGGCACATCACTATTTGGCACTAGAGCAGACTAATCCCTAGTTGACAAAAATTTGCCAACCTCATGAAACTACCCACAATCCAAAGTAATGTCAAAATGTTTATCATGGCAGATAATATGAGTACACTAGTCACCAGAGAAGCAAAACCCTTCTGCGCCCAAATAAAAGATGTGCAGACTACATTTAGTGGCCCAATCATACCTATCCCCAAGTGAAATGTTGTACTTGGCCTGGACTGGATGAGAAAGACCAAACCTCATATCAACTGGGATAGCGCTACCCTCACCATATAACATGGCAAGGTGCACCACCATGTATACCCAACTCACTTTGACACTCTCATGAGAGACCATGTATTCATAAAGATTACAGAAACAGAGGAAGAAAAAGACCCTAGCAAAATCAATTAGAACACCTGTGTTGTAACTGTGCTGTTTTAGCAGAGTTATAAGGGGAAAATATTTAGAAGCTAGATAATAATCTTTATTGAGAGATAGTGATTATATAGTCATTTTGAATCAAGGATAACAGGAACATGATTGTGTTGATCACACAGTTGGATGGCAAAGGGGGTGGCTTGATCCTGGTAATGAGTCAAGCGCTAAAACAAGGTATCCAGCATAAAGGATCATCATCTGTTCATGTTGTTGGATTTGGCAATTCAAGTTGACTTCCTAGTCTGGCTTCAAGTGGCCGGGTAATTGGATTGCAGGTCACAAACCTGCTTGTTTGGAACCTTGCTGGCGGGTTGAGCCTGCTGTTTTGACCCCCAACTGAAGGTTGGCCTCCTCTGGGGGTAGGTTGTCAGGAGCCCAGGTGCCGTACTGAACTAATTGTTGTTCTGTGGCGGGCAGGGCAGTTTCATGTTGTTTTTGTCTTGCTTTGCAGGGTCTCAGGTAATCATGGTTTAGGGTCTTGTCTTGTTTGCGCTTCCTGAGTCCTTGCACAAGGTAAGTGTTATTGTCATTTACCTTTATAATGATTGATGGTCCTACTTTCTTGGGTTGTAGTTTGCTTTTATCAACATTCATGACCCAAACTTTGTCCCCAACTTCATGTCTATCTTAGATGGGAACAAAGGTCTTTTGAAGACGTTCATTTCCCTTTTCTGTTTGCTTGCTGTTGGCCTCTATGACTTGAGGGTCTGAGCGTGGGCAACTTTACTTGGGACTTCCAGTTTGGGTCCTGTTAATGCTTGAATGATATTTGGATGTGTGCTGTATACCAACTCAAAAGGGCTTTTCCCGGTGGATCTGTTCACTTGGGTTTGGCACACAAGTAGTGCAGTCAATAGCTGCTTATACCAGTCCTCAGGTCTCCTGGTAGTGAGATTGGCTAGGGCTTGCACAAGGCTGCCATTAAGCCGCTCTACACGTCTATTGGCCTGTGGGTGATATGGTGTTGTCACGGTATGTTTGACCCCATTTTTAGCGAGGTATACATTGGTGTTTTTGGAGGTCAATTTTTCCCTCCATTGATTATCAGGAGTTCTGGCTTTCCAAACTTGCTGATTATCTCTTTTCCAATGAATTGTTGTACATCATTGCCAGTGTGCGCCCTCACTGCTTGGGCTATTGGCCATCTTGTAGCAAAGTCTATGGTGGTGATGATGTATTTCTTATCATTGTGTTTCCCTGGCATGGGGCCAACAACGTTGAGGGCCCATACCTTGAAGGGTAGTTGTGTGCAGATGGGTAGTACTGACTTTAGAGGGGTTTTACTTTTGGCAAACTTTTTGCATACCTCACATTGGTCTAGGACTTCCTGAACGTCACAATATAAGGTTGGCTATTAGGCCTTGTGCTTAAGGAACTCATATAGGTTCCAAATCTTGGTGTGTCTGAGGTCTCTGTGATAGCGTAGGATGATGTCTACTTGCTGGTGCGTGGGGATATAGGGAATGGTAGTACCGCCAGACATTTTTATATGCAGGGTCCTCTACACGTCAGCAAATAGGTGTTTGTTTTTGATAACGTTTTCTTTTTTCATATTGGTTATACCAGGGGGGAAACCCTTGTCCTTTGTTTGAGCACTAAGAGAGGACAGTCTGGGTTGAGCCCATTTTTCCCTCTCAAGGCACAGACATACAGGCGGGAGAGGGTGTCTGCCATGGCAAGCTCAGCCCCAGGTTTGTACTGTATGAGCATGTTGAATCTCTCCAAGAGCTCCATCCAGCGGGCTTGGGGCAAGACAGGTTTGCTTGAGTTTTGAAATATATGAGCAACTTGTGGCCGGCCAATGCTGTGAATTCTTCCTGTTGTTATAGATAACAACGCCATTTGACTAGGCAGTGTACAATGGCCAGCAGTTCCTTATTGTGGATAGGATATCAACACCTGACATCTGTAAACTTTTGCGATTCATAAGCTACAGGCAGGAAGTCACTGTCACTATTTTTGATTTGTAGTACTCCCCCAATGGATGTATCTGAGGCGTCAGTTTCCATTTGATATTCCCTGTTGCGTTTGGGGTATTATAGGATAGGAGCTGTTGTGAGCTTCTCCTTGAGGCGTCTAAAACAGAGGTCACATTGGGGGGTCCACAAAAACTTGGACCTGGCACCTGTTATGGCAGATAAGGGAGCAGTCAAGACGCCACAGCCAGGTATGAAACACTGTACATAGGCCACCATCTCCAAGAAGGTGCAGAGTTCCAACTTACCTTGGGTGGCGGCATCTTGCACATGGCCTGTATCTTTTGACTGTCAGGTTTAATGCTGTCCTTTGAGACTATGTATACCAGGAAGGGTAATTGCTTGTGGAAGAGCTGGAACTTGGAGGGCTTGGCCAACAGTTTGTATTGTACCTTTGTATCAAAAACTGCCTCTAGGTCCCTGTGGTATTGTTCCACCAAGGGGCTGTAGACAATGATGTTGTGTAGATAGACTAGAGCATGCTTGTCTATGTGTGGCGCAAACACTTTGTTCATGAAGATCACAAAGGTGGAAGAGGCATTTGTCATGCCAAAGTTGAACATCACACATTTGTATGAGCCATATTTAGTGCAGAAGTCTGTTTTGGGGATGTCTTCCTCCTTAATACAAATCTGGTTGTAGCCTGCAGTCAGATCAATCTTGGAGAAGACTGTGGCTCCTCCCAAGGCGTCAAATATATTGCCAATCAGTGGTAGTGGATAACAATTCTTGATGATAACTTTGTTTAGGGCTTGGTAGTCTGTGACCAGACATAAGGTACTGTCCTTCTTGGCAACAAAGAATACAGCAGCCCCAAAAGGAGACTGTGAGGGGCGGATAAGTCCTTTCTCCAACGCCTCCTTGAGATAGGCACATAAGGTGTTGTCTTTGTTTGGGGTCAGCCTGTAGATAGGGCGCGCTTTGGGGACAGCTCCTTTGAGTTGGATGGAGTGTTGAATGTGTTTCTCTGGGGGCAACCCAGGTAGAGCTTCCTTGAAGATTTCTGGATGGCAGGCCACAATTTTGTAATCCTGAGGCGTGGAGGTATCCTGGTGATCTTTGAATTGTATGAGCTTTTACTGGCAGAGGTCCCAGTCAATTGCCTTTAGGTTTTCCTTTTTGTCCAGGGTCTATGTGATGCGCACAAAGACGTGGTTGCGTAGGAGTTGGTCCACTGAGTCAGGATAGATCTGGTGGTTGACACCTTCACGCTTGATGGTCAACACTGAGGTTGCTCAGTATAAGTGAGGATTGTTCTTTTGTAACCAGTCTAACCCCAGTACAATGTCAAACTTTGGGAAGCCAATGACAGGACCTTGGATGGTGGAGTGGAGGTTCTCAAGCATGACGAAGAAGGGGGTAGTTTCCCTTGTGATGGCAATGTGGTGTTCATCAGCCAGGACCACGTTTTTAATCTGCAAAGGATTAGTGGATAGCTTGAACTTATCTACAAAGCTGCTGTTGACTAGGGTTTGATCTGAACCCAAGTCCAGAAGTGCTGAGCCTGTGTAACTGCAAAAACAGAAAGGATAGGACATCAGCTTATTGGGATGTCTGGCAATGGTGTACAGTACCAGGTACTCTGAGGGTACTTGGATCATTGGACATTGGTCCACGTCCTCAGGTTGGTACTCATCATTGGGCAAGTCAGGAGTTGTGTGGGGAGAGCTTGGCTCACTTAATGCTCTCCCCAGGCTTTTCCCTCATCTTGATTGCCTTGCATGGCAGTGATATGGAAATGGGTACAATTTGACTGGCCATTGTTTCCATTCCCATGTCTGTTTGAGCTTATGGGTTTATGGTTGGTCTTATTCCTGTTGTTTCCAGGGGGTGGTTGAGTGGAGCGCCCGCCTTTGTGGGAATCCTTGGGTCTCTCTCATTTCCCAGTTTGTGTCTTATGAAGGGCATTGGAGGTTTGTTCCACTTTCTCTGCTTCCCGGTACAGACTTTGTAGGTTGATCACTTGATCCAGGTTCTTGTGTCTCATTAAATGCAACTTGAGGGCATCATAGTACATGAGGTGTATGGCTGGGGTGTCAAAGGCCATGTCATATGGTGCAAAAAGTTGGAGCTCCTTGTAGGCGCGGGTGAGTTCCTTCACAGTGCCTGTCTGGGTTAGGTTCTTTACTTGGTATATGATCATGAGCTCTGTGTCCTTAAGCACAAACCTTGCCAAGAAGTCTTGCTTGAAGGTATCCCAGTTCTTGTTGGTGTGTTCTTTGTGCCACTTGTCACACCAGGTGCCAGCCTTGTGGGTCAGGAAGATGGAGATTTCTGCAATCCAAAAAAGCTGTGGGCATTCCATCTGGGCCAGCTTGCTCTGGGTGAACTGGATCCATGCGGCAGCGTTGTTGTTGTTGGCCCTGGCAAAAGGTTCCAAAGCAGCGCTTCACAGTCTTTGGGCTACATAGGCAGGCATGGTGTTTTTATTGGTTGGCCGCAGAATAGAGGAGGGAGCCTGGAAGAGCCCTCATGCAGACATGGTGTTGAAGGCGGGTAGTGGAATCACTGTGTTCTGGTACAGGACAAAGTCATCAGATATCTTGGTACCAGGGGTGTACGGGGTCCAGTCCAGCAGGAGGCCAGACATAATTCTGTCAAGGATTTGTTGACTGCGGCGCGTGCAGGCAACAGGCTTAATTTTTCAAGATAAGGTAGGATGGACAACCTACCTGTGCTACCAATGTTGTAACTGTGCTGTTTTAACAGAGTTACAAGGGAAAAATATTTAGAAGCTAGATAATAATATTTATTGAGAGATAGTGATTATATAGTCATTGTGAATCAAGGATAACAGGAACATGATTGTGTTGATCACACAGCTGGATGGTGAAGGGGGTGGCTTAATCCTGGTAATGATTCAAGCACCAAAACGAGGTATCCACTATAAAGGATCATCATTTGTTCATGTTGTTGGATTTGGCAATCCAAGTTTACTTCCTAGTCTGGCTTTGAGTGGCCGGGCAATTGGATTGTGGGTCACAAACCTGCTTGCTTGGAGCCTTGCTGGCAGGTTGAGCCTGCTGTTTCAACACCTGCATTTATGAGATTATACACTTTAAAAATGTAGAGACCTCACAAGAACAAGACCCAATCTGAGAACAGCTAGTCTTAGAATTACCTTACGTTTTTCAAGAAAAGTTACCAGGGATCCCACCTAACTGGGGCATTTAACATGAAATTGACTTCAAAGGGAGTGTACCAAAAGCACAACCCATCTACCACCTAACACCACAAGAAGATGACACACTAAAGGCTTACCTAGATGAAGCTCTTGAAAAGGGACTCATTTGACCTTCTAAGTCTTCTTTTGGTATGGCTGTCTTTTTTTAGCAAAGAAAGATGGTGGGCTCTGCCTATTCACAGACTACAGGGCACTCAACAAGATCACAATTAAGAACAGGTATACTCTGCCCCTGATTGATGAACTTTTTGACTCCCTGGGGGCCCCAAGTCTTCACAAAAATCGACTTGACAGCAGGTTATCATCAAATCCCTGTTAAACCAGAAGATATTGCCAAAACTGTGTTCAGAACCAAATACAGATCCTTTTAATGTGTTGTCCTCAACTTTGGCATAAAAAATGCCCCAATTACCTTTGTGACCTTTATAAATAAAGTTTTTAAAGAGCACATTAGAAAAAGGGCTATTTTCTACCTTTACAATATAATTATATACAGCCCAACTATAGAACAACAATGAAAAGATGTCTTCCTGGTTGTTTACACCCTTCAAGATAACCAACTAATAGCAAAGCCCTCAAAGTGTGACTTCTTCTAAGAAGAACTCCCATTCTTAAGGCACATTATAAGCAAGGATAGAGTGAAGCCAGACCCATAAAAGATACAAACCATAACCAACATGACAGCACCACAAAATAAGAGCAAGCTTCATACATTCCTAGGCATGGTAGTGTTGCAACCAAGTTTCCCTCCTTGTCTTCCAATATATCTTACAGCACACAGGAGACAGTTGATGAGTTGCCCCAGGACATATCTAACGGCATGAATCAATATGATGGTAATGTCAAATTGTGGGCACTATCTCCTAATTAGGAGCATTGCCAATTTGACTTGCTGATCCCTGCACAAGTTATTCCACAGTCCAAACCTTATGTTGAAACCACCAGTGCGCCACTCCCTGTGGCCATGTGGCTTCCCTATATGGTATATTAATTACAGTATTACTCAATAAACCACATCTTATTCTATCCATTCTTGTCCTTCCTATTGGGCTGTTGTCTTCCCTAATCAAATACTGAACTCTCATTGGTTCATTTTCAACAGTGGTAGTAGCAATAGGTTTGCAACCTAACCATAAGGAAATTCCTTCAAGAAAGGACAGAGTACAAGCCATATGGTTACTCCCCACTAAGAAACTTTCCTTATAATCCCAGAGGGGGGAATCCCCAAAGGATATGTTATCTACCAGGACCAGCTGGTGCTCACAAGTGTGTACAGTTGCCCCTGCCTGGGGCAGCACAACATAAGTGTCACCCTGCCTCAATTGGATCTTTCACAACACTTTTTAAGCCTCCAGCTCAAGTTCTTTGCAGGTGGTGTAGAAGTGGCCAACATTGTAAGCTGGCTCCATTCTACCAAAGCCCAGCTTTGCATCTGCCAAGTTCCTGAACCTATGTGGGTTATCACCACATCTGGGCGCCTCATGGGGCCTGCGGCTGTGTGGTTTACCAACCGGGTAGGCCAAGAACAGGAAGTCACCTGGTCAACATTCAGGGACGACATCAAATCCTTTTACAGTGAAAATTTTTCACCCATTGTAGTGGGAACTCCCCTCCTGGCCATCAAACAAGCAGGATCTGTCCACAAATACCTTGAAGTTTGGCAACAAGCCCTTGCTGCCGCCCCAGAAGCTGTCACTGACAGAAAGACCATGTTGCTCACTCTTATTGTCAATGGCCTTAAGCCTCATATTTGCAAATGGGTTCCCATATGGCATTGTACCTCTATTAAAAACTGCTATAAAGCCATTATGGAGGCCAATAAACAAGCTTTGATGGGGTTCTGCAGATCCAATGATGCACCCCCTCAGTCTTATCCTGCACCTAGCAGTGCCCACAATCAAGTGGGCTGCCACCAATCCTGTCAGCAGGAAAATGGAATTAAGCGTCACCAAAAGGGGGAGAGTGAGGTTCCTGTTCACCAGTCCCCAAAGTACGTCCTGGGTCATAGCCAGGGACCAACTGGAAGGAGTTATCATTCTCTAGTAAGGGAAAATGTATCTCAGAAATATGTATAGGGGTCAAAATGGGCTTTTATTCACTTTCAGAAGGAAGATCCCCTTAGAAACCTTCTGATATATGGCCCAGGGGTCTGGGAAACAATATAGATGTGCCAATACTTGGAGTCCTCTAAAAATCTCTTGGACTCCTTGTACTTGGTCTTAGACTCCTGCTCCTTAGTCTTGGACTCATGTGCTGTGCTTAGGGTCCAGCTCCTTATCTCAAGCTCCAGCTATTTTATCTTGGTCTTCAGCTCTCTGTATATCTCTAGTGGCCTTGTCATCCTACTTGATCCAGCGCCCAACCAAGCTCCTGCTTGCAACCCAAAGGATTTCCAAAAACCCTCTGTTAAAGATCCCAAAAAAACCTTGTAACTTTCCAGCTAGCCTCCTTCTTATAGTGTCTCTTTCCCAAAGGTTCCACCTTCATAATGGCTTTCTTCAAAAGCTTAAATCATTGTTACTCACTTTTCCTATAATAACTTAAGCTTACATACTTACTTTCAAAAAAGCTTAAAGTATTAATTCACTATTTTCTTGCTTATACTTTAAGCTTTTGGCTTCCAACTAATCATATTCATCAGGAAACCTGCCAGAACTCAACCAATTAATGCAGAGCGCAAAACTAGACCATTTATGAAGTTCCAGTGCAATCTAACTAGGAAATCAATTTCCACTGCTCAAACCACTCAAAGCAACAAGTCTTTGTGTACCAAAGCGTTAACCAATCCACTATTCCAGTACCATTCCAGTCAATAAGCTCCCAATAAATCTACAGTTCAAACACTATAACTTATTTCTTCTTTTCCTTTCTTTTTTTATAATAGTTAATTCCATCTTTATTATATCTTTTGGCAGCATTGATTAATTCTTTTGCTGCTTCTTTATTATAAACATCTACATTTCCAAAAGTCCAAAACAAGCATCCTAGCTCCTGTATCCACTTCTGCTAGTCCTTCTTAGCCAAATTTCAGTTCCTCAGCTAGTCCTTCACCAGTATCTTCTAGTCCTTTAGCTAGTCCTGCATCATGATCTTCTAGTCCTTAATCTAACCCTTCTTCATCCAACAGCTAGTCCATCACTCAGTCCTTTCCAAGCCATAAGCCAGTCCTCACTATGAACCACCTAGGTTCCAACTGCACTATGAACCAACTTGGTTCCAATCCTCCCTATGAACCATCTTGGTTCCAATCCACACTATGATCTTCCAGTCCCTCAACTAGTCTTCACTGTGATCATACAGTCCATCTTACTAGTCTTCACTGTTGATCCCACACTATGAACCACATTGTTTCCAAAATCAGTCTCTGTTAACAATACCTGTAGACTCAGGCATAAGTCTACATGGCTACCAGATTTCAACTGGACTCTTGCAAGTGGCATCCACTTAGGCCATCCAACCACATATAATCCTCATGTCCATCCAGTTGTCTTTACTCACCCAGGTTGATTAAGTCTGAGCTTTCAGTTGCAAAGTAATCAACTTTACTTCCCAGAGGCCTGATCATACCAGGTTCTGAAGCTGCTTCCCCAAGCAACCACCCTAGTAACACCTCTGAGCATATTCATGCTCCACTGTTAACTTCATAACCTTCCCAAAGTCTTGAGAGAAACACAAACAAGGACACCCTACCAGTCTATTAGATAGAGTACTTGCTCACAGATCTCCTGTAAGCGCACTAGGGCACATAGAGCTATCAAAGCTCCTCCCTCTCCTGGCAGCCCATGTTACCCACCAGGGTCACAACAACTTCCATCCTGGGTAGCCCATGCTACCCACCAGGCTGGACCACTCCCCACCCCAAGCAGTCATCATTCCCTGCTGGGTGAGGACAACTAACCAGCCTACAGCAGCCAGTGTTCCCTGCTGGGCTATCACATAGTTTGCCTCTAGTAGTCCTCTGTTATCTAATAGGCAGGTCTTACCTTTCCTAGTAGCCAATATTCCCTACTAGGCCCCTACCTGTTAAAAGCCACTAGACTTTCTGTTGACTAAAATCAGCCCTCCTGTAAAACCACCCAACATGTGGACTGTCACAGGGAGCTTCAGCTAGCTCAGATTAAAGACCCAGGAAAAGCCTGGGGGTTGTAGATACAAGAGTTCTGCAGCCCTGCTTGATTCCCACTCCCAATATCTCCTTACCAAAAAAAACCCTGAAGCTATAATGTGCACAATGTCATGACCCTCAATGTATTCCAGGTCCACAGTGACAACCCTGCCCTCCAAGCCAGTCATTCTTCCAATAAAATCACCTGCTTGGCCTACCCCTTCTGTTTCTGTGAAAACATCCACAAACTTTTGGTAGACAATGGGGCTGATCACACCATGGTTGACCAGGAATTTGCAGATTTTCAACAACTAGATCAAGTGCCTAGCCAATTCAAAGCAGTACACGTAGCTGACTCCCACAGAGTGGCAATCACCCATGAGATGGTACCTTTCTCTGTGATAATGGGGAACATCCAGGTTAAGCTCTCTTGGTTAATCATAGCAGGGCTCAGCCACAATGTTATTGCTGGTCTTGAATGGCTCCAAAGCAACCACCCATATATCAACTGGGATACATCTGTAATCACCCTCAACAGAAATGGGGTGGGTTTCCAGATTTACCCCGTTGATATGAGCAAATTACTCCACAACACTGTATTTTTCAGACTCACAGAGACTAGCACATACAATTTCAAGGGGGGAAGCTGGACTTTAACCAATGTTCAGTCAAAGTCATCTGCTCCAAACTCACTATGGCTCTTCCCTTGACCACCACACCTCTACCAGCACTTGTAGCACTCCTCAAAGAGTACAAGGACATCTTCAGTGAAATGCTAGACCAGTTGCCTCCTCCAAGAGAAATACAGCATGCTGTTCAATTGCAAGGGTTGCTGCCCAAGGAGCGCCCCCTTTATTGCTTGATGCCCAAGGAAGACAAGACTCTATGCCAACATCTCATGAACACACTCAATAAGGGCTTT
This sequence comes from Entomophthora muscae, assembly GCA_014839935.2. Classification (NCBI taxonomy): domain Eukaryota; kingdom Fungi; phylum Entomophthoromycota; class Entomophthoromycetes; order Entomophthorales; family Entomophthoraceae; genus Entomophthora; species Entomophthora muscae. The sequence continues at coordinate 179,650 of QTSX02002155.1, forward strand.
ATCCGCCCCTCCCTATTGCCATATGGGGCTGCAGTCTTCTTTGTAGCCAAGAAAGATGGGTTCCTTTGCTTGGTAACCAACTACTGCGCTCTAAACAAGGTGACAGTCAAAAACAAATACCCCTTACTGCTAATTGACAACTTGTTTGGTACACTTGCAGGTGTGAAGGTCTTCAGTAAGATTGATCTCACTGCGGGGTACAACCAGGCCCACATTGCACCAGGGGATGAGGCAAAACTGCTTCCCACATGCACTATGGGTTCTTTGAGTGTCATGTCATGAACTTTGGAATGACCAGCACTTCCTCCACCTTTGCCATGTTGATGAACAAAGTATTTGAAGGTTTAATTTGAAACTTTTTGTTGTGTACCTTGAAAACATTATTATCTTCAGTCAAGATCAAATCACACACCTCCAACACCTTTGTGCTGTCCCCAATACCCTTTGTAAAAACCAGCTAAAGACCAAGCCTTCCAAATGTTAATTCCTCAATTCGGAGCTCTTGTTCCTTGGGAACACCATCTCTGCCCAAGGAATAAAGCCTGACCCTGCCAAAATAAAGGCAATCACTAGCATGCCACCCCCCATCAATGTCAGTCAGTTGTGTACCTTCTTGGGCATGGTTGCCTACATTTGCAGGTTCATCACAAATTGCAGAGAACTAATTGGACCTCTCACCAAGCTTCTAAACACTAAACAGCACTTCCATTGGACACCTGCCAGAGATCAAGCCTTTGAGACACTGAAGCAGAAGCTTACAACTGCACCTGTACTGCAATTTCACAATTGGAACTGCCAGTACAAACTCAATAATGATGCCTCTGATAGATCCATATGAGGCGTGCTAAGGGTGGAAACCAATGAAGATGTCTTCCTCCTTGTGGCCTACAAATATAGAAAACTTACCAACTCAGAGCAACAGTATGCCATACATGACAAAGAGTTAGCAGCAATTGTGCACTGTGTCAAGAAATGGTGTTGTTACCTGGAGGGCGCCACCTTTTCACCCCACGTCCTGACAGATCACAAGTTGCTTCAGTACTTCAATACTCAGTTACGCTTAACACAACGTCAAGCAGGCTGGGTCAAGCGCCTGTCTCCCTATCAGTTGAAAATTGAATACAAGCCTGGGAAAGAACTTGCCACAGCCAATGCCCTCTCCAGACTGTATGTAGTGTCTATCACGGGAGATGTTGGCTTAGATCCAGACTGACCAATGCTTTACCTATGTCCTGAAGCTACCTGTTCCAAAGGTCTTAATTCTGTGACTATTTCCAAGCTGAAGGACAACAAAAGCCAGTGCACCACTGATGCTGGCAATGTCTGCTGCCAAGCAGAGACAGGTGAAAAATGCCTTAGGTTCCCACCACACAGCAAGGGGATACCATACTACACTACCACCACATCTTGGGTCACATCAGATGACATAACCTCTTTGAGATCATGAAGCGTAAGGTTGGGTGGCCCTGTATGCGCCAAGACATCTTGGATCCCCTCAAAACATGTGTGCTGTAAGAGAAGAACACATCCAAACCTGCACCTCCCAAGTTGGTCCTACCTATCAAAGCCATGGAACCCTTCAAACAGTGGGCCCTCAACATTGTGGGGCCTTTCCCCAAAGACAGGCTAGGCAAGAAGTACATAATTACGGCCATAGACTACTTCACCTGCTAGTGATTAGCCTGGGTGACCACCAATCATACTGCCACCACCATTACCCGCTTCATTGGTAAGGAAAATGTGGTCTGCTTTGGACAACCCAAGAGCCTTATTGCGTATGGCAGACCTGAACTTGTAGGGCACATCATGAAGGCGTATTGCACCCTGAAAACCATCCAACAAGTAGTCACAACACCCTACCATCCCCAGGCCAATGGGCGCGTGGAGCGCCTGAATGGTCTGTTGGCCCAACTGATTAGTAAGCTCTCACAAGAACACCCCAATACTGTGTGGACTGAACACCTGCCCACTTCCCTACTTGTCTTATGGGCAAGAGTTAACAGGGGCACTGGGTTCAGCCCCAGCACCTTTGCCTTTGAGACCCCTGACAGCTTTTTGGGGGTAGAACAAGGGAAATTACAATCCACAGTTCCTGGAAAACCTCCCCTGACAATTTCCCCTCCCTGAGTCAGTGGCGCGCCAAAGCTCAAGACATCAAGCACAAACAAATTGAGAGGGGGACAAAACACCTTGAGGCAAGATACACTGTAGGTGATCCTGTCTATGCCCTCAACCCTAATTCCGCCAGATTGGAGCCCAACCACTTGGCAACCTTCAAAACAGCTGCAGTCTATTATAACCATACCTACCAACTTGAAGATGTCCAAGGAAACACCAAAAATCTCCATCATGACTGCTTGCACCCCTGCCACGCCATTCTCACACAAAAGTTGTTTAGGCAGACCTTCTCAGACCTGCACAGGCTCCAACCCTGGTGTCTGACAACAAGCAGGGGGCAAGGGGGGTGTTGCAACCAAGTTTCTCTCCTTGTCTGCCAACATATCTTACAATACACAGGGAGCACTTGATGAGTTGCCCCAGTACGTATCTAACAACATGGATCAATCTGATGAATTGTCAAATTACAGACACTATCTCCTAATTAGGAGCGTTGCTAATTTGACTTGCCAATCCCTGTGCAAGTTATTCCACAGTTCAAATCTTATGTTGAACCTGCCAGTGTACCACTCCCTGTGGCCCTGTGGCTTCCCTATATGGTATATTAATTGCAGTATTCCTCAATAAACCACATATTATTCTATTCATTCTTGTACTTTATATTGGACTGTTGTCTTCCCCAATCAAATACTGAACTCTCATTGATTCAGTTGCAACAGTAGCCTGTTAGGGGATTCATCCCTCACTGGAGCGCCTTGACTCCCCCCTTATCTGCAATCAAAGCAAAACAACAAAATTTGTATGGACACCATTAAGTGATCAAAACTTTTTACAATTAAAAGAACACATGGTCACTGCTCCTATCTTGTGATATCCAAACTGTGAAGGAATATACAAACTAGAAACAGACGCCTCCAATTACACAATAGAAGTAGTACTCCAAATTCAAACTGCAGAAAATGACTTTCTCACTGTAGCATATGAATCAAGAAAGCTGTCTGACAGTGAGCAAAGATACCCAATACATGATAAAGACCTGGTAGATATTGTCCACTGTCCAATGAAGTGACAATGCTACCTGGAAGGTGCACATATATTCAAAGTGTTAACCAACCACAAGTCATTGGTGTTCTTCAAGACTCAAAAACACTTATTTAGACAAAAAGCTGAATAGATGAGCCTTATACAAAGGTACCCTGTGATAATTGAATACAAACCAGTCAAGAAAATGCTTACCACAGATGCCCTGTAAAGGCTATACCATAAACATCTCCTATTCACTGATGGAGACCCTAATTTGCCCATGTTAATCATGAGGAATCTCCAAGAGGGGTTCTCACCTGGTACACCAATGAACATTCAAGAGAAAGTCCTCAGGAACAAACACCTGCTCAAAAACGTATATGGTACTTTACACTGCATATTATCAAATGGCAAAACTGTACCCTACATCCTGTCAACATAGAATATTGACACAATTCTTCAATATCACAGAGACCTGGGACACAACTTTAGTAGGAACTTTCATAAATATCTTAAGACACACTACTGGTGGCCCAACATGCTGGACAACATCAAGGAAATTTAGATCAATGTGAAGTCTGTGAAAAGCACACCTGCTCCAAGGCACCTCCTAAGCCATTAATACCAGTGTCAATCACCCAACCTTTCAATAGTGGTCACTGGATATTGTGGGACCAATTCCTGTAAATAACAAAGGCAAAAAGTACATCATCACAGCTATCAACTATGAGACTAGATGGCCTGTAGCACAAGCTATAAAGGAACATAAAGGAAATGATGTAAGACAATTTATTTGCAAAGAGATCATAGCTAAGTTTGGGAACCCTGAACTCCTAATTATAAATGGAGAAACTGAACTTAAAGCCATTGATATCAACGTCTACCTTACCAAAAACAAAATAAAACATACCATAGCCAGCCCATATCATCTGCAAGCAAATGGAAGAGTTGAAAGACTAAATGGCTCACTCTTAGAGGACCTCAGTAAGTTGTCTGCTAAAATTCAAAAGCCTGGATTGACATTCTTCCAACAGCACTCATGGTGTGCCAGACACAAGTTAACCGCAATACAGGCAAAAGCCTGTATGAACTTGTCTATGGGCATAAATCCGCCATTGTTAACACTACTGCAGGACCACAATTACCTCTGCCCAAGAAAGTGCCAGACAACAGTGATCCTGACATACAGTGTGACAGGAAGGGCCAAGAGTACAAGGAAAAAGAGAGAGTTGAGAGAGAAGCAATCCCACTACAGCAGGAAAGATTCCAAGTTGGGGACAAGATCTGGGTCATTAACAAAAACATTATCAGGGCCCAGAATGCCCTGGACAACTAGCTGGCCTTCTTAAATTCCAAACTACCTGTAGACTGGAAACCTTCACAAATTGTCTCCCAGAGCAAGACAGCCCCCTTTCAATTAACAAATGGCCTGGGATTTGAGAGGCACACAAGCCTCAAATCCCTGGTTTCAATTCCATTAACAATTTTGTCCCTCTTAATTATCAGGAAATGATACATCAGGAGCGCAATTTTTGATTGCACAATCAGGCGCTCAATTGCTTGCAGTTTCTATAAATAGCAGTGGCACCTTGGCTTGCTGCATCCAAAGCAAGGTTCCTGTTATACCAACCTATGACCATCCATCTCCAGGCCCAAATACACAAATTACGTTCAAAATTGTAAGTTTAACTGAAATTGATGCCATAAGATCTCTGGTGGCACAAAATGCCACAAAATTACCAGTAAGTATAAGTAGTGAGGAGGAGAAGCCCTCCTCACTGTTGAAATCTTAAAAATAAACAACTTTATGCTCAGGATCCCTTATTTTGTTGCAAGAACTATCTATTTTTGCACCAATATAACTATTATGTTTATATTTGTTTGTGATCCCACTACACTTCATAATCTCACATATCTGCTCCCTCCTGGCCACCAAGAGTGATCATTTTGCCCTCTATACAGGAGATTCCTCCTACTTCCCCCCTGCCAACTGTGCCAACTTCCCAGTACTTCAGTAAGTTGGGTTTTGTCTATATCATAGTATTGGGGCTGGACAATCAGGTTGTGCCCCATACTGGGAGTTGGCACCCCCTAGCTACTGCAGTCAACTACCTGGTCAGAATTGCGCCTATTATGTACATGGCCTTCCAGGCCCAGTTTGCCTCCCCTGTGGGAGTCCAGCCGGACTCTTGTATAGGCCGTGACAAACATGCACAACTTGAATCCAGGATTACAAGGACCAGGCATTGTCACAGAGGCCAAACCAAATAACACCTACCTCATCAAAGGCATTGGTGATTGAACAGGACTCAAGTGTATGCACCATGACTGACTCTGCCTATGCAAAGCAAGAACAGCTCAACATAACTCTTGGCTTCCTGTACCCAACGCAAAACTGGATCAATACTAAGCCTGGATCTCCAACACTCTCAAAAAAATTCTTAAGGTTCCACCTTCTAGCACCCCAGGGGGAGATGTTGCAACATCTTTTATTACTCCCTCTTGGGGAATTAACACCCCAAGAAGCTTACCAAACAAGTCACCAAATGGCGCACCAACCAACCATTAAGTTGGTGGTACTACTATTATTTGGCCATCTATTACAGGGATCAAAAAATCCAGTTCCTAAGCAGAACACAACTTGAATAAGCCTTGTGACTTAAGAAGAACATTACTCAGATAAGCCCCATGACTTCCATGACATACATGGACAGTATGTAGCTTTCCATGATACTATATAATATAATATATTCATATCCAATAAAGTATCATTCTCTTCTTAAATTTACCCTTTATCTTGCTTATTATACTTCCCAGAAGTATATACTTGACAGTGGTAGCAGCAGTAGGTTATCCACACCTATGCAACTTAAAGGAAAAATTCCTCCTAAGAAAAAGATCCAACAAATGGCCCTCCTCACAGGCTGGAGAGATTATAAAGAAGAACCAGGCAACCCTACAGATTACACCATCTTCAAAAAAACCATTGTCCCCACTAAACAATACAATATCCTCCACACTTGTAAACTCCTGAACCCGCCTCCAACTGCTTCAGGCCTGCAGTCACTCAAGATACCTAACCTCATGTTTCAACGTCTGTGCAGGGCAGAAATTGGGACTTTGTAGGATTACGCCTGGAGAACGCCACCCTCTGGATCAACAGCACCCAAAGTAAATTTACACAGGTGGAATACCCCTGCAGACTCTGGGCAAGCAAAGTTGTCCTCCATGTCACAGAACCGCCTCATACTTTATAAGCAAATGGCTAGACCAGCACCCTGACCAAAAAGAAAACTGGGAAATATTCAAAGCTGCCTTCCTCAAAAAGGTCTCCTTAATAGACTCCAACATAGTGATCATGATAGAGCTCAGAACCTTCAAAATGACAGGAACTATTGAGGACTACATTGCAGCATAAAAAAGCCTATGTGACCAGGCCCCCAACACCATCAACTTTGAAAAACCTGGACCACATTTAGACTTCTACAATGGCCTCTTCACAAACATTAGACATCAGTTTGACATGACCTGCTACAAGAACCTCAAAGATGTATTATTGGAAGGAAAACACACAGCTCAAAGTCTGACAACCTACATGCAACAAACAAGCGCAAGGAGAGCCCTACAGCCAAGAAGGACCCTTGCCTTAATAAGCAGAACAACCAAGCCAATAATAACCATCCTTGCAACAGGAGTTGCACTGCACAAGCTAATCAAGCAAGTACTGAAGACACCAAAAAAGAGGGAAAAGATCATGGGAGTGCTTAGGCAAGCCACCCTACCCCACTTCACAAGACTTGTACAGAGACCAAGACATGGATTCAATCACAATAATCCAAGTCCCCTCAAGCAATCCTCTACTGTTTGCCGCCCAAACTGAAAATAAACTCCTCACTTATCCTTTCTTTTTTGCAGGTATCAAGGTACAGCATTGTTTGACACTGGAGCAGACCAATCTCTTGTTGACAAGAAATTTTCCAACCTCATGAAACTACCAACAGTCTGAAGCAATATCAAAAGAGTTATCATGGCAGAAAATAGGAGCACACCAGTCACCAGAGAAGAGAAACCTTTCTGCACCCAAGTTGGAGACGTGCAGACCACGCTCAGTGGCCCTATCATACCAATCCCTAATATGGTATTATACTTGGCTTGTATTGGATGAGAAAGACCAAATCTCATATCAATTGGGATAGTGCTACCCTCATCATACAACAAAGCAAGGTGCACCACCATGTCTACCCAACTCATCTTAACACGCTTATGAGAGACCACATGTTTGTAAAAATCATGGAGACAGGAGAAGAAACTGAACTCAGCAAAATCAATTGGAGCACCTGTACGTATGAGGTTATCCACTTTAAAAATACAGAAACCACATGTGAGAGAGACCAAATCTGAGCACAGCTTTGTCATTGAACTCCTTTCTGTTTCCAAGAAACCTTACCAGGATTACCACCCAACTAAGGCATACAACACAATTTGACCTCAAGGGAAGTGTACCAAAGGCACAACCTATCTATCTCTTCACGCCCCAAAAAGACAATGCTTTAAAAGCCTATCTGGACAAATCTCTCAAAAAGGGCCTCATTAGACCCTTGAAATTTCCTTTTGGTGCCGCTGTCTTCTTTGTAGCAAAGAAATACAGAGGACTCTGCCTAGTCACAGACTAAAGAGTGCTTAAAAAGGTCACACTTAAGAACAGGTATTCCCTGCCCCTGATTATTGACCTTTTTGACGCCCTGGGGGGTCCCAAATCTTCAAAAAAATTGATTTGACAGCAGGCTATCACCACATTTGCGTGAAACTTGAAGACATCCCAAAGACTGCGTTCAGAACTAAATATGGATCATTTGAATGTTTTTTCTCAATTTTGGTATGACAAACGCCCCCAGCACCTTTGTGACTTTCATGAAAAAAGCTTTCAAAGAACACATTGGAAAACAAGAAATCATCTACCTGGACAACATAATCATCTACAGCCCAACCTTAAAGCAACACTGGTAAGATGTCTGCCTGGTCCTCTGCACCCTCAAACAAAATCAACTCATTGTCAAACCATCAAAGTATGATTTCTTCTTGTCCAAACTCTCATTCCTTGGTTACATTATTAGCAAGTGTCAGGATACCAAGAGTACTGTGGGGCTCCAGTAGGTGAGGGAGGAGTCAAAGCAGGTACTGGCATGGCCCACCAGATGATGGGACCTAACTTTACCAGATATGAAAGGGCTTTCCCAGCCACAGCCCAAGGCCCGGCTGCTGGTAAGGCAGAGTCAATCAATCCTGTGAGCGCCAGGTAAAGCACCCCCAGGAATTGACTGTTCTGGCCAGTGGCATCAGAAGTGGGTGGGGTAGAGATGGTTGGTTTGGGTGTCAGGGGTGGCTCCATGGGGACCAGGTAGGTAGCAGGATTGTTGTACTTTCTGTTGAAGATCAAAGGGTAGATGGTGATTGCTTTGCTGTCACAGACAATTTGATAGGGTTCCTTGGGTGCGTTTGGGCGGGTGTACCACTGAAAGACTTCCAATGTCCAGGGTTTGTGGTCAGGATTTGGGGGGTACTCAGTTAAATGCACAGGGCCAAATGGAGCGTTGGGCAGATGGTAGTAGTCAAAGGCTTCAAGTTTGTCAACTGAAGTCTGGCTATCTATCCCAGCGGGTGGGTACTGACGCTTGGGTGTATGCAGATGGAAGAGTATCAAAAATATGTAGGGAAACAGATTGGTGAACCAAAGGTTCATAACAACTTTATTGGTAAGGATGACAATACAGAACCTTTTTAGGTGCTTCTGGTTTATATACTTACTCACATGCAAGTGCCTCTGGGCATTCTTCTGGTGCTATCTGTGTGGCAAGGCTTGACATCTCAGGTTCTGCTGTTTGGTTGGCTGCTTCATGGTCATTTTTAGGGTTTTCAGGAACAGTTGTTTGGCTTTTTGATGGTCCATCTTGGCTTGGCTGGTCATTGGTTCTAGAAGGTTTAGCTTCTGGGGTTATGGGGTTTTTCCCAATCTGATCACCTTTTTTTGGCTGGCTTGACAGGCTTTCCTGGGGCCAAGGAACTTGATTAAAAAAGGGGTCACCAATTGGGGACCCCAAATTACTTAATGGAGGATGGGCTTGAACTGAGTTTACTGGGCAGCTAAAAATAGCCTGCCCAGGCCCAGCCAAACCCACCAAGGCTTGGGCGTAGCTTTTGGGGCTCAGAATGGGCCCCACAGCTACTGCCAGGGCAGGAATGGTTCCTGCACCTGGATTTGCTTTGAAAAGCAAAAATCCAGGTGCAGGTGAATCTCCCTTGCCCACTAGCCCCACCTGGTGGCTAGGACCAGGTTTGATTCCCGCCTGGGGCATTGACATTGTTACTTTTGTAACAGCAAGGATGGAATCAAACCAGATCCAGAAAAGATATGTACCATAACCAAAATGCCAGCCCCCAGAAATAAAAGCAAATTCATTACCTTCCTAGGCATGGTGGCCTACGTTAGAAGATTCATCCCTGACTGGGGTGCTCTGACGGCCCCCTGTCAGCTATTACAGGCAAAAAAACAAGTTTGTGTGGACACCTCTATAAGACTAACACTTTTGCCAACTAAAAGAACACATGGTCACCACCCCTATCCTCCAATACCCAAATTGTGAAGGAATATACAAGTTAGAAACTAATGCATCTTACTACGTCATAGAAGGGGTACTCCATATCCAGACAGCAGAAAATAACATCCTCCCTGTGAAGTAAAAGTCAAGGGAACTATCTGACAGCAAACAAAGATGCCCCATACACAACAAGGAATTGGTAGTTATTGTGCACTGCCTCATGAAATGGAGATGCTATCTAGGAGGGGATCAAGTGTTCAAGGTCCTCACTGATCACAAATCATTAATATTCTTCAAGACACAACAGCATTTGTCAAGAAGACAAGCCAAATGGATGATTTTCATACAGAGATACCCAATGCAAATTGAATACAAGCCAGGCAAGGAAATGCTTACTGCAGACACCCTTTCAAGGCTTTACAGTAAACATGTTCTGTGCGCTGATGGGGACCCTGATTGGCCCATGTTGATCATGGGGAATCTCCAAGAAGGTTTCCCACCTGGTACCCCAATGTACATCCAAGAGAAAGTCCTCAAGAACAAACACCTGTTCAAAAATGTATATGGCACACTGCACCAAATACTAACAAGTGGCAATACTGTACCCTATGTCCTGTCAACACAGAAGATTGACACAATAATAAGATATCACAGAGATCTGGGCCACACCCATAGCAGGAACTTTCAAAAATATCTCAAGACACGCTACTGGTTGCCCAACATGCTAGATGATATCAAGAAAGTACTGGAACTATACAAAGTCTGTGAGAAGTACACCCAAACCAAGGCACCACCCAAGTCAGTACTACCAGTATCAATCACACAACCCTTCACAGTGTGGTCACTGGATATTGTGGGACCAATGCCTGGCAATAACAAAGGCAAAAAGTACATTGTCAAGGGTCTGGATGTACAAGTATTCCGGCTATTGCCATCACACCTAACATCCAGTCATTTCCCAATTTGGTGCCTTTCCAATATACCATTTGACATACCAGAAACGGCAACAAACTAATATCACATGTCTGTCCAGGTATCCAGCAACTTGAACCCATCCAGCACATGATCAACCCCCAGGTTTGATCCAACTAAAATCCCTGCCACAGCTAAAGCTATATAAGTCTAAAGTATTATCCAATAAAATATGCTTCTTCTCTTCCTAATTCTATATTCAAAGCTTCCCCAAAAGGCGCTCCTTATCACTGGTAGCACTACAGTTTTTGACCACGCCAATGAAAGAGAAAATGACTGAACAGAACCCGCCCACCTTTGCCCATGTACTCAACCAGGCCACATCCCAGGATACCTGGAAGACGTAATTCTGCGCCCACAACATCAATGAAGATATTCCTAGTGGATGCACCGCATTTGAAGGTCTGGTCATGCCCAAATCATGTGCCAAGATAATTCAATACAGTCACTCTCTACAACCACAAACAAACACACAACTTCCTATTGCAGGCAAAGTTACCAACACCAAATACATTGGTATTGACAAGTTCTTTGGTAAAAACAAAGAAACTGTCATCAACAGGCTAGACCACTCAGCCGCAAAACTCTGCGCCAGCTGCATCCCCCACAAAAAATGGGTCCAAGAAGCCAGCAAGTGCCTATACAAGGCCGCAGCTAACTGGTTTGCCACCTGGCTTGGCTCACAAACTGACAACCAGCTTGACAACTGGGAAGAGTTCAAAGCCAACATCACTCACAATTTCAGCGTCACTGAATCTCTCCAAGACATTGCAATAAAGCTCAGCAATCTTCCTCAGAAGACCACTATCACAGCTTACGCCAATGAATTTAAGGAAATACGCCATAAAATTCAAAACCCAGCACAAGCTGACAATGTACACGCTAGAGCCTCATTCATCAATAGAATGAAACCCTCTATTGCTGCCCTCATCTGCCCAGAGGCTAACACCTCCATGCTTGCGCTCATTGCTGAAGCCAAGCACGCTGAAAAATGCGCCAACATGGAATATGCTGCACGCAACAGCAAATTCTCCTCAAACAGCAATGGCAGAGAAAACTCCAATGGCAATAAACGCCAAAATACCAACCATAGCAACGGTAACTACAATTGTAACAATGGCAATTGTAGCCAAAGCGCAAACTGCTCCCATCCCAAGAAAGAGGACACTGCCAAAGTTAACAACGCTGAAGTAATAACCCAATATGAATCTGACCCCACATTCTCTGACCTTGAAGGTTTCAAAACAGAGGAACAGGGAAAAGAGGAGGGGGTACAGGCTTAAGTGCCCCTGTCTCCCCCTAACTTGACAAGAAACTGTACCAAGGCACAAACTTTGCTGCTTGCATCCCACATGTCCCACAATCCTCCATTTTTATGAATATAAAAATTAAAGATTGCTCACAACTTCTTGTCTATCCATGCACTTAAAAATCTCATGCACATAAAATTTTATTTGACTCTGGTGCACAACACACTATGGTTAGAAAACCTTTTGTAACCAAGTACAAAATACCAGTTGTCAAATCCAACTTCAAATACACCAGAATGGCAGACAAGTCAAAAGTTCAACTTGAAGGCAAAACAACACCCTTCAGAATTGACCTCCAAGGCATATAAACGTTCATCAAAGGACTTGTCATGAACAACATAAACTATAACTTTGTAGCAGGCATGGACTGGTTCACCTGAGTGAATCCCAGTGTATGTTAGAAAATAAAAATCATGACAATAAAATGCAATGGAGTCAATTTCAACATTCTCAAAGAACCCAACGACCTCATTCTAAGAGACACAGTATTTGTTCAAGTCATAAATCAAGATGACTCTGAACACTAACCAAAGACAGTACCCTCCACATAATGAGGTACTCCAAATTTAATAATATACAAACACAAAAGATCCAATGCCCAGAACTTGCGGCACTCCTAAATGAATACGCTCATGTTTTCAAGGAAGAACTCACAGAGTTACCCCCCAAACAAGAGGTCAAACGTGGCATCAACTTATGCAAAGTCATGCCCAAACCTGCACCCCTCTACAGACTCTCTCCCATGGAGACCCAAACACTTAAAGCCCACATCAAGGACAATCTAGCCAAAGGATTCATTAGTCTGTCTGAATCCCCGTGGGGGGCAGCAGTCTTCATTGTAAAGAAGAAAGAAGGATCTCTTTGCTTAGTTACTGACTACAGAGCACTAATTGCAAGTACAGTAAAAAATAAATACCCACTTCCCCTCATAGAAGACCTATTTGCAAGGCTCTCCGGAGCAAAAAATTTCTCAAAAATTGACCTCACATCTGGTTATAATCAAGTTGAAGTTAAAGAAAAAGACATATCAAAGACTGTGTTCCACACACAATTTAGGTTGTTTGAATGTAAATTAATGAATTTTGGGATGAAAAACGCCCCAGGGACATTTGTCACCATGATGAACCAGGCGCTAAACAGACTCTCAAACACATTATGTTACCTCAACAACATCATCATATTTTCAAAAACAAAAGAGGAACACCTCACACATGTCCATGAGACACTTGATTGACTTGCAAAGCACAAACTATACGCTAAGCCTAGTAAGTGCCAATTTATGGAAAAGGAACTCCTGTTCTTGGGCCACATTGTCTCTGACAGTGGCATCAAAGCAGACCCAGATAAAATAAAAGCCATAAATAACATGCAACGCCCCACCTCCGTGAAACAAGTAAGATGCTTTCTTGGTATGGTAGCTTACCTAAGGAAATACATCAAAGGCTGTGGAAAGCTCACTGCACCAATCAATGACCTAACCAAAGGTAATTCCAAAAAGAAATTCATCTGGACTCCAGAATGTGACAGAATTTCCAGCTATTAAAACAAGATTTGATTGAAGCACCAATCTTGCAATACCCTAATAACAACAGGTGCTATGAGCTTGAGTCAGACACTAGTGACACCGCCATTGGCGCAGTCCTACGCATCTGCCAGCCAGGGCAACAATATTTCCTGCCAGTATGTTACAAAATCAGAAAACTAACAAACACTGAGCAAAGGTACCCAATACACGACAAAGAATTGCTAGCAATATATCATGCATGCAAGAAATGGAGATGTTATCTCAAAGGACACTTAAACGCCCAAGTGCTAACTGACCACAAATCCTTAATCTATTTCAAAACTCAGAACGCACTTGCACTGCGCCAAGCCAAATGGATGTCCTTGCTGGAACAACTTAACCTGGACATCCAATACAAAAAGGGGGCAGAGCTGGTCACAGCTGATGCTCTCTCTAAGCTATGCCAGCCAAGAGAGGATCACCCTGACCACCTGGACCCTGACTGGCCTAACCTATACAACACTGAGTACAAGACAAAAGGAAAGGATCCCTCCACACACCAACTAACCCATGATACACTATTAAGGAATGAAAAAATTTCCACATATCAAATGGCATGGTATACTGAATCATCAAGGATAAACACATTCCATACATTCCACTTGCACAAGGAGTCAACACTATACTAAGACATCACTGTCTGCTAGGACACACAAAGGCTAACAACCTATATCTCACATTAAAAGAGATAGTATGGTGGCCCAACCTGAAGCAAGACATAATTGATGTTATAAAGAAGTGCACAGTGTGTGAAAAATACGCCAGCACCAAGGCGCCACAGCCAACAGTCAACCCAGTACCTGACCCTGAACCATTTAAGGTTTGGGGACTGGACGTAGTGGGACCCCTCCTGGAAACCAAAACAAATCAATGTTTCCTAATTGTAGCCATTGACTTTGCCACATGTTGGCCCATCTGCTGGGCAACAAAAGATCACAAGGCGGAAACAATAAATTGATTCATCAATAAAGCAATCATATCAGACTACAGCACTCCAGACTACATCATAACAGATGGAGCAAAAGAGCTAACAGGCCGCGTAGTAAACAACAATCTAAAAACAAAGAACATCAAACACTCCACAACCTCGCCCTACAGGCCACAGGCCAACGGCAGAGTTGAATGCCTGAACAGCAGCCTTATCAAAACCCTGGAGAAAATAATGGATGGCAAAGCCAAAGACACATGGCCACTCTATGTGAAACATGCATTACTAGTATCCCGTGTTTGTACCAATCAAGGGACAGGCTACTCACTGTTTGAACTAACATACGGGTACAAGCCAGAAATAGTCACCCGCAACAATCAACTGTATGTGAAGATCCCCCTGGGAAAACCTCCTACAGTAGAACAGAAACCAGCTCTACAACACATACGCCTCAAAGCCAAACTGGCAGAAACAAAGAGACTCAAAACCCAAAAGGTAACCTCAACAGAGGATCCACTCCCCATCAACTCCCCCATCTGGGTCCTAGCTGAGAACAGAAAGAAGCTAGACTCAGTACACAAAGGACCAGGAAGAATCATTAGATACTGACCAGACAGGAACACCTACCTGGTTAAGTTCCAGGGTGCCAAAGAGCCCATCACCAAAAAGTATCACAGATCTTGCCTCCGCCCTAGCAAAGGAGAACACTCGACCCAGTTGGTGTCCACTAGTAAACAACTCCAGGAACATCAGGCGGCAGCTGTCAAGACAAAGCCCCCTCCTGATGTACCTGAGTAACCCCTTAAGAGAGGGGTGTGTTGAGGGTCTGGATGTACAAGTATTCTAGCTATTGCCATCACACCTAACATCCAGTCATCACCAGATTTGATGCCTTTCCAATATACCATTCAACATACTGGAAATGGCAACAAACCAATATCACATGACTGTCCAGGTATCCAGCAACTTGAACCCATCCAGCACATGACCAACCCCTGGGTTGGATCCAACTAAAATCCCTGCCACAGCTAAAGCTATATAAGTCTAAAGTATTAACCACTAAAATATACTTCTTCTCTTCCTAATTCTATATTCAAAGCTTCCCCAAAAGGCGCTCCTTATCAACATCATAACAGTATTGACTATACAACCAAGTGGCCTGTGGCACAAGCTACAAAAGAACACAAAGGCACTGATGTGAGACGCTTTATTGGCAAAGAAATCATAGCCAAGTTTGGAAAACCTGACCTTCTGATCACAGACAGGGGAACCAAACTCAAGGCTATCAACACCAATATCTACCTTGCCAAGAATGAAATAAAGCACATCACTGCCAGCATGTATTGCCCACAAGCAAATGGAAGAGTAGAACAACTAAACGGCTTTCTAGTAGAAGCCCTCAGTAACTTATCTGCTAAAAATCCAAAGGCCTGGGTTGACATGCTACCAACAGCCCTCATGGTGTGTAGAACTCAAGTCAACCGCAATACAGGCAAAAGCCTGTACAAACTTGTCTATGGGCAAAAGCCTGCCCTCGTTAGTACTACCGCAGAGCCACATTTACCTCTACCTAAGAAGATGCCAAAAAAACAGTGATCCTGATGTACAGTGTGCTAGGAAAGACCAGGAATACATGGAAAAGAAAAGAGTCTAGAGAGAAGCAATCCCACTACAGCAGGAAACATTCCAAGTCAGGGACAAAATCTAGGTTGTCAACCACAATCAGCATAAGTTGGAACCAGGATTACGTGGGCCAGGCATTGTCATGGAGATCAAACCCAACAATACCTACCTCATCAAAGGAATTGACACTCAAACTGAATTGAAATGTATGCACCATGACTGACTCTGCCTACATAAAGCAAGAACAGCCCATTGTGATTCCAAACTCCCTGTTCCCAACGCCAAACTGGATCAATACCAAGCACAAACCCCCAACACTCTCAAGAAAGTTCCTTAGGTTCCTTTTTCCAGCACCCCAGGGGGAGATGTTGCAACATCTTTGATTACTCACTCTTGGGAAAGTAATTCCACAAGCAACCTGCTGAATCATTCCCTAACTAATCAATAATTTGATGGCACTGCTATCATTTGGCCATCTATTATGGGGATCAAACATTTTGAGTCCTAATTGGAACACTACCTGGACAAGCCTCATGACTTAGATGGAACATTACTCAGATAAGCCCCATGACTACCATGATGTACATGGACAGTATATGGCTTCTTATGATACTATATAATACTCTATATTCATATCAAACAAAGTATCATTCTCTTCTTAATTTTCCACTTTATATCGTTTATTATACTTCCCAGAAGTATATATTCGACAATTATTAATGTGTAACAATTCATGTGGTCAATGATTAGTTTTGTTCCATGTGCAACTTTTGTTCACTCCGAGCTAACTTTGCTTTGTCTATCAACCGTTGTAAAAATTAAAGCACTTTATTTATTTTTGCTTTACTTTATAGCCCGTGTAGGGTTTTATGGAACATCCTTTTATTTCTGAACTTTCGGTTTTGTCTCATAAACAATGACGCGTGAATAAACTGCAAGGTCTAAATTGATTAAAGAATGGTCATAACTACTAACGTATATATTGTTTCATCTCGTGAGAGATAAAATATAACAAGCTAAGAAAGTATACACATGCTTGAAACGTAATGAATGCTTTCATGGTATTTAAATTAGGATTTATTGAGTTAAATCTAGGTAGTATGACACTTGAGGCAATCTGACATCTCCAGCGATTATCTAGAGTGCAGATATGCTGTTCGTATACGTTATCAAAAAACAATTTAAAATACAAACGTCTCAATATAATTTTCACTGATATAAACAAATTCAATACTTCTTGGCTGAATATTAAGCTTAAAAATGAGGGGCACATTTTAGGTTCCCCAACGAAATAATCATTCAACCTTCTGACGCACGAATTTTTTCGAGTGTATGGACCCGCTGCTCAAGCTCTTGAATCCCAGTCATAAGATAGTGAAACGTTTCCGAGACTGCATTGCACTAGCGAAGTGAATTAAAACTATAAATGCAAATATACATACCCATAGATGGTAGGATTCCAATAAGACTAGAATTTTTTGATCATTAATTCGAGTTTCAGTACCAAACCCATCGAATGAATCTATTGTCATGTGAAGCTTATCGAGTTCCTTTGTGTAATCTAGAGTAATAGAGTTAAAACATAAAATTGTTTCACTTGCTTAAAAGCTTTCCTTGAATTGCCCAGCATAAAGGCAATATAGAAATAGCTTGGGGATTTAAGAAAGCGTCAGAAAAGAATATATCTGATGGAGAAAAGATGAAATCGAAGAAAGGCAAAAATAAAATAGATGCCAATAAAAGTCTGGGGGCTAAGGTCATGACGTTTATGGCTGTAAAACAAAAAGTATCAAAGATGCATAGCAATCTAAAAGGCATCTTAGTTTCAGACCAAAAAACCCACCAAAAATATAGAAATTATAGAATGCGAATTAGAACTTTACCTCTGAAGGCAGGCGGGTTGATACTCGAGTCAAGTAAAAGAGAATTCTCGAGATTATTGGCAGCATTCAATAGACCAGAAAAATTTTGAAGCAAAATGGATAACTTTTGTTTGTGGTCCAGAGCAGATAGATTCAAAGAATCTAAAAGCTGGGACTCTTTATCCTCTGTTAAAGTACATGTATCGATTGCCTTTGAATATTTATTTACAAGAGCCGATACAAGTGGCTCATCCCTGTTAGATACTATTTTACCCCACCCTGACATGACTTCTGAGTATTGACGAAATAGAGATTTGTTAGCATCATAACCAACCCCTTTTTTGGCATCAGCGGAATGTTCTTGTTGCATTTTTTGTAGAGCTGGTGGGATAACTTTTGAACGCAAAAGCGCAAGCTCAAGCTTGGCTAAGCGTTCCTCCATGCCTTCAAAGTATTTAACTGGAAGTACGCGATCTTGATCCATTATATTATAGGTGATTTATTTTAAATAACTAACTAAACAGACTGATGTTGTCCTTGAATAGTGATTGAAATGACAAAGCGAGAAAAAGTTGACCTTGATGAAAGAAGCTTTGGTGACTAGTTAGGTTTCTGTCTCAACAGGGTGCTAGCATTCATGTTAAAATATAATTTCTATTTTAAAGCATATTTTAAATCAAATAACTTCTACAAGACTCATATGGTGACATCAAAAAGAGCAGTGGCACTAGGTTAAGCCAGCACAGCTAAAACACGAATTCAAAGAATGCAAATTAGATTTAAAAGCCATGAAAGAAAGCCGAACGCTACAATATTAAACAGCTGGGCAATAATTTCTGAACAAGGTGCCACCTTTAACCTTTCAAATCCGGAAAGAGCATTTTAGCTTTTAAAATAAGTTGCAAATATTCGAGTCTTCTAAACTATCATTTTTATTCACTTACTTAAATTAAACCTAAATTAAAAAGGTAATTCCATTTATCATTCTTCTTTATGCTTGAATTGTTTAAGTTTTCAAAATAAGCAAAGAAAAGCTCATGTGTTGAAAGAGAGCAAAACCAGTCCTAAAATAGTTCCACCTGTATATTACGTCATATTAACTTTAATGTGCAGTAAATATATCAGCTTTATTCTAAAAAATGATGGAATTACCTGTGTGGATGATAGAACATAAATCCAGAACAAAAATATATTGTAGTTTTCATCTGGGAGATAAAGGAATCAAAGCCAGACCAATAAAACCCAAGCTGCATGCTAAATCAGAATCGAGCGCAATATTTCCAACCATGTTATAAAAACAATTGGTGTCATTCTGGAAGATATCAGTACCTTTCAGAAATGCCATGGTGTGGAATTTATTAGAATCAAGGACCAAAAATAGAGAAGTCCTAGTATAATAGTGTCAGGAATCCTGAGTAATATGGTAGACTTGACTATCATTCCTCTGGTTCATAGGCAGCCATCGCCTAGGCAGCATTCTGCCATCAAGCTTACCAAAGTACTGATGTGATTTAACTGATAGATTCAAGTGATTGGAATATGGACATTACTCCAAACCTGATCTATGTACAAACACAAATAGTCTAATTGGTCGACAACAAGCTAAACAGATTATGGATTTAGGAATATGATGGAATATTCTCATGGGATGTGTCAAGATTTTGGGTTCTTGAGGAAGAAGGAATATTTTTATTATAGTATTTTAAAAATTTGTTTGTGCTGATAGAAATAAATCTTTATGAAGGCAGATGTGCTTCCAATTGGTGTTTTTGTTAATGCAGCAACTGGCAGGGTTTTGTAGTTGCTGGAGCCAAGTAATTGGAGGGGTCCTGTGGTCAATAGACTTGACACCAGCAGCTTTGGGCAGAGGTGGGTTGGCAAGATCAATAAAGTATAAATAATACACTCTTACTGAATACTTGAAACTACTAATATTTAATGAGTAGTAATGTGGGTTGCTATTAATTGTCTGCCTTCCAACTAATCTTGAAAGGGCTTTTTATAGTGTAGCAGGTGCAGCCAGACTAGTGTCTAGCTGCAGGTAACTCTTACTAACTAGCCTATCATCCCCAAGCTACTAGTTTCAGCTCCCAGAGTTAGATTCCAAACCTGAATAGTGGTTTTGGAATGAGATAATGTCCTATGCTATTAATTTCTCCTCTTAGCATAGATATTCCTTGAATCAGTTGCAACCAACTAAATTGACATACATTGGATGGGGTCCCATCTTGTGCTTGGTCTAATACACACTGCACACATGTGGTCATCTGTCTCATTTATTGGTAAAACAGATGCTGTATTCCTCTGTCTTACTTCATTTGGTGGCGGCGTGTTTTGCCTTAGTAATAACAAATAGTTAGCACTTCATTATTTGAACTTATTTATCAGCCAATGATTTTGATCCTGAATGTCTCAGATATCTTCCAAATTGTAAGCCTATAATTAGCTTGATATATTTTTCCCATCATCCAGAATAGATGTCTTACATCTGGCAGTGGTCCATCTATTATTAGCCCATAGCCTCAGTGATGAGAATATGGATCATTCAACCCTGATAGATCAGGATTTCCTGACAGGACACGCCACTATCAAACCTTATTGTGTTTGGGAAGGATTCTGGAGAATTATCTATATACAGAAAGTCAAATAACTGCCAAATACATGACACAAGTTACCATTTGAAAGGATAACTGAATACTCCAAGTGCATGAACATTGGATGTGATACCGCTGAGACCCTCTTATACATACATGAGCTCTGGCAATCAATTTTTATCCCATGCCAGCACAGCATGAATGCCTAACTTTGTGGGTTATAATTGAAAGTCTGGGGAACAGTGGACTAGCCAATAAGAGCTATAAGCACTGGATGTTAATCCTGATAAGTTGGCTTATTCATCATATATAAGGTGCCCTCCTACTTTGAGACCAGGAAGAATCAAGTTAGGGTAATTAAGACAGTTTATTCTATATTACAACATATCACTACTAAGCTGGTTAGCAGTTAGAAGTATCTGAGTATTAGACAAAGCCTTTTAAATGCTCACAGTAAAAATAAGTTATCTCCCTTGGGTTGGATAAAGATATACCTGTCTGCTATATAAAAATCCAAATTGTAGTTTAAGATTGTCCTCATACAATCTCCTTTCAACCCATATATGTATAATACCAATAAAACTTCTTCTTCCAAGATGCAAAATCTTGAAAAATAGTAATCAGTCATCAGAAAGTAAAATAATGTCAAATTGTGAAGACTTGATGACTATAAAAAATATATCTTTACAAACATGCTACACCACACTAATGAAGAAGATTCAAGAGTTTTCTTTAAAAGGTGCTTTGTATTATATATAAAATTTCATATCTCATTTCAGAAACTGGAAATAGCCAAAAAAAATATATATTGTATTATAATGAACCATTTGGTAGCCCAAAAGCCATGAAAGAAGCAACTTCTCAGCTTAATCTATCCAAAAATAAAAATATACAATTATAAAGCTAAAATCATAATACACCACATTAATATCTGTGAACTGAATTTTCATATAAAAAGTCCAGATTTTCAACAGGTTTATTAACTTACATACATCAGTATCTGATATTAATAATAAGTCTGGTTTTCTGGGCTCTTTCCCCTTTTAATTTTGTTCTTTATAATTAAATTTTTCTTAAAATTATTGTTGTTGATGGGGAGGCAACTTTTGAGAAGCTTCAGAGAGTGTTTAGAGAATTGTATTCTATTTGAATAATAGTTTAGCCTTTATAGCCAAATATACTGTGGCAAATCACAAGTTGGACCAATGGAAAGGGAGATCATGAGAGTGACTTGGATCAGGAATGGCTGGATAGGTGGATAATTTGGGCTAGTTCCTTAGGTCAAAGTTCCTAAGGTTGAAAGTGCAAAAATTGGAAATGAGACCCCAAAAAAGTGCAAAAATTGAAACACTATGTAGGGTGCAAAAATCAAAAATATCAAAGATCAAAGTGCAAAAATCAATTTTCTGGAGGTTAACTTTGAAACAGAATAAAATACAGTTTATAATATAAAACTATATCTTTTAAAATCTATTATAGACTAAAGAGACCCCAAGAAATTCATTTCTGCAATAAGAAATATATGTTAGATAATAAAAAATTCTTAAATTAGCTGTTTTTAAAAGAAACTTTATTTTAGTTTCAAAAGCAAAATTAGACTAAAATTTATATGTAACTGTATTTAATTAAATATAAAATATGAAGCTACACAAAAAACTGCTTTATTAACTATAAGTTTAATAAAAAATACTAATTTAATTTCCAGCTTATGTAAAGCTATAATAATACTTCAGTATAAGCAAAATAAAGGATTTTTCCTGCAAGATACAAGCATATGATTTTAGGTATTTTGTTTTATTAGTGATCTTATTTCAATTATAAAAGTTATATAAGTCTATCATTAAATTAGTATAAAGTACATTACTTTCTTATTAAAGCTATACTTTACAATTTTATACTTAATAAAAGATATAGTCTTATACTGTAAATTCAGAACCTAAACATAAAAATGCAGGATTGTCAAATCCTTGGTCCAAATTTCAAATCACTTTTGTGGGCAACTTAGCTGAGTGAAAAATAAAATATTTAATAAAATCAAACATTTAATTTGACTTTTTTGATTTATTTAATTTGGCAAATTTCAAATCTCTTGAGCAGATAACTCAACCAACAAAAGACAAAACTCAGCAAACAAATGAGGGATACATGAATCAGAAATGTGGGATTCTAATGTACAATTTGAGATTTCCTGTATTTCAAACAAATCATAAACATCATGTAAAATTAACAAATCTGAAATTGCGGGATTTTCAAATCCAAGAACCAAATTTCAAATCATAATTGCAATGAATTTGAAATAAATATAATTTATGGGGTCAAAAAAAGGATGATAAAGGATCTAGAGTGAATTTGTGCTGATTCTTTTAGGAATCATAGTCATTCTCAAAAAGCACCCTATTCCATTTTAGGACAGCTAAAATTTTGATGCTTGATTACAGTTGATTTTAAAAAATGCTAATAATAAATTAGAATTATATATTACAATATATATTATCATGTTGTCTTTTCCTTGATGTGTTGATAGTTCATTTGCTGTTGATAGTGTGCTTGCATTTAATTTGATAGTTCCACATCCAGTTGCCTTGGCAATAGGAAATCAAGTTGCCTCTGCAACCACAGCTGGTCTCGGGGAGGCAACTTGATTTCCTATCACCAAGGCAACTGGAGGTGAAGCTATCCAATTAATTGCAAGCACATTATCAACAAAAAATGAAATATCAACACATCAAGGAAAAGGCAACATGATAAAAATAGATTGTAATATATAATTTTATTTTATTATTAGAGTTTTCTAAAATCTACTGTAATCAAGTATCCTTAGTAGCAATACATGAATACATAGTTAGTAAACTGATGGGTGCAATACGTTGATTCAAAAATGCCAAAGCAAAAGACGCCATCTCAAAAAAATTTTGAGATGGCGTCAGGATTTACACCAGCAAAATTAAAAAAAACTTAGTAAAAAATTATTAAATAGTTATTTTTTACATATCAATTTCTAATACAGCATCTCAAAAAACTGCATCACAGAAACACTATCTCAAATCAAAATAAAAGAGTGTTATCCAAATAAGATTTTTTAATTATAAAAACACTTAATAAATACCCTAAAATACGCCATCACAAAAAACTGCACCACAAAAACGCTATCTCAAATCAAAATTAAAAGTCTGTTATCAAAATAAGGTTATCAAAACTTTGAAAATTCAACTGCAAAACTACCCAGCTTTAAATGCTGCCCTGCCGGCTTCTACAATTAAAAAGTGCCGCCTTTAACAAATCAAAAGCGCCGCAGCGCCAACTTGGGATAGTCTTGGGCGCCACCCTGCTGCCTTGCAAACATCTTTTATGCTGCGGCAGCGTCTTACTTTTAAATTTGGTGCCACAGCGGCGCAGAATTTCAATCCCCAACATAAAAACTCCACTAATCAACAATAATTCCATAAGCACTAAATTAGAAGATAACTACAACAATTAAAAACTTAATATAATAAAAAATAAGAACTAAAAAATAATAGAAACAATAAAAAAGAGGATAGGCAAAGCAAGTTTATTGCAATAAAAGGCAGGCTGTGTGGGATTAGTCCCTTGTGTTGCGGGCGCCTCCACACTGCTGAGCAGAAGACGTGGCAGGAGGAGAGGACTGACAGTTGGCGGGGCAGGGATGCTTGGCGGTGCGCTGGATAGTAATCACTGGGCGCTCATGGGTGGGCATCATGTAGTGGTTGTTGTCCAGGCGCTGGCGCATGTGAGCCAGGATCACCAGCATTTGGGCCCAGGCCAACTGGGAGTTGCAAGACATTGACAACCAGTTGCAAAGGAGAAGGCGGATTTGACTGACTGGTACTAACCAAGCCCAGCCACCAAGAGTGGAGAACACAGCACCTATGGTGAAGCAGTCCATCAACACATCTTCCATGTAGGAATATGATAGGGGTAGGGGGCGCAGAGTTGGTAAGCCAGGGAGCGGTAATGCTCCAAGCAACAACCAGCGTACCCAGGCTGGCCAGGCTTGCAACTTTTGGGAGGATACCACATAAAGTGGCAAGTTGCGGCAGCCAAAGGAAGGTAAAGGGAAGCATTGCCAGTGATAATGGCTATGAGATACGCCTTGAACATAGCAGAGAAGCAACAGTTGGTGTTGGCTTGGACAGGCAAGTCCAAGGTCTGGTGGAAGCTGGGATCTGCTGCAAGCTCAAGAGCCCAAACCTGAGCCACCTTGTCAATATACTCATTGCAGACAGCAATGATATGAGCATGTTGCGCAGAAATCTCACTGGGGGCCAGGGTAGCTGACTGCAGCCCTAGACGCACCTCAGCAGCCAAACAAGAGGCATTGTACTGGCTATGGTATAAATCCCCTGCCTGAATTGGAGTCAATGCATCATTGTCAGAATGTAGTGCCTGTAAAAAGCTGTACATTGTCTCCTTGTGGTGGCAGATCCTAAACTTGCTAAGAAGGTCAGGGTAGTCCATCACCACATTGTCAGAGTTGCAGCAGGCGCAGAGCATTGCAGATGGGGTAGGGGGAGGCGTGCCAGTGGAAGAAAGGCGTTGAGGAAATGGGTGCTGAGCACCAGAAGGATTGCTGCTGGGGGTGCACTGCTGACAGGAAGAGGCTCCTCAAACATGGAGTCCTCATCAGGGAAATCCCCGGCACTAGAGTTTGGCGCAGTACTATGCTCAGAGGCCGCCACAGTGGTTGCACAGTCCTGTTTGCAAAACTGGGAGTCACTGGCCCAAAGTCAATTCAAGAAAGTAATACAAACTGAGTGTGGAATTTTTCAAAAAGTGTGCCGCTCCGCTTTGTCCATTGAAGCCATCATTTTGTTGTAGGCTTGGCGCATTTTGGTGTTGCTGTTGTTGTTGGTGTTGGGATTCATCTGATGAAGAAATAAAGGAGTGTTTGGTCAAGTGGGGGGATATGTTGTAAATTTTGGCTAAGCAATGATGTCAATTATGACAGAGCTCATAGATTAGGATTACAGCAGCCAACTCCATAAATTAGCATTATAAAATCAATGATGCCAATTATGACAGAGCTCACAGATTAGGATTACAGCAGCCAACTCCATAAATTAGCAGTATAAAATCAATGATGCCAATCATGACAGAGCTCACAGAATAGAATTGCTGCAACCTCATTATCATAAATTTATAATATAAAATTTATATATATTCAATTGGCAGTAGATTTTGGATCATTACTGCAGAATACCCAATGACATGCGCCGCCGCGCTGTCTCTATCATACATAAAGCGCCACCACGCCACCCAAAAAAAGCTCCAGGCGCCGCGGCGCCGCCTTGCAAATATTTTAAATGCCATGGCGCTGCTTTACTTTTACATTAAGCGCCGCTGCGGCGCTATTTTTGAATCCCCAAAATGTTTATCTAATTATTAATCATATTTCTAAGCACTAGTCTCAATAGGATAACCAAAAAAAGATATTTTGGATTGGTAATAGATTTATAATTGTAAAGACAAAATTCAACCCACTGAAAAGCAGTGCCGCAGCAACAAAAATATTTGCAAAGCGGCGCTGCAGCGCCTGGAGTTTTTAATTGTTGACACCGCGGCTCCTGAGATAATTTTCAGTTGGCGCTGCGGCGCCTAGGCTTTAATTAAAATGGCGTGGCTGTGTGTTCTTTGATTTTGTTTGTCTATACAATCATACTTTTATGTGTTAAATCCAAGCTTTTCCCTTTTTAATTGGGATTAAAGTATGGTATTAATTTAAGACTCCATATAATAAATCAGCCTAAATTAGCACCACTTATATACTACTACTCACTATAATACAGCCATTCAAAAATCCATGTTTAATATGCTAGCCTTATTCCTTATCATAGTATGAACTTTGGTATTTGGGTTTCAATAATACAATGTTTTACTAGTGATTTTATTTATTAATGAGGGTATTTCCATTGTGCAAAATGTACCCATTATAAATTCCACTGGGTTTCATATCACCCAATAGATTTGATACACACAATGGATAGGGGAAATAAGAGGTAATTACATATGACACAAGGCTACACTATAAAGAACATGCCATTTCAAATTGACTGTTTCTACTTTTACCAAAGTACAGTTCAGCGCCAAATCTCAATTAAATAAAAAATGAAAGAAACTGTCCGAAACTTTGCATATATGTATTTTTTGATCTCCTCTAAACAACTGGGATTTTTTAACCCCAGTTGTATAAGCTAGTTTTAAAAATATTCAAGTTTTACTCTTTGGCCTGGTTGAGGTAGCTCCACCAGAAATTTGTTAATTTAATATAAAAAACGGTCAAAAACACTATATTTTTGAGCTACAGCATCTCAATTATGTCATCTTGAAAACACCATTTCATTTCCAAGTTTTCAGTCAAAACTCACAGTTTGGCATACTTGTGCTACTAATAAATTTTTAACTTTTACATAATACAAAACATAATAATTTTGATGTTATATAATTCAAAAGTTTCTCTACAATTCCATCTAAAAATATTGACTACTTTTATATTTAAAAATTCTCATTTTTCATAAAAAATTGTCCCAAAATTTGGACTT
This sequence comes from Entomophthora muscae, assembly GCA_014839935.2. NCBI lineage: Eukaryota > Fungi > Entomophthoromycota > Entomophthoromycetes > Entomophthorales > Entomophthoraceae > Entomophthora > Entomophthora muscae. Next base: position 206,797 of record QTSX02002155.1, read on the forward strand.
TTCTGACACAAATTCACTCTTAGATGCCTCCCAAGCCTACCACCAACGCTACCCCCAAGGCTCCCAAGAGCACAGCTGCTCCTGCTCAGGCAAGAAAGACCAAGGTTACCCTCTCCAAGCAGACTCCTAAAGAAAAAACGCCTGCCAAGACCCCCACACCTTTCCCCAAGCCCGAGGCTGATAGCCCCACCCCTCCCCACTTTCCCTTTGTCTACTCCCCCCTCAGATCTCCAGGAGGAGCACATCCACTCCAATGATGAAGATGAGAATGAAAGAGTCTCTGAAAACGACTCTGGTGACCATGGTTTTGCAGCCTCAGAGGAAGAGCCTATTCTAGAATGAGACCTACATGCACTTTCCAATATCTGCAACGTCAACGGGCAATTTATAGTTCCAGCTGTTTTCCCTGACTTGTTTCCCATTATGACCAAGAAGGGGGGTGCTGGCTTTGTCAAGGACAGCTTCCTTTTTATATTCAATGACCAGAGAAAAAATATGGCAAACCATCACTATAAATGTGATAGTCCAGGCTGCCCCGCGCAATTAACTACAATTGGGTTTACCCAAGTCAAGGAGCTCACCATTGAGCATGACTGTTTGGGCTCTGATATGATTCTCTACTATCTTATGCGCTGGTACCTTCACCAAGCCATTCCTTTCAACAAGGACTTGACTTCAAATGAGCTGGTAACTCATGCTCTCCTTTACCTGAATAAGGATCAGAGAGAGGAGGTTGGGGAAAAGACCAGACTCCAACGGTATGTGGCTGATCAACGGTCAATTGATGCCAATATTGGTGTCAGCGCTAGAAGTATTGATGAGCTTGGTCTTTTGGAAGTCCAGAAGACTACCATGCTTGGAAAGCCCTTTCTGCTACACAACAACAGGCAAGGTTCAGCAAACTGTATTTTGTGCTTTTCAACACAAGAGGATCTTGTACGCCTTTTAAAGTGTGATACCTGGTTTGCTGATGGGACTTTTGCCTCTTGTCCAAAGCTATTTTATCAGCTTTGGGCCATCCATGGTCAGGTCAATGAACATATCATCCCCTTTTTCTTCTTCTTTCTCCCTAATAAAAGGGAAGAGACTTACATTCATGCCTTAAATATACTCAAGCAAAAACTGGATGCCATCTTGCCTATGCTTGAAGAAGAGCCAACTGAGAAAAGGGGCCGCAAGAAGAAGTAGGTCAGCCCAGAGGATACCCAAGAGCAACAGGCCATAACCAGAAAGGTGCCAGAGTCCCTTCCTTATCATACCACGTTGATGGTTGACTTTGAGGCGGCACAGGCCAACGCTTTTATCAAGGAATTTAGGAGCAGGCCCCAAGGCTGCTTCTTTCACTACCGTCAGACTATGCGCAAGAACCTGATGAAAACCCCAGCCCTCAATAAGCTGGTATACAAAGATGGTACAAAGGAGGCCAGAAAGATATTCAATTGCTTTGCTGCTCTGGCCATGGTCAGAAAGGAGGAGGTTAACCTTTTTTACGACAAGCTTCTCAACAACAATTACATTCTTGGGAACCAAAAAGCCTTTGCTCCTTTCATACAGTATTTTGAGCACCAGTGGGTAGGTGTATTCCAGGCACATCACATATCCACAAGGGCGTCAGCTCAATTAACTGGAACTGCTATAAGCAAGTCAAAGCTGGCGTAACTGAGACCACCTCTTCACTTGAAAGTTGGCATAACCAATTTTTCCGCCTGGTCAAAGCAAAAAAGCCTATGTTTAATATATCATCAACAAGCTGAAGGTTAATATTGCGCACAGGGATCAGCTATATTCCCAGGCTGTCAAAGGCAAAGCTTTTATAGCCAAGCATGCTGGCCAGCAGGTCAAGTTTGCAAGTGTTACAAAAGCAGCTTTGGCTTATTACACTAGAGAGGGCCGCCTTACCCATCTCAAAGACATTGCCACGGCCCTTGGATCCAATTTATAATCCACTTTTTTTAACAATAAACTTATTTCTTTCAAATATTTGACTTTAAATTTTAATATGTATACAGTAGTTTTAAAATCTATGGCAACAAACAAAGTTAACTCAGATTTAAACAAAATGAATTCAGATTTAAGCAAAATTGAAATGAACACAAATCTATTGTAAATCAATATAAATTCATTTTTTAATCTTGTTTAAATCTGAGTTCATTTTGTTTAAATCTGGATTGTTTTTGTTTGTCGCCATAGCTTTTAAAACTACTGTATACTGTAAATTCAGAACCTGAACGTAAAAATGCGGGATTGTCAAATCCTTGGTCCAAAATTCAAATCACTTTTGTGGGATGGCCTTTTTTATTAAATTGATTTTTTTGAGTATTTATTTGAATATTTGAAAATTCAGGAACTCATAGACACTTTGAAAAGTTCAAGTCAAACTACATATTTCCAATGGAAGAAATGAATTAACTGGAATCAGATTTGAAGTGTTCAAATCCATCAACCATTTTAATTAAGTTTACTATGTTTTTTGAAATTGTGGGATTGCCAAATCCAAGAACCAAATATCAAATCACTTTTGAATGGCACTAGTAAACTCTGATATTAATTGCAGGAACTGGAATCCAAATTTAATGTACAGTAAGCACACTAGGAAACACCAACCCAAATCAAGAAGCTTCACTCTGAATTAAATCAAATGAAAAATTCAATTTTGATAGCTATATTTAGACATGAAAATTAAGTGAGATGTGAAATTGTCTAAACATGGAAAGTATACAATTTTATTCACTTCAAATCACTGATATAGAAAATCTGCTACTATTCAAGGCTAAATCAAGAGAAAACAACTACCCACAACTAAACCAATAACTCCAAATAAATACATATTTAATATAAAATATATTTTTTATATTATTTTTTATGGACTGTCAATCACATTCCCAACCCGCTCCTGCACCAGCCTGCAGGGCAGCCTGTCCACAAGGGCGTCCCAGAGGGTCCAAGAACAGACCCAGAACCCAACTTGAGGGGAGTCATGCCAATACACAGGCTCCCAAGGTGTCAGTGCCAGCCAACCACCTCCCGCATCCCAAGCCCAATCAACCAGCCTGAATCCCAGACAGAAGCCACTCTCAAGGCCTGCCACAAAAGTCTCCTACACCAGGGTCACTGGGAATGATGAGGTTACATACACCTCCACTGTATACCCAGTTGCCACCTGGCCCCGCACTCTTGATCCAAGAGTTGCTACTTCTTGCCCCTGTGTCTTTGACACCACCTACAAGCCATTGGCAGCAACTGTTGAGCCATCTGCTCCTATTGTGTATTCAACCATTGACAGCCACACTGCAAGCAAGCGTGACTCCACCTTCTACACAAAGGTCCCCATCCCCTGTGTTGAGCCTGGTAGCCAGGATGCCGTGGTACCTGCCAAGAGCCAGCGTCAGTTGACAGATAGTGAGTGTGAAGCTCTCCTCAACTGCTTGAATGGGGGAATGGCAGTTTGGGATATTGCGTCCCAATTTGGTGTGATGGCCAGATACATTGCCGACATCAACACTAAGTATGGCAAAACCGGGCAGATTGCCAGATCCACCAAGGCAAAAAGACAGCCCAAACTCCTTCAGCCCGTTCACATTGACTCAATCAAGCAGTAGTAGCCAAGGACTGCCACCTGGACACACTTGCTGTCAATCTATGCTTGCCACAGAGTTTGGGCTTTCTGTTTCCAAAACCCTTGTCTACAAAACAATGATTGATTTGGGCTTCTTGTGGAAGGTGCTTGGAGTTTCTCTGTACAATAGGAACAGTGAAAAGACCATTGAGGATTAACACATTTATGCTGAGACATATCTGGCACTAAAGGAGACTGGGAATGTTCAGTTCTTCTATATTGAGGAATTGTTGTTTTCCTCCTCACTCAGGTCTAGGCATGGGTGGGTTGAGAAGGGGTCCAAGGATGGTGTAGCCCATTGTGCAGCTGTCTGTTCCCAGACCTATTCCATGGTTGCGCTTCTTGGTCCTCGCGGGTTGGACCAGTATCAGATGATTAAAGGCTCCCATAACAGCAGGACCTTTCTCAATTTTCTCTGAGCCGTCAAGGAGTACTTGTGGATAAATTACAGTGGCATAACCAACAATGTTGTGCTTGATAATGTCAGGCTCCACAAAGTGGATCTGGTTGTGTCCAAATTCCCCCCATTGACAAAAACAACCACACCTCCAGCCACCAACTTACTGATTGTCCAATGAGACTTCTCTTCCTCCCGCCATATTCCCCATTCCTGAATCCAATCAAGGAGGTGTTTGGTTGGATCAAGAATAAGGTGAAACAAGGCCTTCCTCAGGACACTGAGGATCTATTCAATATTCTTGAGGTCAGCCAATTTCCAATGCCACCCAATGTGGTGGCAGCTTTTTACAAGCATTCAGAATCCTTCCTCCCTAAAGCCCTGGCCTCCAAGCTAATCAGATAAATGGGTGCTCCAGGTTTTATTTGTTTTTATTTTTATTTATTTTGTTTTTATTAGGACTCAAAAATTATTATTTATATATAATAATGTGATGTTTGGATATATTATAGTCATTTAAGAATACATAGAAAAGGTAAGTAAAAATAATTATACTAGGTATGAAGAATATATTTTTATTATAATGCACTGAATATTATATTGACTGTTGTGCTAATAAATGAATAAATTAAAAAAGATAGAAATAGAATTATTTTATTTAAATAATTTTGAATTGTTGATGGTACTTTGGCTTTTTTAAGCCACAAATTGGACCTTGCATGTCATCATCAGATCCTTGTTATTTCAGTGTCACTATAGCCACACAACACAACCACCAATGATTTTCATGTATTGCTTACTAATTAGTACTTAGGATGCAGATCAAGTATATCAAATATGTTTAACAAATCACATTGCAAGAGAAAGGTAATTCAAGTTCTAAACAATCATTTTTTGGAACAATAGTGGAGCGAGCCGCATGATGCGGATAAATTAAATTTTCAGTGTTTATCTATGTGATAAATAAACCTGTATTCAATGAGCTAATAAATAAAAACATTTTTAACTTATTTTTAATATTTGGCGTGATTGCAACTTTAACTAATGTCTTGTAATATATTTAGATATATTAATATTATAATTTACATACTAAAAGTTAAAATTAAAATTAAAATTTTAAAAGAGAAATTATGATTATAAATTGTAAAAGTTAAATATTAAAGTTTAAATACTTTAAATTTAACTATTTTTATTAAATTGTGATTTATTCTAATATCAAAATATTTGATATTAAAAATTTTAATATTGTAATATGTATTATTAACATTTTAATATTAAATTTTAGATACTAAATATTTTTAATATTTAAATATGTAATATTAAAATTTTTATAGTAAAATTTTAATAATACATATTTCAGTATTAAAAATATTTAGTATTAAAATATAAAAAATTAAAAATTTTAATTTGCAAGGGGAAAATATTTATTGGGGGGATGCTAATTGCAAAGGGAATGTGATTATTCCGGGGAATTATACCCCAAAATTAAATTTTAAGCTAATGCATCTAATTGGATCCACATACTCTTCTGTACGTGGTGGACAACCCTGGATGTGATTGCTAGAGGGGTGGCGCCCTGTACTCCGGTGGTTGCTGATTGTTTGATAAAAGGCAGGCAGGTGAGCAAATTGACTAGTAGGTTTTTGGGGGGCACATAGTACCTGTATAGCGTTGCCAATGCAAATGAATCATAGAGGATGTGCTTGACTGTCCTGTATCCCTGTGGTGTTTTCTGACAGTCAAGGGCTACACGGCAAATGTCCATTTGAATAGGTACATCCTCTAACTTTTTGACATTGGTTTTTAATATGCAGAGGAGGAGGATTCCCAGGTATACCACAACGTGGATTCTTTGCAAGGTATAATTTTCCGAGAACATGCATAATTTTTTGAATGTTTGCACTAACATATTAATATAGGACGTTTGATTGAACTTGAAGAGGGTTCCGGGGGCGCCCAACTTGAATCAGCCCCCCAGGCCTCGGCAAATGAAATAAATAAAGGTTTAAAATTATTCACGAGGACTGCATCCCTGACTTTATTTGATAGTGCCTTAAAAACTTCATTAAAAGTTGCGGATTTCAAATATTCATTTCCTATTTGAAAGTTGGTTTTTATTAAATTCTTTTCATATTTGTTGATGTTAGTGAAGGGGAATTGTTGAATGCTTTTGTATATATATTCATCAAAGTTTGGTTTGATATCGCCGCAAATTTCATTCATTTCCTTGATTTTGATAGTTGCTTCTAGTTCATATGCTTCCCTTATCCATGGCAAGCACCCGCAGGTGGTGAATATTCCCTATCTTGAGCTTCAATATTAAAAAATTATTCATATTATGTTGAATTATTTTATTTATTTATTTATTTATTTGACTTTTATTTATTTGCTTTACAGGGGCCACCAATGACTGGTAACCCCCGTAAAACCAACTCAGTGTATAAGCTGCCACTTCCACGATCTCTTCCCCATTCCTGGTGATGACTAAAATAAATATAAGTAAAATATAAAAGACTTACTAATTGTTTCCCCTGTGGCCCCCTCAGCCACAGGCGCCACTTTGGCAAACTTCATGAGTGTTGGATGCTCTTCATTAATTTTTCTAGGCTTAATTTTTCTTATATTTCTTGTTACTTGTGCTTCTTCTTGGTTTTCATTTGATAAAGCTTCTGTATTTCTTGAAGCGCTTCTGCTTCTTGCTTGTGTTTCATTTTCATCTGTTTCCATTTGGTCGGTTTCTTTTTCATTGGTGTTGATTTCCTTTTGAATTTATGTTCCTTCAATTAGTTTGATCTTATTGTTTTCTTTGGCCCCCTGCCAGAACTCCCACAAATTGTAGCCGTGTTGTTGAACTTTAGACTTGATAAAAAAAATTCCCTGTAGATTAAGTAATTTTTCTATATTCTTTTCATCTATAATATTTTCCAATTTATCCAGAGCATCTTCTTTTGACTGGATCAGTGGCTGGCCCTTGTTACTCAGCTTTCCTGTCACTATTTTCCTGATGTTTCTTTCTATCTCAACAACCTTTTGCAGGTGTGCTTCTAATTTAATTATCAAGCTATAGATTGTTGACATATTGTTTGAATTCCATCAAAAACTGGTTTTTATAGTACTATCTTCAACGCATACATATTTTTCATCATCATTAATAAATTAAAGACAATAAACGTAAATATTGGATTGGAATATTGCAATTAGACGTCAACTTTTGATAATTTGATATTATGTGCATAACTCAATGCATTTTGTTTAATTAAATTCATTATAAACAAGGCTTTTATCATTGTAATTTATTGAAATGGATTGTGTTTATATTAGGGCCATTAACGCTTAGTATAATATTAATAATTAGTGCATTTTACAGTCTGTATATTTACCTATTGGTAATAATTCTGTAAACTTTTCAGTCAGATTTTACAAGGTAATAATAATGTAATGTGTTAATAAATTACAGTTTACTGTCATTAATTAACACATTACATTATTATTACCTCGTAAAATCTGACTGAAAAGTTTACAGAATTATTACCAATAGGTAAATATACAGGCTGTAAAATGCACTATGTATCAATATTTGTATAAGCGTTAATGGCCCTAATATAAACACAATACATTTCAATAAATTACAATGACAAAAGCTTTGTTTACAATGAATTTTATTAAACAAAATGCACTGAGTTATGCATATAACATCAAATTATCAAGAGTTGATGTCTAATTGCAATATTTTAATCTAATATTTACGTTTATTGTCTTTAATTTATTAATGATGATGAAAAATATGCATGCTCATAATTTTAAGCTATTTGTAAAATGTACAACATTGTATTAATTATGGGAAATGTTGATAATGTAAAAAGAAAGTATTATTAATTATGAATTGAAAGAGAGATATTAATTTTAATAAGTTGTCACAAAGAAAAGATTTATTTACTAATCAAAGGACAGGAAGGGGAGGGAATGGGCAGAATGAACATTGCCTTCATCTGCGCCTGTGAAAGAGGCGGCATCAGAGATAATGGGGAGGGAACAGGTGGTGGTTTGGGAGTCAGGGTTGGAATGCAGGTGGCTTGATGGGGGGTTGGGGAGGCAGGGTTTGTTGACTGAGAAGGGGCAGCAAGAGCTGATTGCTTCAATTGCTCAAATTCTTCTTCCGTCACATATACTGGCTTGAAAAAATGGATGGACTGGCGTGGGGGGAGACGGGGGTCCTTTCTGGACTTATCACTATTACTTGCATAGAAGATGATGAGATCAAATAAGTCCTGAACGGACGCGGAAGGGAAAATCTCATACCTCTTATCAATTTGGGTGCATAGTTTGTTGTAGGTGGCAGGCTTTAAGTGCCTGAGGGCAGAACCAGAATTGTTGAGACATACATCTGCAAGATGCATGTTGGCGTAGTTGATGGGGTAGGACCAGCAGGTATGCCCTGCAGCCCTGATTTCTTGGGTAGCTCATTCCCGCTGCTCCATCTCTGCACTCAGTACAACTGTGTGCACAGTGTTTTGTGTGGCCCACTCATCTAGCATGGCCTTGAGCTCCGTCTGGTAGGCATAACCATCTGCGGTGTTTGATATTGCCAAGTAATAATTGACGCCCAATGGGGAAACTGCCAGAAAAACCAACAAATTGATAAAAGATCAGGCCGCGCTTGTAGACGTCAGATCAGATACGCTTTTCTCCAAAGTCTTGGATACTTGCAGAAATCTTAGTGTATGATAGGAAGATTATGTCATTACAGGCCCTCATTGCCCTTCCTTTGATAAACTTAATAATAGTTGAATTGTAGGGGTCAGTGTCCATCAAACTGGGGCCACTGAGAACTTGATTGGACAAGATTCTAGCAGCAACCACAACTCTGTGCATCCACAAATTCACCATTCTTTTGTTGGTGAAGATGCTGTGGAGTCCCAACTGGAGACGTACCTGGACCAGGGGCATCTACGGGTCATGTTCCATAATGGCCATCATAAGGGGATGGGCTGTGTCACCTTTGGTTGAAGTATGGGCACCAGTCAGGGTCTTCTTGGTAGGGGGCACAGTTGGCGTGGGCTTGCAGGGTTGCAGCCACAGTGGACTTTGCAAACCCCATTGCGGCCGCAATTTCCCCAAGTGACATAAGCTTCCCTTGCTTTTCAACCATTTTGAGAACAATCTCCAGAGCAATTAGTTTTCTTCTGCGTCTTGCAGGCTGATTGGCTGGGGGAGGGTTATGTCCATCTTGTGAACTGGTCAATGACATCTGATTGGCTGTTTTGGGGTCCTGGGCTCTCTGGGTGACCCCATGGCTAAAATGGCTGGTTCCAGATGCCATTGTTGATAAGGGATTTGGGTTAGCAGCTGCCTGTGCATGATGGGCAAACAGAGCCATGCTTCAGGACGCAGGAGAAAGAACAGACTCCTGGGTGGAGCCTGCAGAGGGGCCTGCGGGTTGGGAGTGGCCATAGACATAGGCTTCACTGTTAAGAGACCCAGTGTAGCCCTGCATAATTTTGTCAAGGCCAGGGAACAGCTTGTTGACTTGGCTGTTGTTGAAAGAAGACATTGTTGCAACGTCTTTGATTTCCCCTCTTGGGGAATTAACACCCTGAGTAAATCACCGAGCAGCTCACAGAATGGTTCACCGCCCAGTCAATAAACTGGTGGCATCATTATCAGTTAACCATCTATGACAGGGATCTCTCAATCCATGTCCTAAATGGAACATAACTTGATTAAGCCTTGTGACTAAAGAGGAACATTACTCAGATAAGCCCCATGACTTCCATGACGTACATGGACAACAGGTGGCTTATCATGATACTATATATTAACCTATATTCATATTCAATAAAGTATCATTCTCTTCTTAATCTTCCTCTTTATTTTGTTTATTATACTTCCCAGAAGTATAAACTCAACAACATAATAAATTTTTATTAAAAAGATTTTAAACTCAAAAAGAGACATGTACATTTTAGTCAATTTTATTGTTAAGTATGTTAATTTTGTGAATAGTAGGATCTAAATTTTAGCCGTCCTAAATTGGAATAGGGTGATTTTTGAGAATGCCTATGATTCCTAAAATAATTAGCACAAATCCACTCTAGATCCTTTATCATCATTTTTTGACCCCATAAATTATATTTATTTCAAATTCATTGCAATTATGATTTGAAACTTGGTTCTTGGATTTGACAATCCTGCAATTGCAGATCCATTAATTTTTACATGATGTCTATGATTTGTTTGAAATACAGGAAATCTCAAATTGTACATTAGAATCCTGCATTTCTGATTCATGTATCCTGCATTTGTTTGTTGGGTTTTGTCTTTTGTTAGTTGAGTTATCTGCTCAAGAGATTTGAAAAAGCCAATTTAAATAAACCAAAAAAAGTCAAATTAAATGGTTAATTTTATTTAGTATTTTACTTTTCACTCATCTGAGTTGCCCACAAAAGTGATTCAAAATTTGGACCAAGGATTTGACAATCCCGCATTTTTACGTTCAGGTTCTGAATTTACAGTACATGTTTAATATAGTGTTAAAATTTAATACAAAAATAGCACCATTTTAGGATATGTTAGCTTTGGAGCTTTGCACACTATAGTTGGTACTAGCTGACCCTATATTTTTATTGCAGATTTGAAATCCTTGGATGATTTGAAGTCTATTCAAATGTCTTTTAATAGTTTTTGAAATGTTTTTTGGGCTTTTATCAATATTTTAAGTTATCTGGTGCAGTTTAGCCATAAATCCAAGATAGCATTTTTAAGATGGCATCTTTCTAGATGGCGTTTTTGAGATAGCGTCATTCAAATTGACGTATTGCAACAACTGATGGTTTATCTTTCCCCCTCCTTTCTTCCTTGAAACAAAGTTTTATGGCCCCTGGCTATTCCAGGGGCCAAAAAACTTTTAAAAAAATTCTGCACCATCAGGAGGGTAGCTCATATATCATTATATGATTTTGTGGTTGCTATATTAGTGATTTAGAGTGCAGAATATTGTATCATTTCCAGTTTAGACAATTTTGAATTTCACTTAATTTCATGTCTAAACATGGTTGTTGAGATTGGATTTTCATTTGATTTTATCCAGAGTGGAGCTTCTTGATTTGGGTTGATTTTTCCTAGTTACTTACTATACATTCAATTTGGATTCTAGTTTCTGAAGTTATTATTTGAGTTTAATAGTGGCATTCAAAAGTGATTTGAAATTTGGTTCTTGGATTTGACAATCCCGCAATTTCAAAAAACACAGTAAACTTAATGAAAATGGTTGATGGATTTGAACACTTCAAATCTGATTCCAGTTAATTCATTTTGTCCATTGGAAATATGCAGTTTGACTTGAGCTTTGCAAAGTGTCTATGAGTTCCCGCATTTTTAAAAATCCAAATAAAAACACAAAGAATTAAATTTAATTAAAAAAAGGCCATCCCGCAAAAGTGATTCAAAATTTGGACCAAGGATTTGACAACCTGCATTTTTATGTTTAGGTTCTGAATTTACAGTAAAAAAAGTCAAATTTAAGAAAAATATTAAATTTTTTAGGAAAAAAATTTATTGAAAAAAGTGTGGAGATCAAAAAATCCATCAATTTGGAGATTTTGATCTCCACACTTTGACTTTAGGCACTTGCCCGGATAATTTAACTGGAAATTATTTTGATGCCAAATTGGGTGAGTCATTGGGGAATTAAATTGGCCCCAAATTGAACAATGGATGGATATTAAGTTGGTTGGTGCTAACTGAATCAACTAACATCCAAACCTTTGATATGATCAAATTTTAATATTGATACTAGAATGAACTTATCTTCAAAGATAATCTGGTGCACCAAAGATATGATAATTGTATCAAAAATGGGCAAGTGCCTAAAATCAAAGCACAGAGATCAAAATCTCCAAATCATTGGATTTTTTCAATCTCTGCACCTTTTTCAGTAAAATATTCAAAAAAATTAATATTTTTCTTAAACTTGATTTTTTTAAATATTTTTATTAGTGTTTTCAGAACAGCAGGGTTGACCCTGGCAAGGTTTTGCACAAGAGGCCATGCACCACCCAACTTTACTTCCCTGTTACTCAAAGCCAAATGTGGAAGTCAACTCAAATTACCAAACAAGAAAGCAGAAACCAATGACAATCTCAAACTGGTGGCAACTTGATTTGGTGCTTCATTCATTAGAAATATTAAGCCACCCCCTTGTCAAATCCAAATGATTGATATCTAAAATCTTGTTCCTTTTAAAATGATTCACCACAACTATATAATGTCCCATATTTCAATAAAGGCATTATCTAGTTTTCAAATATTTCCTGTGTAACTCTGCTAATACAGCACATTTATGACAGCCTTATCATCTTTCTTTATTAATAAATACTTCTTTATTGTAAATTTTAATTTTGCTTTAGTTTTATTAAACAAATATTGATACCTTTAAAGCCCAAAGATACAGAATGAAAAAGTTACAATTTCTGGTGTGGTGACTTTGGATCTTTGTGCACTATAGTAGCCACTATCTGACACCTTTTTTTATTGAAGATTTGGAATCCTTAGGAAATTTTGAGTCTAGCTGTGGGTTTTTTTTTAAAAAATCTTTAATTTATGTTTAAAGTTATTGGGCACAGTTGGGGCAGAAATTCAAGATAGGGTTTCTAGATGGTGTCTTTCTAAATGGTGCTTTCTTGATGGTGTTTTCTAGAATCTGTCCTTCTAGATAGTGTATCCCACCACAAAACAGCCCTGATGAAAGAAAAGTTCAGATCTATGGTTGAAAAAGCCTGTGCCTGAAACTTCAGGTGGGGTCACACAGTACCAGGTTCCCACAAACACTTGAAGGAGTTATCCTCTGAGTCTATGGTATCCCACAAGGGTATCCAGTGGAAGGATGTCCCTCCACATATTTAGTCCCCAAACTTATATCTCCCCCATCCCCCATTTATCTTGGCTGTGTTCCTTTTAATGTTGTCTTGAACCCTGAATAAAATTATGTTTCCAAAAAAAATGTATCCCACCACAAAAAATACATCATTTACATCTGTAAGGTATTCCATCCCTAACACAAATTTTGCATTTTTAAATGCTAAATTAGAAACCAAGGACAAAACCAAATCCTTTAATGAATTCAATTTGAAAACACATTTGAAATTGATAAACAAATGTATTAAAACCAATTTTGAAAGCAAAATCAAAAGCAAACGTGAAAACCAAGGCCACAACATAAATTCTAATTCAAAATCAAAAACCAAGGCTCTGGACAACAAAAATAACCAGGATATTGATTCAGCATTAAAGTTTGGCTCCAATAAATATACAACAGCCAATCAGATTAAAAATAAATGTGGAAAACATCCAAAACAGATATTGAGGGGCCCAAGAGACCAATCAAACCCAGTGAACCACCCAAGCCAAAGAAATGCTGCTCATCCAGCCCCAGATTCCATCCCCAACCAAAGTAAGGTACAATACTGCAATGCAATATCACAACCTGCCTCTTCTTGCACTGCAGGCTGCAGCCTGCTGCAGTCCTGCAAGGCAATACTTCTCAAATCACTCTTGCAGATCCACCTGGTAACCACAATGTTCCCTTCCTCACTTGAAGTCAGTATTTAAACTGAAAAATTCTTCCCACCCAAATTTCTCCAACAATTTCTTTTATTCCTATCAACCAAATAAATCTATATTTTCAATTCTAAACACTTGATTAGTAGATTCTAAAGGTTTTCCCCAACAACATGAAGTTCATCTTCCTTTTATGGACTTTTTGTGTGTTAATCAGTTATGGGCAAGCAAATGTTAACTTTGAAAACCCTGAACCAACTCCTACTGACAAATCTGAAGACTCAATTTGGTATCGTTTTGGTCTGCGTCAAATACATGCCCCTTATGTTGAAACAGCTTGATTCCCACCTACCATCCACCCCAAGGCCCCCTGGTTGGTCTTGGAGTACACCAGTGTCTATTATCTCTTCAATCACTTCACTCCCTTCTTGGGAAGATTCCGTCTATTTGATCACCTTCTACACATGTTAATGATAGGGATTCCAGTAGGTTCCACTCTGATTAAATTCAACTTGGGAGCTCTTCTCCATTCAATTGGGGAAAGGCTTCCCAATGAGTGGATCCCTGACATCAAATAAGACTAGAGATTTTTAGTAGAATTGTAAAGTTTGCCAGCTGATTTTGACTGGCTGGAGTTAACAATTAAACTCACCACAATATAAAAAGCAATGCTTTGTTACTCATTTTCTAATTTTTTGATACAGTTTGGGAGTTGTAATTTTATAATTTAAAAAACTGTTTGAGGTGTTGAATTTTAGCCTTTTGAGGAAAATAATTGACTTGGACCATGATAAAAAATTACATTGTGATAGAAAGTATCATAATATTATTTTTTGTCTTAATTTAGAGCTTCAAGTATATATTTGAGAATCAAGGACTATTTTTAAAGTGATACTTAGACACGTGCCTAAGTAAAAAAATTGCTTAACACATTTTTAAAGTTGAATATATTAACATTTGCTTTGAATTTTTACAAAGACGTAAAATTTTAAACAGTTTGTCACTTCAAAATTATAGTCTACCCACAGTCTGACTAAGACATCTCGACATATACTGTCTTAATGAGATTCCATCCATATATGTTATTAGAAATTTTGAAACTTCAAATGTCTTTGGATAAGAGATTTTTTAAAATGTTCCTGGTTTGGGATATTGAATGCTAAACAAATCAAAATATGCAACATTTAAGCTTTTCAAACCGTTTCATAAGATTGATAAATAATTTTTAACCTAGAATTTAAACCATCTGTACTGTTTCAAATATATTTAAAAATAAGATATATAGAGAGAATCGCAAACTAATTTATGCTCCAACTATGATTTCTAATGGGCTGTATAAATCCAATGCAGATGGGAGGCAACAAGCAAATTAATAATGGATATTGTTTCTATATGTTTGATTTGCCAAGCCGTTGTAGTTGTTGTAACGCTTATCGTGTATACTGCCAGTACTATACCTTCTCAAAATGAACCTGCTGCCATGTTTTAAGATAATATCGACAAGTTCATAAACAAATCCGCTTTTTTGATTATATATCAGGATGAAACCATTAAAATGTTTCTATCGCTTCTCTAGTAAATGCTCCCGGAGAAATATATTATATTTATCTAAACTTTAATATCTCATTTCAAAGTTTATTTATTCAAATCCTTTAAATTTATAAGGAAGAACTTTCATAATATAAGAAAATAAATTATAGATAAAAATATATAAAAGGGGTTTAACAGAATAATTAATAAATAAAGAAAATGATTTATTTGGCTGTTAAAAAATATATTTTTATACCAAACTTATTTTTTTGGGTTTTTTATAGTTTTGACAACAAAGAAACTTTTTTAGGAGAAACAATTGAGAAGATATGAAGGAGGATTTAGTTTTTATTAGACCAATCAAATTGGATTTTACGCTAAAATAATTTATATCAATACTAGCAGGTACTTGGGATAAAGAAAAAGAAGGAGCCTAATGACTGTTTACCACCATGATTTCGGTTGAGATAAGTTGAGGGGAACTGTGGCATGTTGAAAAAGGATAACTTTAAATATTTTGAATATGCCTATTTCTAAAAGATCCTATTTAGATATCAATAAAAGAGTACAAAACATCATATGGAGTTTTATTATTGCTGGGGCTGCCTAATATTCCTATGATTGCCTGGTGGTGGGTACAACAATGCTAGAATATCCCCTTTGTTATAGTGGATATGGCAAGTATTACTTTTGGTAGTTATATCCTTATTACAGTAGTTTTAAAAGCTATGACGACAACCAAAAATACCTCAGATTTAAATGAAATCCAAGTCGTATGAGATTCAGGATTCAATTAATTTATAAAAATTCAGTTAATAAATGGACTGTCAAACAAAAAACAAAATTTCACTAGCCCATTATATGAAATTATATAAAACATCAAGCGGTGTAGTTCAAACCACAAACAAAATGAACTGACACAACAAGTGAAATGGATGGATGATGTTCCAGAGTATATTATAATCCAATCAGGATTCATATGAGGCATCAACAGAAGAACTAAAATGAAACAAAACTTGAGCAATCTAGAAGCGAGATTACACAAGCACAAAATAAAATGAACTCACACAAGATGTGTAGTATGAGCAGCCTAAAATAGAAAAATAACAGTTTAACAGCCAATCAACAGCTATCCAATTTAGGAACAGAGGCATTTTATCCATTTTCATGGCTCCAGATTTGTATGAAAATGTTTTGAGAACCTTCCAAATATGGACTTGAGATTACAATAAAAATAAATCATTAAATTTTAAAATTTCTACTTTTATGTGATTTTATCCTAGGTTTTTTACAATGGTTTTTACAAGCAATATCTTTGATGGCGCCAGCAGCCAAGCCAGCAGCAGCCAAGCCAGCTTCAATGGAGGCAAGGCTCAAAACGTGAAGGCACCTGTTTACACTCAAGCCTTTGAGGCGGGTAACAAGTAAGCTGATCTGTTACTGACCACTGACCCCTATGGCTTTGACTTGTTTGAGAGTCACTTAGTGTCTAGCTCTGCCCCTGCTCCCGTACCCACCCCCGCACAACCTGCCCACCAACCAACCAATCAGGATGGCAACCTTGATTCAGAACAACTTCCTGCCACCAGCCAACCCCCCCTACAGCCAATCAGGCTTCAGCTCCCCCAGCCCAGCACCCCAAGCGACAAATCATCACTGCCCAAATTCTTCAGGAAATTGTGGCACTGAATCTACAGGGTCTGTCCTGGGAACAGATTGCCGCCCAGTTGCAACTTACCCAAGCCACTGTCATGCGGGAATTCAACAACCTGATGAACAGGGGGAATCTGATTGGGACGGCCAAGAAGCCCAAGAAGGCCCCCGAGTCACAAATATCTGAGGCATACCCAATCATGCTTGACCTCCTCCAGCGGGATCCCAAGCTTCCCTTGACCCAGGTCCAGAAGCAGCTTGTGCACCATAACATATGGGTCTCCAAGCGCATGGTGCAGCTCTGGATGTATGGGAAGGTGGCTTCCATACGGGTTCTTACCAATTTTGCCGGCAACCAATGGGATGGCGCTGAGGATTCCCTGTATGACACCGCCATCAAATCAACCCTGGTCTGATGCCTGACTAGTCTAACTGATGATGTCATGTTCATCTCCTATTACAAGCTATCAATAGCTTTTGATGATTTTGGCAAGCAAGGAAAAGCCG
The DNA here is from genome assembly GCA_014839935.2 of Entomophthora muscae. Taxonomy (NCBI): domain Eukaryota; kingdom Fungi; phylum Entomophthoromycota; class Entomophthoromycetes; order Entomophthorales; family Entomophthoraceae; genus Entomophthora; species Entomophthora muscae. Next base: position 224,055 of record QTSX02002155.1, read on the forward strand.
CTGCCAAGAATAGAAGGAAGAAGGTCAAGAAGGGGACGTTCATTGGTGCATTTCTGGCTGTTTCAGCCAAGGGTTTTGTCTACTATTGGACAAACCCAGATTTCATTGATGGCTACTCATACAGCCACATCCTCAGTGGATTACTTGACTCCTGGGATGGCTCAAATCCCAAGTACTGGGTTTTCTTGAGCCACCAGATGGAGGGTAGCTCCACCGCCCTTGAGGCCATCCAGGGACGCGGGCACCAGGCCTCAGTCTACCCCGCCAGCCATGCAGACATCCATCTGGATGATGTTGTCTTCTTCAACATTGGAGATACACTACAGGAGCACCACCCTCAGGCTTTCAACAACCTCTATCTTGGGGTCCTTGACCACAATTTTCTCTTTGGCCACCATATGGTGGCTGACTTGTTTGCAAAAATGGTTTTCCATGTGAACATGGGCAACCAATCACGTAAGGATAAGCGCCTTCCACCTTGGGCCACTGCCACTTACCAGCCCATCCAGCCAATGATCAATGAGGAATACGGCATAGGGTTATATGGCAGCCATCACGCAAAATCCTCCTGCCTCCACCCCCGCCACCAACACCCCTAACCTGCAAGCCCAACCCACCCAATCCCAGACCCCCCAGGCCAGCACTGCCTCTACGTCTTCCTTCCCGCGTTATTCTGCCTCCTAGGCATCACTCTCCCCCGCCCCAATAAACCCCTGTCACCAAACATTTTCTATTTATATTATCTTTTTTTGAATTTTAATTGTTCATGTTCTCTTTGTTTATAGTTGGTTTTATTCTTTATGTTCAGCTTATTTCTATAAAATCATATACTTACTATGTCATGTATCTAGATCCAGAACACGGTTATTTTTAGCACTTAAAAACAGCCCCTTGTGAAAAATATTAACAACAATTTGGTGATTAGCTAAATTTGAATTAGAAAATTATAGTGTTAACTTTTTTTAGATAAAGTTGTTACTGATCCAAATTCAAAACCTTAATGATAAACTTTAAGCCAATCAGGAGCCAAGTGATAAAGTGATTGTTATGATATAAAGGGACATTCAATAATTCTTTGATGCATGTGCGCTAATTAATATGATTGGCTGGATGTTTTGCCATTGTACGCCATTGCCGCGGTGGCAAGTTATTGGTGGACTAGTGCTAACCCAGCAGCTGATTGGGCACTAGTACATCAACAACTTGCCACAGCGGCAATGGCATACAATGGCAAAAGATCCAGCCAATCATATTAATTAGCACACATGCATCAAAGAATTATTGAATGATCCTTTATGTCACAACAATCACTTTATCAATTGGCTTCTGATTGGCTTAAAGTTTATCATTAAGGTTTTGAATTTGAATCAGTAATAACTTTATCTAAAAACAGTTAACACTATAATTTTCTAATTCAAATTTAGCTGATCACCAAATTGTTGTTAATATTTTCACAAGGGGCTATGTCAAGCGCCAAAAATAATTTGGTAATCAAAGAAACAATGCCAACACAAAGCAAACAACACATATTGAGATGAGCGTAAAACATATACAAAATGGGTAAAAAGATGGGATAATGTAGTAGATGGGGAAAAAAAGGAATAAACAAAGAGGCAACAGTATCAAAATAATACAGAATTTATTGGGGCAAAAGCTATAAAAACATATGAAAAGGTTAGTAAAAAATCAATGAGAGAATTGGAGAAGCTTCTGAAAGATCTCAACTTGGTGATTGCCAAAATAAAGGGCATTGACCGCAAGGTCAAAGCCAAAGTGAAGTCCGCCGTCCTCACTAGGGACAAAATTGACAAGGTGTCCGCAAAGGCAATAATGTCAAAAATGCCAGACACCCCAGAGAAGACAATTGAGCGCTTACTAAATATTCAAAAAACTGTGGTTGAGGGCCTCCAGTTCAAGGCATACAATCTTTCTGCGCCGTCTGTCTGGGTTGATGACCCAGAAATGTATGCCCACCTAAAACCCGCAAAGCGTGCCAGGGCAGAGGATACCAAATTGCCTGCGCAATTGATTGTGCCAGGAATGGCCAAGCCGGTGGAGGCTGCGGGCAAGGAAGAAATACAAGAAGGTAGCCTAAAAAACAAAATTAATAAAAATATATAGATACTTACCTAATTTCTTAGAAAATGTAGACTACAAACTCCAGCAAGTCCTGGTCCCCTTTGTCCTAGCCATCTTTTATGCAAATTATGCCACTCATGTGGCAAAGCAATTGTATCTGTCCCCCCTGTTGTGCAGGAGCTGGAGAACTGTATCCACAGGTCCTTTCTGATGTTGCAGGAGGCGTTGGCAGAACTTACGCATGTCAAGGGGGCATCCAAGTGGGCAGTTAATGCCTACAAGGATGCCCAACTGGTCCGCCTGGACCTGGTATCCCTCAGTGGAGTTTACTGTGTAAACTTCATTGAGCTTGTTTGGGATGTCCTTGCAACGCTCCCATTCAAGAATGTACCAGAGATGGGCCGGGCTCATGCAGCTGCTTGCTTCTGCTTCCCGGTGGAGCACACCATATCTTACCTGTTGGAGAACTTTGGGCGCACAGTGGGCAAATTGGCTGTTGCAGACGCAACAGCCGTAAAGAAGATCAAGATCCTCCTGGCAGACTTTGGGTTGGCCTGGAGTGCCAACAAGACGGGGCTACCTGCAGCCATGGAGCTGACCTTTGCAAAGACCAGGCACAACAAGAAGATAAACACAGTCTATAATAAACTATGTGAGTTCACAGAAGCCTTTGCAGGGCAAAGGCTTTATCTGGTTGTTTACCTGGGGTTCTTATTCTACTTCAAGATGGGCGCGTCTGTAGAGGACCTGGGCGGGGTCCTTCTGGGAATCAACAAGGCCCGGCTTGCACTCAACGGGAAGAAGGTCTCCCCTGGATACAACTTGGTGGACCATGTAATCCAAGACGCCCTGGTCCTGGCTGGGATATACGGGTTTGTAGCCCCGCCTGAAAAGCTGCTGCTTCACTCCCACCTGACCCTACTGCCTTTCACCAGCAGGAGGGAGTATTTCAATAAGGGTGTATCCACTGTTCACGGTGTGGCGGTGGAGGTTGTGCGCCACCTCCATTGCAGGGTGGATACATACCAAAGAACCCACTACAGGCGCACACAATAAAAATATGATTCCAATAAATTTTATTACAATTTATAGTATTCTAATTATAATGAATTCTTATAACTTTTATTTCAGCAAACCAATTTTGCAAGATATATTGCAGAAACAGTTTTCATAAAAGCATAAAATTATACATTAACAAAATAAATTCTAACTTGTACATTTTATGTTTAATTTTTTTAAAACTATTTTTATATTTATTTGACCAAATTGATTTAAATCTATTTGTGTAATCCAGTATCAAGCGTTTGGGATTACCTCAGATGGCATAATAAAATAATATATAATAAAATAAATAAATTACTTACATCTATTGATGGATCTTCTGAATGTGATTGCAGGCTTGGAAAAATCTAAATATAAAATGATAGTTAATAAATCTTGAATAGTAAATAAGAGAATATAAAAAAATTGGACACAATAAGCCTTTAATTGATAGGCTGTTTGGCTAGGCACGCGGGGATAAACAAATCAGTGTGGCCATAAAATATGGCCACGGTCTCAGCTGGGAGGGTATGGATCCTGGCCTGCAGCAAATTAAAGAGGTCCTTGGTCCCAGTTGGGGTTCCTTGCTTGACAACTTGCTTGAGCCACCCAAAGACTTCCTCAATGGGATTTAGGAAGGGCAAATAAGCTGAGAGGAAGAGAAGGCGTAAATTTGCTGTGGCCAATTGCTGGGGGCCCACTGCAATGCTTGTGTCAATCATTGGAAATTCCTCAAGAATAGCAGCCACCTTGTGGAGACCAACATTATCCAACACAATCACATTGGTGAAGCCCAGGCTTGTGCGCCTCAGGTGCTCCTGGACCAATTGGAGGAACAACAAGAAGGCACGGCTGTTATGAGAACCCAATATCATTTGATAAAGCTCAACCCCCTTTGGACCAAGGAGAGCCACCATTGAGTAGCCTGTGGCGCGGACTGCAGCATGCCAAGCCATCCCATCATTGGAGCCTTTGGGGACATAGCCATACTCATTGCGCATTGATAAGGCAAATGCCAATTTGTCAATATAATAAAATTTGACCGTCCCCTTGGCTTTGAGGGCAGTGTACGCCTCTGCGTAGTTTTTCTAGACGTCAATATTGGCTGGGCTGTTTCTGTTGTAGGGGGATACCCCAAGCTTTTTCCAGGAAAAGTGCATTCCCTTGACCAAATGATAATAGAAGGAAATTGAGGCCTCAATCCCAAAAGTAGATTTAACCATAGCCTGTATATTTACCAGTTTGATATGGCAATCCCGGGTTATCCACTGGCAGATTGCCCATTTGTGCTCCTTGGTGAGCATGGTTGACATGTGTAAGGATTTCTCCGCGGCAAGGACACAACCAGTATTGATGAATTTTTGGAAGGTCTTGCTGGCGTATTTGGGATCCACTTCAACAATGGCTGTGGCTGCCTTGTAATCGCCCAATTCCTGCATTAGCTTAAGCAGGATGATGCGTTTGATGTCAGGGATGCGCTTCTGGGCGGGCTTTTTAGCAGTGGGGATTGACTTGTTGGCATTGGGCATAACACAGGGCATAAGTACCTTGGTATATAAGGCTGCAACCTTTTTTAACACCAGCTGTCTCTCATTGGTTTGATAGAACTGGGGCTCCTTGTCATCCTCCTGATTGCCATCACTGACGTAGGGCTTGTAGCTAGTATCAAGTACAGGCTTCATCTTCTCCAGCATGGCTGATGGGACCGACTCTTGCCAGTACACAACGTCAAACACATACAAAGTAAGTTCTACCTCCTTGTTTCTAAATTTCTTTATAGTGGTGACCTTGGTTGGCTTCCGGGTCAGCTTTGGGACCCAAGGGTTTATGCTCTGCACCCTAGCAGCTTGTGCTCCTTGAACTGGCTGTGTCAGTGCAGCGTCACTATGGAATTCTCCTCTCCCGCCTCCCTCCTGAGTAGGCACTTGTGTTGCACTAAGTCTATTCTTTGACCTGAGGGGGCAACCACAACTGCAGCACACAACAGGTGCAATGGTAGTCTGTTGCTGTGTTCCTTCCATTTTGAGAATTTAATAAAATATTAAATGAAACTTAATTAAGTTACTCCCTATTTTTAATTTTTGCTTTTATCTGTTTATGGATATTCAATTAATATTTTTCCCACCCAATATCCCAATTATATATTATTTATTTCTTAGTTAGTTGTTTTTGGTTTTACAACGCCCATTTTAGAATACTCAAAAAAATCCACCCATGTTCCTAGATTTTACTATCAAATTCAAACACCCAACACAATATTTTTAAAATTTATGCTTCAGATCTTGTGTCTTATTTTAGATACCTTGGTATCATTCATGATTACAATCCATTGCACACATTGCGTGAGTGATTTTGTTTACGCAGTGAGTTGCTATTGTGTTTTTTTTTGGTTTGCGTTTTGACACACCTTGATTGGGTGTATTTTGTCACTGATTCACATAGTAAACACATGTACACCAAAAGTCAACTCACATCATTTTGTTTGTGAATCAATGTATTTTGGATTGTATTTTGAATGGTTTTGCTTTGTGTGTGAGCCTTTTGTTGCTGTGTTGACTCATTTTGCCCATTAACACCAATAAACCTTGTTAACAGAGTATATATTTTAACCTGAGAGATGCATTTTGTTTAAATCTGAGGTATTTTTGGTTGTTGCCATAGCTTTTAAAACTACTGTAGAAGAAATTTTATTGTTAAATTTTAAGTTCTATGCATTAATCAATGGGTTTTCTAGCCCTTTATACCAAGCCAATTTTTGAAAATTTCTGGAAATGAATCAGAATGGATCCTAATAAAGAGTAGTTCCTTCATGGAGATTTACATTTTTTATTTTATTAACTAATTAGCAATTATTTTACTTTGATTTGATTAAGAAATTTTTTAAATATAGAAGTATATAATTGTCAAGAATATACTTCTAGAAAGTATGATAAACAAGATAAAGGGGAAAATTAAGAAGAGAATGATACTTTATTGGATATGAGTTTAGAGTATTATATAGTATCATGAGAAGCCACATATTGTCCATGTACATCATGGCAGTCACAAGGCTTGTCCAAGTAGTGTTCTTCTTAGGACTTGAAAGTTTTGACCCCATAATAGATATGTAATTGATAAGAGTGACACTGACTTAATTATTAGTTGGGGATTCACTCAGGGAATTACTTTTCTAAGAGGGAGTGATCAAAGATGTTGTGACATCTCTCCCTGGGGTGCTGGAATGTGGAAACTTATTAATTTTCTTGAGAGTGTCAGGGATTTGAGCTTGGTATTGAACCAGTTTTACATTGGCTAAAGAAAGCTGCAAGTTATGTTGAGCTGTTCTTTCTTTGCACAGGCGGAGTTGGTCATGGTGCATACGCTTGAGCTCTGTTCAAGTGACATTTCCTTTAGCAAGGTAAGTGTTGTTTGGTTTCACTTCCATGATGATTCCTGGTTTTTATAATCCTGTGTACAATTTGTGCATATTGTGATTAATAACCTATATCTTGTCCACAACTTGGAAGCATTCTTGTTGTATTGAGACTGCTTCTGTGACAGAAGTTGTGGGATAGTATGAAGCTGTTTCTAAGTGATGGGGAATTACCACCCAAATCCACATAGAATTAATGATTAACCACCAGTGTGGCTTCAAATTCTTTTTTTAAAATTTCCAATTGTAATATCAGGATTAAGCAGAACAATTAATCCTAACCAAAGTAGCCCAAGATAAATGGCCTGAGACAACATCAACAAATCTTCAGAGTAAAATTCTGGACATTGGGAGGCACCACAATTTTCAGTTTCAAGAATGGGGGGAGGAGCTGCAAAATCTGAAGGCGCAAAATTAACATTGGGCGGCACCAACAACAAAGTTCCAACTGCAGGACCCCATCTTCCAGAAATGATTCTGTTGAGAATCAGATTGTACAGAATATATTTTAACAACCCAACCACAGGATGCATTTTTTAAAAGTAAATTAGAACTTGGGATAAATGATTTTTATTGAGTAAAATTTTGGTAGGACTCAACTCTTAGAGTTGAAACAGTGAAAATTATTCAATATATATCAGAAAAATTGACTAAGCAATACCACCTGAGTCTTGAACCCCTAATCTTCCACATTGTCAAGTAATTATCTGGTCCAGGTTGCAAAGAACCCTTGTGTGACTATTTTCTGACAACCATGCTGATTGACAAGCTCATATTGGGTGACCCTCAAATTACGCCAATTTATCACTGTCAATTTGGAAAGGGGAACCAGTTTCAGCTGACAGACTGGAGCAGCCATAACCCATTTCTAATCAACCGTTTGATTTAAATCTGTTGACTTGGTCAATTTTGATAAAGGTTTCCTTGCTTTTTAAGCCTTCTTGCTTGGGCAGATAATACCTGGCATGATGGAACCTACCGTGACATTACCCTCTGCTTTAGCCCTGGGCGCAATACCCTCATCTGGGAGATGGGATAAGGAGAAACTCTTATGGGCAGGTGGGAGTTTCATTGCAGCCAAAGTAAGTTTGGATGACTAATAGCAGTGGGATTGCGCTTGTAGAACTTATGAATCAGATCTGGGGAATTGAAACAACCATAGTGGGGAACCCAGGAGTTTTCAGAATCAGGATAACCCTTCCACGACACCAAATATTCCAAGTGTCGTCAATTATTGCGGGAAGCCAAAATACAATTTAACTCATACTCAGGTTCTACCTCCACAAGAATGGGTTGGGAAGAAGGAGTCTCTGTACCTTTAAAGGGAGTAAGAAGGCATTCATGAAAGGTGTGTAAAATCTTGAAAGCAGGAGATAAATCCAGCTGATAGGCAGAGGGACCAATTTGGCATTCAACTTTGAAGGGACCAACTTGTTTAGGCCCTAACTTACAACAGGGAACCTTCAGTTTCATATTGCAAGCATCAACCATGACTAGATCACCTGGCCTGTAAGTTGGACCTTCCTGGCGCTTGCAATCTGCATATTCCTTGTAAGTTGTCACAGCAGCGGCAAGAGTAACCTGGAGCTCCTGATGAACCTGCTTCAATGCAGCAGCCTGATCAGTTGCAGTTTCCACGTTGCTAACCAAATGAGGACCCATATTGGAAGAAGGGTTGTAACCCACATTGGCATAGAAGGGCAATACTTGAGTTGACATATGAGGGGTGTTATTATATGTGAACTCTGCCATGGGTAGATTATAACACCAGTCATCTTGTTGTGCATTAGTGTAACAATGTAGGTAGACCTCCAAACTTTGGTTTACCCTCTCTGTTTGTCCATTGAATTGGGGGTGGAAAGCCGTGGAACAACACAATTTGATACCTAGAATCCCAGTGAAAGCTTCCCAGAACTGAGCAATAAATTGCAGCCCACAGTCACTCACAATCTCCATTGGGATTCCATGTAGGGAAAAGATTCTATTCACAAACAACCTAGCCGTTTCCACCAAAGTAATTGTGGTTGAGCAAGGTACAAAGTGCACCATTTTTGTGAAGCAATCTATCACCCCCATGATTGTGTTAAACCCATTAGAATTGGGAAGTTCACTAATGAAATACACCAACACAGACATCCAGGGTCCTACATCAGGCTGCAGTGGAACCAATAAACCTGTAGTCCTGTTCCAACTGACCTTGATTGAACACATACCAGGCAATATCAAACAAAAGCTGCCACCTGCACTGTCAAACCTTTCCAGGAAAATTGGTGATGTATTAGTTCCACCATTTTTTTCCCTGGGTGGCCCGCTGTTAGACAATTGTGATGAGTCTCCATGATTTCATCATGAATAGTTCCTTCTGGGACCCACAAGCAACCTTGATGATATAGGATGGGACCTATCTTATGATAACCCTGAGGCTGGCCTACTGGGTTTGCACATGCTAGCTCTAATAGCCTATCATAACCTTTGGACAAAGGTTGCAGAAACTTAACTTTGGAATATAATTCCAGGTCTGCACCATCAGTTAGGGACATGGTAGCCAGTGTAGCAGGTGGAGACAATACAAAAGGCACCACAGCCTCATCTGGAATCATAGTATGTGTGTTGAACTTGGCATCCACAATAGCATCTGGGAGATGGGAAGGATTCCTTCTTAGTGCATCAGCCAAGTGATTGTCCAATCCCTTAATAAACTTGTAGCAGAACTTGTATCTTGTCAGGTCACCATGCCATCTAGATTGACAACCTGACAAACCCCTGGGTTTTCAATAATATAAAAGAGCTTTGTGGTCAGTTCTTACTACAAATGGATGATGTGCCAACATGAGATGGTGATACCAATGCTTTAACAATTCCACAACAGCCAACAGTTCCTTGTTGTAAATCATGTAATTGTGTTCACAAGCTTCCATCTTTTGGGAGAAATACCCTACTGGTCTCTCAATCTTGTTGCCAGCAGTCTGTAACAACACACCAGCTACAGCGTATTTGGATGCATCTGTGGAAACCACAAAAAGAAGCTCAGGATCCACATGCCTCAACACAGGTGATGACAGCAAAAGAGCCTTGACTGCTGTGAACACATTTGTGCACTCAGGCGTCCAGACCAAAGTTGTCTTACCACTAGCTGAATATAACAGGGCAGCCACTTCAGACAGGTGTGGAGAGAACTTCTTCAAGAACGTGCAAGTATCCAAGAAACTACAGAGTTGGTATACTGTCACAGGCATAGCATACTCTCAAACTGCAGTTTTCTTGTCCAGGGCAATGGTGTGGCCATTCTCAAAGATAATATTACCCAGAAAGGTAACCTTACGTTTAAAGAATTCACATTTGCTTCTTTTAATAATCAAGTTGGCCTGGAGGATGCGCTCTACCACTACTGAAAGATGGGCTTTATGTTACTCCTCATCTGGAGAGAATACCAAGATATCATCCATATAAGCAATGGCACATATACCCAGGAGATCCCCCAAGACAGAATCAATCAGTCACTGAAAGCAAGCTGGAGCATTCTTCAATCCAAAAGGCATTACCCAGAACTGAAAAATACCCTTCCTGGTTCTGAATGCTGTCAATCATTCCATTTCTTCCGCAATCCTTATTTGATTGAAAGCATTCAACAGATCAAGTTTCAAAAATACCTTCACCTTCTCAAGACACCTAGAGATCTGTGCAGTGAGAGGTAAAGGATAGGGATCAGGGATTGTGATGTTATTTAAGTTCCCATAGTCAACACAAGTACAAAGAGACCCATCAGCCTTTTGAACAAACAACAACAGAGAGCAAATTAACAAAGCCTTTTTAAATATATAGCCCTTTGCCAACATATCACAAGTCCATTCTTCCAAACATGCGTCTTCCTTTAAGGTTAAAGGGTAAATAGGAGACGCAATTCAAATCAGATCAACGGTAACTTTAAAGTCAAAGTCAAACTGAGTGTGCTTGGGAAGGACCTCACCTCTGGTAGCTTCAAACGCCGCAGACCAGGGTTGTAAACATGTGGGTAAATCTGAACTTGCAGGAACAGGGACAGGAACCAATTGAATAGTCTGAGAGGATTGCTCCATTTCGGACATACCTAACAGTGGAATACAAATAGATATACCCAAAGAGTGTTCCACCTGTAATGCATTTTTTTCAGTAAGATGGATACATTATGCTCTCTCCATCAACCCACACCAAAATGATAGGATACATCAGGAAGGAGCAAACAGAGAACCTCGCGGTAAAAGACTGACCCAAAACCACAAAGGTTACTGGCTTCTTCAGCTGGAAGGAGGGAAATGTCTGATAGTTCCCACCCCTAACAAGCATTCCCGGGTGGTACTTGAGTTGTAGCAAGTTGGCAGTCTCCACACTCATGAAGTTTTTGGAAGCACCTGTATCCAACAAAATGGCTGGCTGATAGATAGTCTGACTGTTATCAATACTACCATAAAACAAGAAGTAACCAGAAGTAGATTTATTGGCAGCAAAGGTGGCTATCTTGGCAGGGTCTTGTTTTTCATTAGTGGTACGGACAGCAGCTAAGGAGGCAGGATGCTCCTGGAAGTAACGCTCAATCATCTCTTGGACAGCAGCTGGAAGAACAGGGTTATTACAATCAATGGGAACAAGGGGCACCTCTTCAGATGTACCACGTAAGATTTGGCAGGTATGGCGTGCTGAAGCATTGCCAAGGAACTATCAGAACTGGACACTACTGGGGCCTCTTTTACATTGGCAGGTTTTTTCACTGCCGCCAATTGCAACTGAGACAGGCTAGGGGGAGAAAAATCTTGGCTTTGGTGGGAAGGAACTACCGCGGCACAAGGACCAGAAACCCAAGAGTGCGCAGCAGGTTTATCCTCAATTACCAACATACCTTGCTTGGAAGTAGACAGATTTGAGACCAGAGAAAGAATTTTGCTTATCAGGGCCTCAGTTGTGATTAACAGGGAATCCCAAACTGCCAAATCCTGGGCAGTCTGGTCAACTGCTAACCACAACGCTGAGAGTTTATTCACCTCAGGAACATCAATTGTACGGCAGTAGGCAAGAAACTGAGGAAGGAATATCAAAAGCGGAGTAGTACCCTGACTGAAGGTGTAAAACTTACAATATACTTTGAGCTCCTCAATAGATACACACAAATTTTTTAAAAAAGGATATAGAGATGCACTTTCAGTCAAAACACTTGGATTGTGCTCCACTGCGGACAACAACCATTCACGAGCATCCTCCGAAACCTTTGTCATCACATGGTAAACTTGGGATTTATGACTAAGGCTTGAACCAGAATAGAATGATAATGCTGACAAAACTTCATGCAAAATCTCATCAGTAGGTAGAGCAGGAAAATAATCTGGATGCCAAAATGACATGACACAACAGAAATAGGAAACAGAAGATCCAGTCTCAACAACTGCAACTGGAGATGGAAACCACAAATTAAAGAAAAGCCCAAACTGAAAGCTCAGAAAGGAACTGATACAAATAAACATGGTAAACGCAGAAATCTCAACGGAGCAGGAGAAAAGAAACACAAATTCATGATGAACTTCTTCCAAAGACTCAGATGTAAAAGAGTTGAGTAATGTGACAGAAATTGCTGGATAGTATGAAGCCGTTTCTAAGTGATGGGGAATTACCACCCAAATCCACATATAATTAATGATTAATCACCAGCATGGCTTCAAATATCTTTTTTTAAAATTTCCAATTGTAATACCAGGATTAAGCAGAACAACTAATCCTAACCAAAGTAGCCCAAGATAAATGGCCTGAGACAACATCAACAAATCTTCAGAGTAAAATTCTGGACATTGGGAGGCACCACAATTTTCAGTTTCAAGAATGAGGGGAGGAGCTGCAAAATCTGTTGGCGCAAAATTAACATTGGGCGGCACCAACAACAAAGTTCCAACTGCAGGACCCCATCTTCCAGAAATGAATCTGTTGAGAATCAGATTGTACAGAATATATTGTAACAAACCAACCACAGGATGCATTTTTTAAAAGTAAATTAGAACTTGGGATAAATGATTTTTATTGAGTAAAATTTTGGGAGGACTCAACTCTTAGAGTTGAAACAGTGAAAATTATTCAATATATATCAGAAAAATTGACTAAGAAATACCACCTGAGTCTTGAACTCCTATTCCTTCCACATTGTCAAATAAGTATCTGGTCCAGGTTGCAAAGAACCCTTGTGTGACTAGTTTCTGACAACCATGCTGATTGACAAGCTCATATTGGGTGACCCTCAAATTACGCCAATTTATCAATGTCAATTTGGAAAGGGGAACCAGTTTCAGCTGACAGACTGGAGAAGCCATAACCCATTTCTGATTGACTTTTTGATTTAAATCTGTTAAGTTGGTCAATTTTGATAAAGGTTTCCTGGCTTTTTGAGCCTTCTTGCTTGGGCGGATAATACCCAGCATGATGGAACCTACCATGACAGCTTCTCTCTCAACTCTTTCTCTTTCCTTGTCCTCTTGGTTTTTTCTGGTGTTCTGTATGTCAGGGTCATTATTGTCTTGTACTTTCTTAGGTAGAGGTAATTTTGGTCCTAACCTAGTCCTGACAATGACAGGTTTATTTCCATAGACAAGTTCATACAGGATCTTGTCTGTATTGCAGTTAACTTGTGTTTTGCACACCATAAGTGATGTTGGCAGAATGTTGGCCCAGACTTTTGGATTATTGGTAGACAGTTTACTGAAAGCTTTCACAAGGGAACCTTTTAGTGTTTCAACTCTTCTGTTTGCTTGTGGATGATAGGAACTGGCAATGGTGTGTTTTATTTCATCTTTAGCAAGTTAGATATTGGTGTTGATAGCTTTGAGTTTGGCTCCTCCTTTTGTGATTAGGAGTTTGGATTTCCCAAACTTAGCTATGATTTATTTGCAAATAAATTGTCTTATATCATTTCCTTTATGTTCCTTTGTAGCTTGTGCTACGGGCCATCTAGTCACATAGTCAATAGCTGTGATAATGTAATTTTTGCCTTTGTTGTCTCTGGGCATTGGTCCCACAATGTCCAGTGACCACAATTTGAAAGGCTGTGTGATTTACACTGGTATTACTGACTTGGGAGTGCCTTGGAGCGGGTGTACTTTTCACAGACTTCATATTGCTCTAGTACTTGCTTGATGTTGTCCAGCATGTTAGGTCACCAGTAGTGTGACTTGAGGTATTCATGATGGTTCCTACTATAGATGTGTCCTAAATCTCTGAGGTATCTGAGGATGGTGGCAATCTTTTGTGTTGACAGGACGTAAGGTACAGTATTGCCACTTGGTAGTATGCAGTGTAGGGTACCATATATGCTTTTGAACATATGTTTGTACTTGAGTAATTTCTCTTGGATGTCCATTGGTGTACCAGGTGGGAACCCCTCTTGGATATTTTCTATTATTGACATGGACCTATCAGGATTTCCTTCAATTCATAGGAGATGTTTATGATATAGCCTTGACAGGGCATCTTCAGTAAGCATTTCATTGCCTAGTTTGTATTAAATTATCATGGGGTACCTCTGCATGAGGCTCATCCATTCAGCTTGTTGTCTATATAGGTGTTGTTGAGTCTTAAATAATACCAATGACTTGTGGTTGGTTAGCACTTTAAATATATGTGCACCTTCCAGATAGCATTGCCACTTCATTAGACAGTGGACAATAGATATCAGTTCCTTATCATGTATCAGGTATATTTGCTCACCATCAGAAAGCTTTATTGATTCATATGCTACAGGGAGGAAGTCCTTTTCTGTAGTTTGATATTGGAGTACTCCTCCTATTGTATAATTGGAGGTGTCAGTTTCTAGCTCATATACTCCTTCACAATTTGGATATTGCAAGATAGGAGCGGTGACCATACATTCTTTTAATTGTTGAAAGTGCTGATCCCTCAACGGTGCCCATACAAACTTTGTTGTCTTGCCTGTGATTATATATAAGGGAGCAGTTAAGGCGCCCCAGTCAGGGATGAATATCTTAATATAGGCTATCATGCCTAGAAATGTACAAAGCTCACTCTTATTTTGCGGTGCTGGTATATCAGTTATGGCTCGTATCTTTTCTGGGTCTGGTATCATGAATGACACTTCTCCCAAAAGAAGTGATAAACTCCAACTAGTAGAATCAAACTTGGTATTAGGCTCTGATGGGTTTGGGGATCCTGAGGACCCTTGGGCCGCCCACCTGTATTTTTTATGGATAGCTAATGAGAGAACTGGAACAGGCAGCAATTCAAATCTGATTAATAAGGGGGATTTGCAGGCCTGCCTGGCCACAAATTTGCAGATTTTGGGAGAGCGTCATAGGCTGGTGATTAATCCAGACCAACCTAGATTGCTGGAAGCGCTGAACCAACATGGTTTCACTCCTGTCATAGCTGACAGGCTGTCCAAAAAGGGGATTGCTGCTCAGCATGAAGAGTCAAAGTCCAAAGTGATTTCAGATGATTGTCTAGAAGTTCAGGCCACCTGTCCATGTGATCTCTGGCCAGACAGTGACTCAGAAGTTACTCCAGAAGATGCACAATTCATAGGGCAAAAGTTGACCTGGCTTTTAGTTTCTGAAGGTCTCATGATCCAGGATTATGGGAATATCAGTAGCAATGATAAAGCCATGAAGATGTTATATTCAGACTTTATGATGGAGGTCATTTCAACAGAGGGAACAACAGGCCAGAAGGTTCAGAATGGGCCTGGAACTCTTGGGCCAGAAGAAACTGAGCAACTCAGCTATTGGGTGATGGTTTAATCCAAACTTAGCATTTTGAATGATATTTAAACCCTGTGAAGTCTTGTTAAAATGGTATTGCCATTCTGAAATAAATAAGATTATGGGACCTTGGTTCTAAAATATTATTCCTTATTTAGTCTTGGTTGTTTTCCACTTCACTACTGTGCCAACAGAAAATCCTGACCTGACAGCCCACGTTCCTGAGGAAGTTCCCAAACCCTAGCCCGTGTTTTATTGTCCACCCAGAGCACCCTTTGGCCTTCTGCATTTCTTTGAATATCCACTTAAGCCAGAATACAAGGAGTTTACCTTGAACAATATCCTCCACTTTTAATGCCTGGCCCAACAGAGAATTCCACAAACAGTCTATCACAAAGAAGCCTGGTACAATCACCAAGCCGCCATATTCTGTGAGAAGTACAATCATTTACCTGCCTATCAGAAAGATATGAAAGCACCCCCAACACCCAAACCTGACTGCCTGCCCCCAGCCCAGATCTGTCTCCTCCTACAGCCAGTTAATATGCAGGCATTGTAAAGTTATGCCTCCCTCTTAGGCCTCCACTTCAATTCCCACCAAATGCTTGGGGACCTCCACCAAATTGTGTTTGAACAACTATCCAAAAGTCACTAAAAAAGCCCAAGAAAAGCCCTTGAATTAATACTTGTGGATTTTAATCCAAAGATGCCCCACCCAACTCACCCAAGAGACACCCCTGGTAAATATCATGTGAAAGAGCGGCCAGGAGAAGTGTTAATTGCGTCCAAATAAGGTCCCCCAACTTTTAGCTGAGCCAGTTTCCTTTTGATCTGGTCTGTTCAAAAAATTTCAAGATTTCATGCCTTGAGAAATGCGCTCATACTCGCTCATATCATGGGTCAATTAGTTTGATGACATACAATCTCCCACCCCAATTCCCTTTTCCCTCAAATGGATGCAAGAGTTGTAAAAGCCCTTGCTTTGTCATTTGCTACTCTAATAAAGTTTGAAATCTGTCTGTGAAAATTGGCCATTTGGTTTTGCCTGTTGCCTTGTGTGTTCAGTTGATTCCCCCCCCCTGAGGCCTCCCAGGGATTTTCACCGACAACTGTTTGGCTGTTGCTAAACCCACATTTCATTGTGGTTGAGATTATGGCTCTGTTCTTTAACCGCTCCCCAATTCTCACTGCCATAGCCTGCATTACCTTGGCTGGGTTAGTTGGCACCATGGTGCCCTCCACCAGACCTTAGGCCTTGGTAGGCTGATCAGCATACCATCTTATTGATTTGGCATCCCTCTTATGATGGGCTCTTTCCTCCAGCCCCAACAGAGCAAGTTGGCAGCCAAGGTAAACAAAACCCCAACTGGGATGTGGTATCTTTCCATCTGGCTTCACTCTGTCCTTGCTGATAATGAGTCCTAAAGATGGGAGTTCTGTTGAAAAGAAGTCACATTTTGAGGTCTTAGCTATGAGTTGGTTACCTTGAAGGTTGTAGAGGACCAGTCAGATGTCTTTCCAGTGTTGTTCCTTAGTCTGGCTGTATATGATTATGATGTCAAGGTAGAAAATAGCCCATTTCCTAATGGGATCTTTAAATGCTTCATCCATAAATGTCACAAAGGTGCTTGGGGCGTTTACCATGCCAAGGTTGAGGACAACACATTCAATCAAGCCATACCTAGTTCTGAACACTGTTTTGGGTATTTCCTCTGGCTTAACACCAATTTGGCAATATCTTGCAGATAAGTCAATTTCTGTAAAGGATCAGGACCCCCCAGGGCATCAAAAAGGTCATCAATCAGGAGCAGGAATACCTGTTCCTAACTGTGACTTGGTTGAGCGCCCTGTAGTCTGTGACTAGGGGAGCCCTCCATCTTTCTTTGCCATAAAAAAGACAGCCACACCAAAAGGAGATTTGGAGGGATGTATGAGTCCTTTTTCAATGGCTTTGTCTAGGTAGGCCTTTAGGAAATTGTCCTCTTGTGATGTTAGATGGTAGATAGGGCCTGCCTTTGGCATGCTCCCTTTAAGGTCAATTTTATGCTGGATGCCCCAGTCATGTGGGGGTCCTGGTAACTTTTCTTGGAAAACAGAAGGGAATTCCTGGATTGGCTGTTGTCAGATTGGGTCTTGTTTGAGTGAGGTCCCTACATTTTTAAAGTGGATCATCTCATAGGTGCAGGGGTTCCAGTTGATCTTGCTAGGGTCCTCTTCTTCTATTGCATAATTTTCACAAATACACAGTCTCTCATGAGTATGTCAAGGTAGGTTGGATACACATGATGGTGCACCTCTCCTTGTTGTATGGTGAGGGTAGCGCTACCCCAGTTGATATGTGGCTTGGTCTTTCTCATCCAATCCAGACCAGGTACAATGTTGCACTTGGGGATCAGTATGATTGGATCACTAAGGGTAGTCTGTAGTTTCTTATCTGGGCACAAAAGGGGTTCACCTCTCTGGTGACTAATGTGCTCTGGTTATCTGCCGTGATAACTCTCCTGACATTACTTTGAACTATGGGTAGTTTAATGAGGCTGGCAAATCTTTTATCAGCAAGGGATTGGTTGGCTCCAGTGTCAAATAGTGCTTGCCTTGATATCTGTACAAACAGAAATAATAAGTGAGGCGTTTATTTCTAGTTTGGGTGGCTAATGGTATAGGATTTCTGGAGGGTACTTGGATCATGGTGATTGAGTCCATGTCTTGGTCCCTGTACAAGTCTTATAAAGAGGGGGGAGGGAAGCTCACCTAAGCACTCCCCAGAGCTTTTCCCTCCGTGGTGGCGTTGTCAGTGCTCATCTGATTTACTTGAGTAGTGAAATTTCTGCCCCAAGAGTGAGAGTTATTGGCTTGTTTGTTCTGCTTATTAGGTTGAGGGCCCTTCCTTGCTGTGGGACTCTTCTTTTGTTTGTTGGTTGCATGTAGGCTGTTGTATTTTTGTGCAGCTTGCTTCCCTTCCAAAAAAAATGTTGTGGAGGTTCTTGCAACAGCTGGTGTCAAACTATTGTCTGATGTGTGTGGGGAGGTCATTGTAGAAGTCCAGTTGTGGCCCAGCCCCATCAAAGTTGATGGTGTTGAGAGCTCAATCATGTATCTCTTCCTAGGCTGCAATGTATTCTTTGATAGTCCCTGTCATCTTGAAGGTTTGGAGTTCTGTCACAATAACAACATCAGAGTCCTTTATGGCAAATTTCTCCAGGAAGGTAGTTTTGAACATGTCTCAGTCTTTGTTGTGATCAGGGTGTTGGTCAAACCATTTTCTTACAAA
The DNA here is from genome assembly GCA_014839935.2 of Entomophthora muscae. NCBI lineage: Eukaryota > Fungi > Entomophthoromycota > Entomophthoromycetes > Entomophthorales > Entomophthoraceae > Entomophthora > Entomophthora muscae. The sequence goes on from QTSX02002155.1 coordinate 242,581, forward strand.
TTGTGAGGCGGCCATAGTAACACTTAGGGCACTTTCACTAGCCCAGAGTTTGCAGGGGTAGCCCACTTGTGTAAACTTATTTTGGGTGCTTTGAATTCAGAGGTTAGCATTTTCACGCTGTAGTCCTGAGAACGTTCCAATTTCTGCTGAGTGTAGGTGTTGAAATACAATGTTAGGTATTTTGGTTGCTTCACGAGTTGGAGGTGTATTCAGGACTCCTTGAGTACTGAGAAACCTGTACTGTTTGGTTGGTACAAGGATATTGTTGAATACAGTGAATCCTATGGGGATGTCCTGACCTTCTTTGTATTGTCTCCAGCTGGTGGGGAGTGCCATCTGCTGGGTTCTTTTCTTTGGAGAAATTTTTCCTTTAAGTTGTGTAGGTGTGGATAACATACCTGTGTTACCACTGTTGAGTATATACTTCTAGGAAGTATAATAAACAAGATAAAGGGGGAAATTAAGAAGAGAATAATATTTTATTGGATATGAGTTTAGTGCATTATATAGTATCATAAGAAGCCACGTGTTGTCCATGTACGTCATGGCGGTCATGGGGCTTGTCCAAGTAGTGTTCTGCTTAGGACTCAAAATGTTTGATCCCTGTAATAGATGGGTGAATGATAAGAGTGCCACCAACTTAATGATTAGTTGGGGGATCATTTGGGAAATCATTTGGGGAGTCACTTGGGGAATTGCTTTCCTGAGAGGGAGTAATTGAAGATGTTGTGACATGGGGTACAATTTTTACAGAATTGTTTTGGTACACATCCACAGATGGATATTTTTTGGATTTTTTTAAATAAAAATTATATTTTTTCTTTTGATTTTTAAAATATAAAAGATAATAATTTGAATCCAGCTTTTAAGTTAAAAATAAAAATACTAAAAATATATAGAATCTGGCTTGTCTAGAAAAAAGAACGCCATTTTTGACTGTTTTTTTGTTGAAATTTCATATTCCCCTAGGTAAGGAGAATCTGAAAATGTGACGGCTTGGATGCGTCGATTATGGCATTTGCCGTAATCAGCGTGATTTCAATCTGCCACAGCCCTAGTGTTTGAATTGGTGTAGTTGGTAGGATGGGAAAGGGGATGAATAAAAATTTATTTCAAGTTTCAGGGCATATCCCAGCTTGATTTGGTTCAAGGCTGGGATTGGTAAATAAAGAAAGGGTATTGAGGATGGTCCCGACAGCAGCAAGCAACAAGAATCCGGCGTACGCGGTAAGGAACATTGCAGCAAGGATGAAGCACTCCTGGTTTAGGCGGGTTTCCAGTTGGGTCAGGTTGGGTTGGATGTGGTGAGTGGGGTCGAGGAGATTAAAGATGAGTTGGTGCCATTGGGCCATCCATTTTTCATAGGGGGAGTTGCGGAGTTTGGCAAAGGAGGCCATGCTGAACAGGGAGGTTAGATGGGGGATGTTGTTGAAGAGGAAGCAGTCGATTAACGGCAGGAAGGTATCGACTGTTTGGAATGTAGTGCGCACTTGGTCAAATGCATCGATGGGCCAGGCTTTAGTGAACCAATCGACGATCAGATTAGCCTGGAGGGCGAGATCCTTGGTAGTAAATTCCAAGTGTAGAAGGATGTTTTGGTTGATGTCGTTGACGTAGTCTTTAAAAACTTCAGTTGTACTAAAGAGTGCTGCCTGGGCTGCTTTCCGTTGGATTTGCAAGGTTGCCAGGCAGAATATACCCATGAGGAGGCATCGATGAGCATTTGGATAGTTGAGGAAGTTGATGGGCCAAGTTAATGTGCGCACGCGTCTTGATCTTTCCTTGGATCTACGGGAAGTCGACCAATCCAACCCTGCAAGTAAAAGGCAGCAGACCAACATTGCCCCAAGCATCCCTAGTATTGCCATGTACTGTATACCTCGCACCACCAGTTCCACTGCTGCAATCGCCTCCTCCATGGCAAGCTGATCGCATAGCGGGGGCTTGGCTGCAATACGGAAATGGTTGTAAGAAGCCGAGTTAAAATGGAGGGTACGGTTAACGCTGTCGGATATCCTGCGTGCTGCAACATCGATTCCGCTGTCAATGTACGCAATAGTCTTGTCAACCTCCTCCTTGGCCCCAACCATAGCAGCCAACCTCCCCTCAGCAATACACATTGCTGCCCCAATAGTCGATCCCTTGACAGCGTGGATACCAAACTTGGTCATCTCATATACCCAATCATCTCCGCGCCAAGGGAGCTCCTGGCCCAGATCCCACACTCTCGCCAGCGATACTCCCTCCACAACCCTCTCGTAGGCTACACACAGCCGATGGCTAGCCATCCCAACCCTCCTTAGCTCATCCGAGATCTGCCCCAGATTCGCCACCACGCGGCATGTCACCAGCATTGCCATCAGCATCAGAGGATCCGTCACTGCCCGCCGCATCACCCGCCACCCCGAACCAAACTTCAAACTCATACTTGGCACAAATCAACTATACCCCTTTTATACAATGGTACCCGTCAAGGTTGATTTCAAACCACTGACAAATGCTGGAACAATCAACCAATCAGCATCTTAGGTTGGATTGATTTAATTGGACAATGGCTATATTCAGGATTCAACAGCAGTTTGTATTTAATGAATGAAGTTGTTTGATAACAGCATGCATATGAGACTGGGTCGAGGGTGGCTAGTTGTACGAGGTGTGATGATGGATCCATTGCTGTTGATGGCAATGATGGTGGCATGCCGGGGGGTAATGAATATAGGGAGGATTGTTGTCGTGTTGGATCGAGTAGGGAGATGGAGTTACCAGCTATGCACGGCATGCGAGCGAGTGGTGCAGCGCATGTCCTTGCAGGTGGTGTGGGAGTCGCGCCATGAAATATTGGAAATTGGTGGGGGTGCAGCTTCAGAGGTGATTGGGATGTTTAAATGGTTAAATGGAGTGGGTATTGGCGGAATACGGTGCGCCCTAAGTCAAGGCTGGCTAGGGACTCTGATGAAGAAGGTGGGGGTAGATGAAGCTCTGGATACTCTGGAGAATACGTTAAATAAGGCCATCCGTACCCTCTCTGGGCTAGTGAAATCTACATCTGCAAGGACAAGTCATTTCGATCCGCACTTGCCTCGTCGTGAGGTACCTCCCCTGTGCGACCAGTTAGCAATGGAGGAGGCCATTGCAGCAGTGCAGCTTGTGGTCCGATATATGCAGTACTGTCTCGTTGGAGCCATCATACTAGTAGCTCTGGCGGCATATGTTGCTTTGGTGGGGCTAGGATGGACTACTGAGCGTGCTTCATCCAAAGTACCCTCAAGGCTTAACCGCACCCTACTATGGCCCATCCATTACCTCAACTATGCCAATGCCCACCGCTGCCTCGTTATGGCACTTCTCTGCCTTGTATCCATGCAAGCCCAACGCAAAGCTGTTCAAACTATTTTGCGTGGAGCCACTGACAGCTTTTCCGAATACTCTGCGGTCCTGTCGTCCAACCTGAGCCTTCATCTAAACTATATCTTCAACGACCTTGGTGACCAGGCCAGCTTCATTTGGCACTGGATCTACACCAACTGGCTGGAAGAAATCCCCCTTTCCCAGCATCTACCGAACGGCATACTTGAACTATTTGAATGCATCTACCTCCGCAAGTTCAAACTCATCTTAGAAAAGTTTATCCCCAACCGAAGCCAATTTACCCTGTTCCGGGATTTTTCTATCCACTGGGAACCCTACGCGATGCGATTCCTGGCCCCCCAGATCCACACCGAACTAAAGGATCTGGAATCCCATCTCGTGGCGGAAGGGTTCATCACCGCCTCCATCTTTCTCACCGCCTACGTTACCTTCTTGATCATCACCGCTGCTGGCACAATTCTCAACTACCTTTCGCTATTTAAACCATCCCCCAAGATAATTTTAGTTGATTACAATCAACACCGAAACCTTTCCAATAAACATGACCGACAGATGCCTTTTTTATATCCCACCATATCCGGTGCAATCAAAGCCATGTTTAAGCCCCGAGTTGACTTCAACCATGTAAACTTTCACATCTAGCTACGCTTGAATAAATCGAGCTGCTAATAGAGACGTGAAAATTGCAACCATCCAAACCGAAACCATTTTAAAAAAATAACATCAGATTGTTAAACCAACATTTTATTAGCAAATTCTATTGGAAAAATACATCGTTTAATTAAACAGAGATATTAATTTTAATATTTAAGTGGTCTACTAAACAGTTATATATTATTATGTCTAGTATTCTTAATACACATATAAAAATATCATTTGAAAATAAAAAGCCTAGACATCATACCATATCTAAAACAGTACAGTAGGGTTATAACGGTACAACACTCCATCTTTGAGTTTTTGTTTATCTCCTAAGGGAGTTATTGAGGCTCGAATCTTACTGATGATTTATTTATGAAAACTAAGGGAGTTATTGAGTATGCATCACTCAATGGGATGTATCCCAAGGACTTGCACCTTGACAAGCTCGATCGCTGGGGAAAGAGGGTTCCCACCCACACAACACTCTATCTTGAAAAACCTATCCCAATTTTATCTTGGGATCGCATTTTTTGCATTAGGACAGTTGAGTCACAAAAAATAATAAAAAAGTTAAAATCCACCTACAGTTTTATATTACAGCATCTCAAAGGTACCCCATCTCAATTTTATCATGGCGAGTAAAATCAATTAACCCTTATTTCGCTAACTTTATTCACACATGAAACCCCTTAGTACAGGGCATGTTTGCGCCATCTTGATTTATGCCATTTATCATGTACTAAAATAAGCTTATACCAGCACCAAATCAAGGCCTTTTGTATATGGCCAGAAGATATCCCTACAGTATTAATCCAAGACACTTATAATAAGAACCGCCTAAAACAACACCACTAAGGCAGTCCTACTATTGATTATCCCCGCTGTTTAAAAATCTACCCTTGCTTTATGTATTTCATAACTTATCTATACATGGATAAATTAAAGTACACTTCTCAATAAAATATTTTATCAGTGGTCTTAATATATATATTGGCAGTCACACCATTTCAAATTTCACTGGGTTTCATATCACCCAATTGATCTGATGTGCACAATGGATAGGAGAAAATAAGAGGAATTACATATGACGCCACACTATACAATATCAATTCCCCAATTATTATTCTTACTTTCCACTTTTAAAAGTATACTTTCACGCTAGAACTCACTTCAATAAAATATGTAAGAAAACTTAGAAGATTCACATATGTGTGTTTTTTGATCTCCTCTAAACAGCTGGGTACTTTTCAACCCTGGTTGTACAAGCTAGTTTTTGATATATCCAAGCTTTGATATTTGGCCCAGTTGTGGTAGCTTCACTTTGGATTTCTTACTTTGAAATAAGAAACACACTGCTTTCTTGTGATTTTGTGCTACTGCATCTTGATTATGGCATCGTGAATACACCCTTTCCTCTCAAGTTTCCATTCAACCCTGAAAGCTTTGCCTACCTGCGCTGCTAATAAAAGATTTGTTTTTACAGTATAAAAAACTTTAAAATTTTGACGGTACATATTTTCAAGCTTTCTCTAAAATTCTATGTAGAGATACTCACCACAGCTTTAATATTAAAAACATTCTTTTTTCCTTTAAGAACAACCCCCAAATTGCTCATACTTTGATACCAATTTACCTTTTGATGCCACCCAAATCCACAACAAAGCTGCATCCAAGGCCTCCAAGGGCAAACCCAACCCTCCCAAGGCCAAAAAGACCAAGACTACCCCCAAGCAGTAGCCTTATCAGGCTAAATCACCTCCAAAGACCCCCACGCCATCCCCAGAGCCTGAGAAAACCAGCTCTACACCTCCCACTCTCCCTTTGTATACTTCTCCTCAGAACCCCAAGAGAAGCTGTTTGAGATTAATTGTCACTCTGATCCAAAATCAGAGCCTGAGAAGGAGCAGGAGCCTGGTGCTCCTGTTGACAACCAAATTGAGCTGTGGGATATCAACCCCATCCATAACATTTGCAACAGGAATGGCGCCTTTGCTGTGCCTGCTATTTTTCCTGCTAGCTACCCTATTATGTCCAAGAAGGAAGGGATCAGCTTTGTTTATAAGGGTTACAGCTTCAGCTGTAATGACAGAAAGAAACCCATCTGCCAACATCACTATAAATGTGATCTCCTTGGGTGCCCAAAAAGGCTCATCACCTATGGGTTCACTAGGTTCAAAGTGTTAACTGTAGGCCACAGCTGCAGTGAGCCTTTTGACCCCCTCTACCAACTCATCTGCTGGTTTTTTTGCCAAGTTATCCCCACAACAAGGGACAACCCTTCCCCTGAGGTAATGAATGATGCCCTTATTAATCTCAATGGCTCTTAACTTGCCTCTTTTGGTGACGCCTCTAAACTACAGAGATATCTCACTGATCAGAGGTATGCTCTAAGCACTGAAGGCGTTGGTGCTATCTTCATTGATCAATCAATCTTGACGGAGGAGAAAGAACTATCTTGTCATGAAGCTATTCCTTCTCCGCAGTAACAGCCCAACTGCAAAGGAGGGTATCATCTGTTTTGCAACCTCCCAGGATTTACACAACCTTCTCAAATGCAAGGCCTGGCTTGCAGGTGGCACCTTCTCTGCCTTCCCAAAGCTCTTTAGCCAGATTTGGAACATTCACAGACAGGAGGGAGATCTAGCCCTTCCCCTAATCTTTTACTTTCTCCCAAATAAAAACCAGGATACCTATTCCTGTGCTCTTATCATCCTAAAAACTAAACTGGATGGGATCATCCTGCTGTAACTGTGCTGCTTTAGAAGAGTTACAAGGGGAAAATATTTAGAAACTAGATGATATTCTTTATTGAGAGATAGTGATTATATAGTTGATGTGAATCATGGATACCAGGAACATGATGAAGTTGATCACACAGTGGGATAGTGAAGGGGGTGGCCTGATCCTGGTAGTGAGTCAAGCGCTAAAACAAGGTATCCACTGTGAAGGATCATCATCTGTTCATGTTGTTGGATTTGGAAATTTGAGTTGACTTCTGAGATTGGCTTCAAATGACTGTGTCACAAGTTACAAACTCCTGTTGACCGTGCTCATGGAAAAACCTCAACTACGAGGATCAAACCCTGATACCCTGCGGGCCGCTGGCCTTCAGGACCAGCCGCAGATCTTTGGACTCAAACCAGAGCAGGATTCAACTTTGGGGAATCCCCTAAGGCTTGATGAACTAAAATTACCTTCATCAAGACTCCCCATGCCAAAGGTTCCTGTTAACCCAACCAATGAGAGGGCGGGCCAAGCCAAAGATCCCGGAATAACTTGGGCCACCACAGAAGGGGAAACAAAGAAACTTCCCGTAGAACGCGGGCCACCAAGAGATGATCAACCCCACAACCTGAAAGGGAAATTTGAGTATTCTCAGTTCAAACCAGCCAATGAATTAACTCCCATAATGGATGCCACTGAGGACTGGAAAAACCTGGTAGACGGTAGCGCCAGGCCCAAAGGGATTTGTAAAATTTTACTCATGGCAGATGGGCATACTTATACCCTGGACCGCCAGGAAGTTGCCTATTGTCATTCTTGCAACAAAGCAACATGAACCTTTGGTTCAACCAGGTTATCCCATACTTGATTCTAGTTCTATTTCATTTGCAATCCAACTCCCGCGGTTCTGTACCTCCTGCCTACCCAACCCAAGAAATTGCGGGCCAGCTGCCCAAACTCTATTGTCCACCAGGAGCTCCCTTTGGCCTGGTAATTTCACTGAATCCCCCCAACCCAGCATATTCAGAGTTCACCCTAGAGGAAATCCTAATCTACAACCCAGAGGCTAGAACTAGAGAGACAGAGACCATTTACAGAGAAGGCATCAAAATCACCTGACCTCCTCTGCTATTCTGCAACAGGTACAACTACCTGCTGTATATTTGGTTCCAATAACACCACCTCTCACCCTGCAGCCCAACTGCCCGCAAGAATCTGTTGTGGCCAATGGATCCACTTCCACTCAGATATTTGGAGGGATGTACATCACTCTCACCAGCTTAATTGATTCAATGGTACTCACAAGCGGGCCTTGGGCTCTCCTGGGCAAATTGTTATCTTATACTGTAAAGTTAGCACCAACCTTGTGGTGGGCCCTTCCTGCAGAACCTGTGGGCTGCCTGCCCCTGAGTTCCCGAGACCCCCCCACAAGCTGGACCCCTGACAGACTGGATAATTGAATTGCGGGTCACAAACCTGCTTACTTGGAACCTTGCTAGTGGGTCAAGCCTGCTGTTTTGACACCCCCCTGGCTGAAGGTTGGCCTTCTCAGGGGGCAGGTTGTCCAGGAGTTTGTTGGGAGCTTGGGTGCTGTATTGTACTAACTGTTGTTCAGAGGTGGATAGGATGGTCTCTGGTTGTCTTTGTCCTGCTCTACAGGGTCTTGGGTAATCATGGTGGAGGATTTTATCTTGCTTGCATTTTCTGAGTCCCTGCACAGGGTAAATGTTGTTTTTTTACCTTTAGGATGATGGCCAGATCCACTTTCTCTGGCTGCAACTTGCTCTTGTTGGTATTCATCACCTAGACCTTGTCACTGACCTCATGTCTATCTTGGATGAGTACAAAGGTATTCTGTAGGTTTTTTTCTTCTTTTTCTGTTTGCTTGCTGTTGGCCTCTATAACCTGAGGGTCTGAGCGGGTTGGAATCTTCCTGAGAATTTCCAGCTTGGGTCCTGAAAGTGCTTGGATGATATTAGGCTGTGTTCCATAAACAAGCTCAAAGGGGCTTTTCCTAGTAGATCTGTTCATGTGGGTCCAGCATACAAGGAGTGCAGCTGGTAGCTGCTTGTACCAGTCCTCAGGTCTCTCGGCAGTGAGCTTGTCCAGGGCCTGCACTAAGCTGCCATTCAGCCGCTCCATACATTCATTGGCTTGAGGATGGTAGGGTGTTGTCACTGTGTGCTGGACCCCATTCTTGGTGAGGTATATGTTGGTGTCAGGAACCAATTCCTGACATCATTAGTTATCTTTAAGGGTTTTTTAAATTGTTCTCAATTATGATTTGGATTCCTAAAGACATCTCAACAAATTCCCATGACTATCTAATTCCTCTGATGGCTGTTTCACCTCCAGGGTAATGTGAAACTCTATATTGTTCCTCACCAAAATCCAACTGCAATGTTTCATGCTGGTGATCAACTCTGAGCTCAACCCTTTGCCCCTAATATGTAGCAGATGTGTTTGAGATCTCCTGATGTTAGACATTATGGTTATTTAAGTGAATAATGCCCTTCCTTGATTCTTGTTTGTTTAATAAAACCTTTATCCTGTTCCCAATTCCCAGATTTACTGCTTGCTGCAATAGTTTGAAATAAGAAACCTAGCTAGTGCCTAGAATGCATACTACTAATATTGGTGGTGGCTTGGGTGTTAGCTTTGCTACTATGTATGACTTCTTCTTGATCTCTTACAACACTGACTTGGTCCTCCTGGTTGTAATTCCTGCTATGAAGAATGCAAGTGCTACTGCTGGGTTGATGAAAATGGGCACCTTGCCTGAAATCAATATGGAATACTGGATAGAGTACAGTGACCTTATTCTGGTGAAGTAGGTCCCTGACAGTTGGTATTTTCAGAGGTCAATTCTTTGCCTCTGCCTGTTATCAGGAGCTCTGGTTTTCCAAACTTGATGATGATTTCTTTGCCTATAAAACGTCAAACGACATTGCCAGTGTGAGTTTTTACTGCTTGTGCCACTGGCCAACAAGTGGCAAAGTTGATAGCAGTGATGATTTATTTCTTTTTTTTGTGCTTTCCTGGCATGGGTCCCACAATATCTAGGGCCCATACTTTGAAGAATAGTTATGAACAAATAGGCAACACAGACTTAAGTGGGATGTTGCTTTTTGCAAACCTTTCACATAATTCACACTGGTTGAGCACTTCCTGGATGTCCTAATATAAAGTTGTCCACCATGCTTTATGTTTAAGGAATCTGTAAAGGTTACAGCCCTTGGTATTTCCTAGGTCTCTGTGGTAAAGTAGGATGGTGTTGACTTGCTGATGTGTAGGGATGTAAGGTATGGTGGTTCCACTGGTCATTTTGCGGTGTAATTTTCTGTATACGTCTGCAAATAGGTGTTCATTTTTTATGAATGTTTCTTTTTTTATATTGGTTGTACCAGGGGGAAAGCATTTGTCCTTTGTTCTGAGTACCAGGAGGAGCCAGTCTGGGTCAAGCCCATTCTTGCCTCTTGTGGCCCCAAAATACAGGCGCAAGAGTACATCTGCCATGGCAAGTTCTGTTCCAGGTTTGTACTGGATGATTGTATTGAATCTTTCTATAGGCTCCATTCAATAGGCTTGTTGATGGGAAAGGTTTACCTGTGTTTTAAAGTATATGAGAGATTTGTGGTTGGTTAATGTGGTGAAATCTTCCTATTGTTCCAAGTAGCAGCGCCACTTAACCAGGTAGTGTACAATTGCCAAAAACTCTTTGTCATGTATGGGGTATTGGCACTTGCTGTCTGTCATTTTACACAACTCATAGGCTACTGGAAGGAAATCACCATCATTGTTCTTAATTTGTGATACTCTTCCAATGGATGCGTCAGTGGCGTCTGTCTCCATTTGATATTCTCCATCACACTTGGGGTATTTTAAGATGGGTGCAGTTGTGAGCTTCTCCTTAAGATGTCTGAAGCAAAGTTTGTGTTAGGGGGTCCATACAAATTTAGATTTGGCGCCTGTTATGGCAGACAGGGGTGCAGTTAGGATGCCACATTCAGGGATGAATTGTCATACGTAGATAACCATTCCCAGGAATGTGTGGAGCTCTGACTTGTCCTTTGGGGGCAGCATCTTGTATATGGCCTGGATTTTCTGGTTTTCAGGTTTGATGTCATTCTTTGAAACTATGCGTCCCAGGAAGGGCAACTGTTTGTGGAAGAATTGGCATTTGGAGGGTTTTAATAGCAGTTTATGTTATGCCAGGGTAGTAAAGACTGTCTTTAAGTCCTTATGGTGTTGTTCTACCAAAGGGCAGTAGACAATAATGTTGTCCAGGTACACCATGGCATGTTTGCCAATGTGGGGGGCAAACACTTTATTCATAAAAGTCACAAAGGTTGATGGTGTGTTTGTCATCCCAAAATTGAGCACCACACACTTGTATGACCCGTACTTAGTGCAGAAGGCTGTTTTGGGTATATCTTCCTCCTTGATACGGATCTGATTGTAGCCTGCAGTTAGGTCAATCTTGGAGAAGACTGTGGCACAGCCCAAGGCGTCAAATAGATTGTCAATAAGTGGAAGCAGTTAAAAATTCTTGATGATGACTTTTTTAGGGCTTGATAATCTGTAACCAGTTGCAGAGTCCCATCTTTCTTTGTCACAAGAAAATACAACAGCACCAAAGAGAGACTTTTAGGGGTGGATAAGTCCTTTTTCCAACTCCTCTTTGAGATAAGCGTGTAGTGTGTTGTCCTCATTTGGGATAAGTTGGTTGATAGATTGTGCCTTGGGTACAGCTTCTTTAAGTTGGATGGGGTGCTGTATGTGTTTCTCTGATGGCAACCCTATTAGAGCCTCTTTGAAGATTTCTGGATGGCGGGCCACAATTTTGCAATCCTGAGGCGTGGTGGTATCTTAGTGGTCCTTGAAGTGTATGATCTTGTACTGGCAGGAGTCTCAGTCAATTGCTTTGAGGTTACCCTTTTCATTGAGGGTTTCTGTAATGTGTACAAAGATGTGGTCACGTAGGAGCTGGCCCACTGAGTCAAGGTAGATCTGGTGATTCATACCTTCACGCTTGATGGTCAATACTGAGGTCACCCAGTCTATGTGGGGATTGTTCTTTTCAACCAGTCCAGTTTAAGCACAATGTCAAATTTAGGGAAGTCAATGACGGGTCCCTGAATGGTAGAGTGTAGATTCTCCAGAGTAATAAAGAAGGGGGCAGTCTCTTGTGTCACAACAATGTGATGTTCATCAGCTAAAACCATGTTCTTAATTTGCAAAGGATTAGTGGTTGACCTGAACTCGTCCACAAAGTTGCTGTTGAAGAGCGTGCAATCTGCGCCTGAGTCTAGGAGCGCTGAACCAGTGTAACTACAAAAGAAGAAAGGATAGGGCATCAGTTTATTGGGATGTCTGATGATGGTGTAGAGCACTGGCTCTCCCAAGGGGACCTGGATCATTGGGCACTGGTCCACATCTTTGGGGTGTTACTCATTGTTGGGCAAGGCAAAAGTTTGGCAGAGAGAGCTTGGCTTGCTTAGTGCTCTCCTCAGGCTTTTCCCCTGTCCTGATTGTCCTGGGTAGTGGTGACTCTAAAGTGAGTGTAATTTGATTGCCCATTTTTCTGTTATTGTGGCCATTTGAACCTGAGGGTTTATGGCCTTTACTGTTGTTGTTGCCAGGAGGAGGGAAACTGGAGCGTCCTGGCAGGTTAGAGTCCTTGGGTCTCTCTCTCTTTCCAGTCTGAGCCTTATGGAGAGCATTGGATTTTTGTTCTGCTTTTTACGCCTTGCATTGAAGGCTCTGCAAATTGGTCCCTTGGTCCAGGTTGACATGTCTCATTACATGTCTCATCACGTGCAACTTGAGAGCGTTGTAATACATGAGGTGTATAGCTGGGTTGTCAAATTTCATGTCTGAGGGTGCTTGTAGGCACAGCTCCTTGTACACACAGGTGAGTTCTTTTATTGTGCCAGTCCAGGTCAGATTCTTTACTTGGCATATGATCATGTCAGGGATTCTTTCTCTGACTACCTGACTCTTATTGACAGCCTTGGGAAAAACATAGCTTCAAACCAACACCAGAACAAAGATTTTGAAGACACCCAGTCAAAAACACAACACAACAGTCTTAACAATAATACTTGGCATTTGGAAACCTTGGGGAACCAGATTCAAACTCAGGATGCTTCTAATGAATGTATTGTTAGTTACGGATCAACACAAACCTTTGATTTACCTTTTTATTACCTTGTAATTCAATTAGTTTTTGCTTTTGAAACACCTTTTGAATTTGAAAGTGTTAATAATAAGTTTGTAAATGTCACTTACCACCTTGCTCCTGATTGGCTACGCCTAGCTTTCCAACCGACCAGTGACCCGCTCTCTCTGCTTTTAGTGCAAGCTCTGTACTCTTCACTATTTGATCTTCTGCTTGTATACCGCTTGATTAGCATGAACATTGTGAGATCTTTCTGGCTCCTCTACTTACACCAGGCTAGTTTGAGAACAATTAAGCAATTATTTAAGATGCACTTAAAACAGTTTATTTAAAATGATTAACTCAGCCATTATTTTCAAGCTATATAAGCTCTAAACCTTTCTTCAATTCAAATGTTCCAACAATAAAGATCATTTCACTCCTTGCTATTCCTCCATTTTCTGATAAAACACATTTTTTGAAGCCATGAGAGGAATTCTATTCCTATCCTGGTTTCTAGTTTACTTCTTGCCAGTGGTGTTGGCCTTAGAAAATCCAACTCCTACAACTGACTGGTACAACTCCTCCCCAGATGACGCCCACCAGAAGGAATCCCTTGCCCATGGATGGTTCAAATATCCTTCTGGACATTGTGGACGTAAATTCCACTATGGCCATTTGTTTTCTACACCACCTACTGAACCTACTCTGGTTAGACCTTACGCCTCCTTTTACCTCTTGACATATTTGGTGGGTTATTATCTACTTGGACGTTTCAGTTCTATGTTTGGAAGATTTGCTTACCTAGGACACCTTGGACATCTTGCAATGGTCACAGTTCCTATTGGCTTGATAATAGCAGGTTTGAATGTAGGGGCTTTGGCCCATCAGCTAGGGAGTTTATTCCCTGCCAAGTGGGTCTCTGACAGATCATGAGGGCAGTATCCTTCATCACAAATCTAGCCAAGAAGTCCCATTTAAAAGTGCCCCATCTTTCTTGGTGTGATCCTTGTGCCACTTGTTGCATCAGGTACCTGTGTTATGTGTAAGGCAGATGGATATCTCTGAAATCCAGAAGCGTTGTGGGCATTCCATTTGTGCCAGCTTGTTCTGGGTGGATTTTATCCATGCTGTGGTGTTGTTGTAATTATCTCTAGTAAATGGTTCCAAGGCAGCACTACAAAGTTATTGGGCTACATGGGCTGACATGATACTTTCATCTTTAACTTGAGGTATGACAGTAGGTGCTTGGAAGAACCCTTGCATTGATAGGGCTTTAAAGGCAGGGAATAGCATTACCATGTTCTGGTATAGCACAAACCCTTCTGGTATTTTGGTACCAGGTGTGTATGGCGCCCAGTCCAGCAGAAGGCCAGACATGATTCTATCAAGGATTTCTTGACCACAGCAAGTACAGGCAACAGGCAGAATTTTGAGGGGTAAAGTAGGATAAAACCCTACTTCTGCTACCAATGTTGTAACTGTGCTTTTTTAGTAGAGTTATAAGGTGAAAAATACTTAGAAACTAGATAATATTCTTTATTGAGAGATAATGATTATATAGTTGATGTGAATCATGGATAACAGGAACATGATTGTGTTGATCACACAATGAGATGGTGAAGGGGGTGGCCTGATTCTTGTAATGAGTCAAGCGCCAAAATGAGGTATCCACCATGAAGGATCATCATCTGTTCATGTTGTTGGATTTGGAAATTCAAGTTGACTTTCTAGTTTGACTTCAAGTGACTGGATAATTGGGTTGTGGGTCACAAACCTGCTTACTCAGAACCTTGTTGATGGGTTGAGCCTGCTGTTTTGACAATCCCTACCTTTAAAGAAGAGTCCAAGGAGACCATAGGGCAAAAAAAGAAGGCCCAGTCCCAGGAAGAGGAAGCCATCCCTACCAAAAAGCAGGCAGAAAGCCTTCCCTACCACAAATATCTGGTAGTGGATTTCAAACAGGCTCAGGCAAATTCCTTCATAAAAGTCTTCAAGAGCTTCCCTCAGGGATGCTATTTCCACTTCCCCCAGGCACTCTGCTGCCGCCTTCAGGGATGCTCAGAGATGCATGAGCTCATTGATGCAGAAGGGACCAAAGAGGCCAAGGACATCTTCAACTGCTTTGCTGCCCTTGCCCTAGTTATAAAGGAGGAGACAAATGCCTTCTACAACACCCTCCTCTGTCACTCATATATCATAGCCAACCAGGCAGCCTTTGCGCCTTTTATTGAGTACTTCAAAACTCAATGGGTTGGTATTTTTCAGGGAGCACGCCGCATCAGAAAAGGCAGTGACTCAATCCAGTGGAACTGCTTTAAGCAGGTCAAAGACAGTCTCATCAAGACCATCTTTTTCCTTGAAGGGTGGCATAGCCAGTTTGCAACTAGGGTCAGGGTCAAGAAGCCCAAATTCAACAAGATTTTTATCCACCTCAAAACCCAGCAGGCCATCTCTGCCAGCCTCTTCAAGACTGGAATAAAGAATAAGGACAACCCCCCAAGTAGACCAGGGCAGTGAAAAAATATACTGAAATCAGCAAGGTGGTTCTTGCATAATATCCCAAGGATAAAAAGCTTGAGCATATTCAGGCCATCTATGTTGCTCTTTTGATTAATGTTTAATCATTTTTCTCAATAAATACTTATTATGCTTATATCTTCTTTCTTTTAATTTTAGCATTTTTGACATTTCTTTAGTGTTTGTGACTGTTTATACACCTTTTAAAGTATAGATCATAGATTTGATAGATGAAAGTAGCTGCTTTGGGGTATATTTTGACTTTTGGGCTTTATGCAACCTTGTTTCTTCTAATTGACCCCCTTTTCATTGCAGATTTGAAATTCTGAGGCTTTTTAAGCCTAGAATTGTCTTTTTAATTATTTTTGGTGTTTTTTATGTTTTTTATGTTTTTTGTTGTTCAAAAAACCTAAATTTTTAAAAAGCACTTTTCATAGTTGTGATGCCATATTTCAAAAAGGTGTATTTACTATAATTTCAAGATATCAAAAAAATTGAGATAGTGTATTTTGAGATGGTGTGTTGCACCAAGTTTATTTAGTCATTAATTTACATAGTAAATATATTTACACTAGAAGACAACTGAAACCGTTTTTTTGTAATTCTATGTATTTTTTACTTTATCTTGCTTATTTTCTATTATAGTATTAGTTGTTTGTTGCTATGTTGGGTCATTTTGCTCATCAACACCCCAAATCCCTATTAATAGAGTGCATGTTTTGCACCAATACTTAGATTTTGTTTTAATATGAGTTATTTTTGTTTATTACCATAGCTTTGAAAACTACTGTATTTTCTTTATTTAAATTTATGATATTTGCATCATAGTGTAGGAATTTTGTGTTCCCTGATCTAAACATAGTAAATACAATAGAAAATTGGATGAGTGTGAGCTGAAATTTTTGATATCCTGATCTTCGTGTGTGATTTTTGTGTGTTGTGTGAACAATATGCACATCGTGTGTTTACTTTTATTCACTCATTGAACCCTAAGTTTATAATAATGTAGATCACATTATGTGTTTGATGTTATATTTTGTTCTATCTTTGACTTTGGTTTTCTTTAATCTTATTTTTGTTCACCCAACTCAACAGCTGTGAAAAGTACAGTATAGTATTTTCTGAGATGAGTGAAGTTTATGTTAGGCTGAATTGATTTTGTTCATATTTTTTGTGAAAATTACTGTATCATAATCTTTTTCAAAAATATTACATCACATATTCCTACAGAGAGACTGTGATATATGTAGATATTTTATATATGCTAACCTTTTATTAATGGCTATGTAAAAAAAGTGAGTGACAAATGTTTGATGCCCATTGATTTAAAAGGGTTGTCATTAACAAGTACTCAAAGCGATATAATAAACTGTACTCTTTTTATACCACATCTATTAGCTGTTTAGAACCATTACCACAAAAACAATATATGATTTCCGAATCCAAACGAGATTTGTTGAAAAATCCTATATGTATATACTAAATAAATCACCAAGCTGGTATAAAATCAAGAAAAGAAAAATCCAATCAAAAACAAAGTTCCCTTAATTGTCTGACTTAAAACTTGATGATCACAAAGTTACTGTTAGTTATTTTACAAAAATTTTAATAAGCAATTTTAAATAAAAAACTTGATAGTTGAATTTATAATATAAATTAAACATATATTTTTAGTTGTGAAGACTAGCAATCAAAGAATCTTTAAAATACATATTTATAGGTGGAAGTAGGGCATGTAAAAATACAAAAATGAACAGGATGAGATTCGAACTCATGCCTCCGAAGAGACCACGGCCTTAACGTGGCGCCTTAGACCGACTCGGCCACCTGTCCGTTGCGACAATTCTTCATTAAAAAGTCTCTAGTATTTATATCTATAAACATTTTAAAAAAACTACTTTTGGATACTAAACACTCCTTTAAATGTACATAAACTAGCTATAAACCCTTATATTAATAATTTATATAAGTGTTTATCAAGACATGAGTAATAAATAAACTTTTAATTTTAGCATTACTTTACAATTTTATCAAGTGATTATTATTTTGAAACAACTTGCTTTTATATGTGGTGATAAATTTGGATACATAATTGTTGTTATTCCCAAGGTTAGCTTACAACACTAAGACAAAGACTGAAGTATTATTAGGAAATGTGGTAGAGGGCCTAAACTTGTCAGCAAATTTTGAAAGGAAGCTCTCTTGATCACTTTCATAGCATTAGTGTTATTGATAAACAATACAACTGATTCCTTAATCAAGTGTATTCAGTTCTCTACCAGGGTCACCTCTCAGGTCTAGAAAGCCATTGTATTGCGACCAAGTTTCCACCCTTGCCTGCCAACATATATTACAATACACAGGAAAAACTTGATGAGATGCCTCATGACGTGTCTAACAGCATGGATCAATCTGCCAACAATGTCAAATTGCAGGCACTATCTCCTAATTAGGAGCACTGTCAATTTGATACACTGATCCCTTCACAAGTTATACTACAGCCCAAACCTTATATCAAACCCGCCACTATGCCACTCCCTGTGGACTTGTGGCTTCTCAATATGGTATATTCATTACAATATTCCTCAATAAACTACATCTTATTATTCTTGTCCTTTCTATTAGACTGTTGTCTTCCCCAATCAAATACTGAACTATCATTGGTGCATTTGCAACAGCGTTAGCAGCAGTAGGTTGACAACCTACCTATAAGAAAATCCTCCAAAGAATGGACAGATTATGGGCCATATGGCTAATCCACACCATGAAATCTTCCTTGCTATCCCTGATGGGGACATCCCCAAGGGATACATCATATACCAAGACCAGTTAGTACTCACCAGTTTATATAACTGTCTCCACCTAGGGCAATGTGACACCAGCGTCATACCACCACAGCTGGACCTCTCACAACTTATGCTGAACCTTAACACAAGTCCTTCACAGATGGTATGGAGGGGGTGACATTGTCAGTTGGCTCCACTCCACAGAAACCCACCTCTGCATTTGCCAAGTACCTGATCCCATGTGGGTTGCTACTGCTTCTAGGCGCCTCACAGGGCCTGCTGTGGTATGGTTCACCAACTGGGCCAGTCTAGAACACAAAGTTACTTGGACCACCTTCAGGGACGCTGTAAGATCCTGCTACAGCAAAACCTTCTTGCCTATTGTAGTAGGGGCCCCTCTAATTTTTATCAAGCAGACAGGCAGTGCCCCTGAGTACCCTGAAACCTGGCAGCAAGCACTTGCCGCTGCTCCCAAAGCCATCACTGATAGAAATGCAATGCTCTTTACCCTTATTGTTAATGGGATGAAGCCCCACATCTGTAAATGGGTTCCTGTAGGGCGCTGTACCTCTGTTGATGATTGCTACAAGGCCATTGTTGAAGCTAACAATCAAGCCTCCATGGAATTTCAAAGGTTCAATGATGCTTTCTCCCACCCTTTTCCTGCGCCTGGCAGCGCCCACAACTAAGTAGGCTGCCGTCAATCTTGTCAGCAGAAAAATGTGGCCAAGTGCCCCTGCAAGGGGGAACTTCAGTTGGCCCAGATCAAGGACTCAGGAAAAGCCTGGGGGTTGTATATATGAGAGGTTTTACAACCCTGCTTGACCCATATTCTCAATCTCTTCTTGCCAAGAATCCCTGTGACTACAGCGTACACAAAGTGGAGACCCTAGACATATTCCAAGTTCACAGTGACAACCCTGCCCTCCAATCCAGTCATTCATCAAATAAAATCACCCACTTGGCCTACCCCTTTTTTTTCTGTGGGAATACCCACAAACTTTTGGTAGAAACTGGGGCCAATCACACCATGATCAACCAGGAATTCACAGACTCCCAACAGCTAGACCAAGTACCCAGTTGCTTCAAGACAGTGTGCATGGCCAAATCCTGTAGGGTGGCCATCACTCATGAGACAGTGGTAGGACACACCATTTTGAAAACAGCACTTCAAATTATAGCATCTCAAATTTAATTCAAGATGCTGTTTTTTGCTTTAGTGATTTTGAATCACAAAAAAATAAAATAATTAATAAAATAGTTAAAATTTACATATACTTTTATAATGCAGCATCTCAAATTTACACCATCTCAATTTTGTCACTTTGAGTCATATAAATTAAATCTTATTTTGCTAACTTTATTTACATATGAAATCACTTAGTGTGGGGTGTGTTTACACCATCTCAACTTTACGTCATTTTGAATCACACTATTTATCTTTAACTAAAATAAGCTTATTCCTGAACTAAAATAAAGCCTGTTGTATAATGCTAGAAGATGTTCCTTTAGTATTAATCCAAGACAATTTTACTAAGAACAACCTAAAATAACACCATTATGATAGTCCTAATAGTGATTGTCATTGCTGGGTAAAAAAACCAGTTTTTTTATATGTAATTTATAACTTTATTATACATGAATACATTGATAGGGTTCTCTTAATAAAATATTTTAATAGTGATTTTAATATAAAAGGGGGTGATTATGCCATTTCAATTTACGTCACTTTGAATTCCACCAAGTTTCATATCACCAAATTGATTTGATACACAAAATAGATAGGGGAAAATAAGGGGAAATTACATACGACGCCAGGCTACACCATATCAATTACCCCACTGCAATTCTTGCTTTCAACTTTTTAAAAGTACTAGTTCACGTCAAAAACAATATTAATAAAAAATGTAAGAAATTGCCTGAAACTTTGCAGATATATTTTTTTGGCCTCCTTTGAAGAACTGGGTACTTTTTAACACCAGTTGTATAAGCTAGTTTTTGTGAAATTCAAGTTTTACTCTTTGGCTTGGTTGAGGTAGCTTCACAGGAAATTTGTTAGTTTAATATAAAAAATGGTCAAAAACATTATGTTTTTGAGCTACAGCACCTCAATTACGTCACCTCAAAAACACCATTTTGACTGCAAGTTTCCATTCAACCCTGAAATTTTTGCCTACTTGTGTTACTAATTTTATTTTATTTTTTTTTTACAGAACAACAAGTATTAAAATTTGATATTATATATTTCAAGACTTTTTTCTACAAGAATATGTAAAAATATTGACTACTTTTATATTTAAAACATTCTCTTTTTTCTCTTTAAAAACAACTCCCAAATTGCTCATATTTTGATACTAATTCACTTTTGGATGCCTCCCAAGTCAATCAATAAAGCTGCGTTCAAGGCCACCAAGGCCAAAAAGGCCAAGACTACCCCAAAGAAGCAGCCTTCTAAGGCCAAAGCTCCCCCAAGACCCCAACTCCATCACCTGAACCAGAGGGAAACAGTCCTACCCCTCCTCACTCTCCATTTGTTTACTCCCCTTCAGACCCCCAAGAGAAGTTATTCAGCTTCAACCGCCACTCTGATCTCACCTCAGAGCCTGAGGATGAAGAGGAGCAGGAGCCTGAGCCTGGTGCTCCTGCAGATGAGCTAATTGAGCTCTGGGATCTTAACTCCATACACAATGTATGCAACTGAAATGGCACCTTTGCTGTGCCAACAACGTACCCTGCCAGCTACCCAATTATGACCAAGAAGGGGGGTGCCAGCTTTGCATATAAAGGGTACAGCTTCAGCTGTAACAACAAGATGAAAACAATACACCAGCATCACTACAAATGTGATAATTTTGTGTGCCCAGCAAGGCTCACCACTTATGGGTTTACAAAATTCAAGGCGTTAACTGTAGGCCATGACTGCGCCAAGCCTTTTGGCCCCCTGTATCAACTGATCTGCTGGCTTCTTTGCTAGGTGATCCCAACCACCAAGGATCAAAACGCCACTGAGGTTGTCAATGATGCCCTCCTCAATTTAAATGATACCCAACTTGCCACTGTTGGTGGCGCCTCAAAATTACAGGGATATCTCACTGATCAGAGATATGCTCTGAGCACTGAAGGTGTCAGTGCAAGCTCCATTGACCAATTGATCCTTACCAAGGAACAAAAACTATCTTGCTATGTGGAGAGATTACTTCTCCACAACAACAGTCAACATGCCCATGAGCAAATTATTTGCTTTGCTACCTCCCAGGATCTCCACAACCTTCTCAACTGCAAGACCTGGCTTGCAAATGGAACTTTCTCCACCTGCCCAAAGCTATTTAGCCAGCTTTGGAACATTCACAGGCAGGTGGGAAATCTAGTTCTTCCCCTGGTCTTTTCCCCCTCCCAAATAAGAAACAGGAAACTTATGTCTGTGCTCTTTCAATTTTAAAGGCCAAGTTGGATGAGATCCTCCCAATCATTGAAGATGAGCCAAAGGAGACTGGAGGGCGCAAAAGAAGGCCCATTCCCAGGAAGAGGAAGCCACTCCAACCAAAAAGCAGGCAGAAAGCATTCCATACCACAAATATATGATAGTGGATTTCAAACAGGCTCAGGCAAATGCCTTCATAAATTTTTTCAAGAGCTCCCCCCCAGGGATGCTAATTTCACTTTTGGCAGGCACTCTGCCACTGCCTTCAAAAATGCTCAGATCTGCATGAGCTTGTCAATGCAGAAGGCTTAAAAGAGGCCAAGGATGTCTTCAATTGCTTTGCTGCCCTTGCCTCAGTAAGAAGGGAGGAGACAAATGCCTTCTAAAACGCCCTTCTTCATCACCCATATATCATAGCCAACCAGGGAGCCTTTGCGCCCTTCATTGAGTATTTTGAAACTCAATGGGTTGGCATCTTCCAAGGAGCACGCTATATCAGAAAAAGTGGTGACTCAATCACATGTGATTGCTTTAAGCAGGTCAAAGACGGTCTCATCAAGAACATCTCTTCCCTTGAAGGGTGGCATAGCCAGTTTGCAACTAGGGTCAGGGTCAAGAAGCCTAAATTTAACAAGATTTTTATCCACCTCAAAACCCAGCAGGCCATCTTTGCCCACCTCTTCAAGACCAGCATAAAGACTAAGGGCAACCCCCAAGCAGACTAAGGCAGTTAAAAAGCACACAGAGATCAGCAAAGTTGTTCTTACATACTATCCTAAGGATAGAAAGCTTGAGAATCTCCAAGCTATATCAGTTGCTCTTTCTACCAATGTTTGAGTCATTTTCAAATAAATACTACTTTATCTTCTCTCTTCTTTTCTTTAATTTTATCATTCTTTTAATTTTATTTAGTATTTGGTAAAAATATCTGCTTATTTTAAAGTATATATCATAGTTATAATAGATGAAAATGGTTGTTTTTGTGTATATTTTGACTTTTGGGCTTTACACAGCCTTTTGTGCTACTAATCAACCCCATTTTTTATTGCAGATTTGGAATCCTAAGACTTTTTTAAGCCCAGAAATGTTTTTTAAATTTTATTTTTGAGATTTTTTTGGGTTTTTTTGGAGTTCAAAAAATCTAAAATTTTAAAATCTGTTTTTTTGTTTGCAATGCCATAAATCAAAATGGCATTTTTACTATAAAATTGAGATAGCTAAAAAGCAAGATGGCATATTTCAAGGTAGCATTTTTTGAGATGCCATTTTCAAAATGGTATGACCTACCAATACAGTACCCTTATCTGTAAGAATGGGGAATATCCAAGTTAAGCTCTCTGGGCTAATTATGGCAGGGCTCAGCCACAATGTCATCACTGGCCTTAACTGGCTCCAACATTATTGACCATATATTTACTGAGACACCTCTGTCATCACACTCAACCGGAATGGGCTAGGCTTTTAGATCTACTCCATCAAAATGAAAAAGTTGCTTCATGACATTGTGTTTGTCTGCCTCAGAGAAATTGGCTCCTACAACTTCAAGGGGGAAAGTTGGACTTTAAACAGTGTTGAGTGGAAGTTATTTGCTCTGAATCCACAAAACCCCTCTCAGACATACCATAACATCCAGCACTAGTATCACTTCTTGAGGAGCACAAGGACATATTAAGTAAAAACCTAGATCAACTGCCCCCTCCAAGAGAAATAAAACATGCTGTCCAGTTACAAGGGTTGCTGCCCAAGGCACGGTACCTCTATTATTTGATGCCCAAGAAGGTAAAAACTTTTTTCAACACCTTGTGGACGCGCTTGACAAGGGCTTTATCTTCTCCTCCCTCTCACCATATGTGGCTTCAATCTTCTTCATAGCCAAGAAAGACGTGTCCCTCCACCTTGTAACCAACTACCACACACTAAACAAGGTTCCAGTCAAGAACAAGTACCCCTTGCCGCTAATTGACAGCCTGTTTGATACACTTGCGGGTGCAAAGATTTTCAGTAAGTTTGATCTCACCACAGGGTACAACCAGGTCTACACTGAGCCTGGGGACAAGGCAAAAACTGCCTTTTGCACGTGCTACAGGTTGTTTGAGCATTGAGTCATGAACTTCAGAATGACTGACACTACCTCCACCTTTTCCATGTTAATAAATAAAGCCTTTGAAGATCTGATTAGAAAGTGTGCTGTTGTGTATATTGACAACATTATTGTCTTCAGTCAAGACCAAACATCACATCTCCAACACCTTTGTGCTGTACTCAACACCCTTTGTAAATATCAGTTAAAGGCCAAGCCTTCTAAATGTGAATTGCTCCAGTCATAGCTTCTATTCTTGGGGAACAACATCTCAGCCCAAGGAATAAAGCCCAACTGTTGTGAATACCGCTATTCACTATGTTTTGATTTTGCCTTCAGTGAGCCATTTCAAAGATGAATCTCTTGCTTTTGCTTTTGCCTCTCAAAATGAGTTAATGACTGAATCAGAAAGTACAATTTTTTGGTTTCTTGATCCTGCGCAACTCACTTGCCCCACTCATGCTGGTGGCAAGTGATCCTACCATCATGGTAGTGTTTTGTGGTATTCCTAACCACTATATATTCCATTTTGTATTCACCAATAAGATCTAAGTTCTATTCAAATTTTTATCTTTGTGTCTTCAATACTTCCACGCCTCTCTCTAGCCACAACTAGTAGAGATTATTCTTCCAGGGCCGCAAGGTAATCACATAGCCTTCCCTGTCATCTAACCAAGACTTAGTATAAATCCAATCCTAAGGTTAGGATTTCCTGTTGTGTGTCTGTGCCGCGCCTCAGAACACAACAAAAATGGTGCTCACTACAGGGGCTGGAAGCCCCTCAAACATCCCTTTCACATCCAAGTTTTCAGGTCCTTTGCCTCTGCCTATACAAGAGCCAACTTTGCCTGAAATTACTGGCCCTCCTATTGAGGAAGATATTGACAATCAGCCTATTACCCCCACTATACTGAACCTCGGGAATGGTCCCTGCCTAGTTGCTTACCCCAGGGGTGCCCCTGACTTAGAACAAGTCATGTCAGTAGCCCTTGGTATAGCCCGTGAAGAAGCCATCCCTTGCCTTCAGCTACAGTTCAATTGGACTGAATACTACAAATTAATTGTGGCTCCTCAATTTCCACAACATCTCCTCTCAGCAGCTGGCTCTGCTGAGCACCTACTATTGTCCTTTGTGCAGCCTGCCTTGGCCCACCATCAAATGGTGTTGGGGCTCCACATCCAAGAAATCTCGTCTCTACAAGCAGCAGTTACTCATCACTGGGACCAGTTTGCTGCCTACCAATAGTGGATTCTTTCCCTGTTTTCCTTGGTATCTGAAAATCAGCGCAACTCTGTTACTCCCAGACCTGTTTGGTTAATTCTATTGAACAAATGTGCCCGTTCATCCCAAAATACGTGAGAGAGCGTCTACACAAGTTTCACCAGCTAGAACAACCCTAACAAACTCAAGTAGATTCCACTTTAAACGCTTATCTCACCAACTTTGAACAACTTGTGCAACAGCTCAATGCATTCAGCACATATTCCTTCAAAAAACTACAGCAAGTAGCAGACTTTGCTGTTAACAGCCTTAATGACCTCAGTGCGGCGTTTGATCAAGAAAGATCTGCCACCGCTGCTGCTATAGCCAAACTCCAGAGTCAAGTGAATGAATTAGCTACGCCCAAGCCAGATGTTCCTCCCTCTCCCCCTTCTGATGATTTGGCAGATTGAGAGAAAAGAATATGGGATGCTATTTGAGTGCTATGTACAACTACTTGCAGTCAAGGACGTCCTGCTGAAGCTCCTCAACCTGACCCCCAGGCGCTTGAGTTGACTGCTAAAGTTGTGGAGCTACAGCAAGAACTTGCCGCCCTACGTGAAATGATGGCAACTGCTGCTAGTCCAGTTGGGGTTGTCAATGAAGATGGCTGCTGCCCTGGCTTACCAGGAGCTCCTTGAATCTAATGCGCCAGGGAACTAATTACCCTAGCTAACAAGGTGGATCATTTGAAGCAGGACCATACTGAGCTGGATAGAGATGTACAAGAAATGAGCAAATTGATTGACTCTGTGAATGATAGGTTCACCCCTTGCCTCTCAGTGGGGCCATTCCTTACTTCTCAACTGGCTGAGCTCTCCACAATAGTGACCACCCAAAGTCAACGTTTAGATAATACTGCATAACAGACCACTCAAGCTGTCAATACAGGTGCCTTTGCTGTTGAGACCCTGACTACCCTTGAAGAGAGTGTTCATTAGCTATGGGCTAGACAGCCCCCCTCTGAATCTGAGGCAGAGTTTTTCCTGCGTATAAACGTACTCAATAGCAACAATGGTGGCCCAACTCCCAAAGCACACTTCAAGCATACCTTTAAGCAAGTCTTCAATCCCAAAACCTCAACTATTGCAGCTTTCCTAACTATCTACAAAACTGCCATGAGACAAGCTTCAGAAAAAGTTAAGAAAGAACATATTCTGACCTGTCTACATCCAACTTGCCAGGAGGTGGTGGTGCCTGAGCTGCCCTCCATCAAGACGTGGGAAGATATGAAGCAGCTTCTGATTGACAAGTTTGGTGGTGATCTTAGCCTGGAAGTAAAGAAGGACACCTTCATGCATATTGCTTTCAAGCCTAAAGAGACGCTAGCTGAGTTTGCAAACAGATTCCACATGGAAGGACAGCAACTGATAACAAGCAGACAGTTGACAGCCTATGAAGCCTACATGGCTTGCGCTCAAGCCCTCAAAGTTAACCAACTTCTGTGCCTTCACTTCAAAGCCCATAAGGCTATGCTTTCCTCCATGAAGAACATAAATACACTGTTGCAGGACATGCACCTTACCCATTCTGGAGCAGTTGTTAGGGAAGGTTGAGCTACTTCTAACTCTGGTTCATCTTCCCATGGTCCTCACATTCTTACCATGGACTTGCAAAATCCTCCTTGACGCCAAGGTTGCCACAACTGTGGTCAGATAGGTCACCATTCTTGAGTCTGCACCAACCCACAGGTTGAAGGAGCTGATCCAAAAGAGCAGGCAGGAAAAGAGCAGTCAACCTAGAGGCAGAGACACTCTTGGTTGACAATTCTTCCCAGTCTCTTTCAATCCCTCCCTCTATATCTGACTCCAAGCCTGCTGATAATGAGGCTCCTCCTATCCTCCTCTTGTTCCACAATATCTCTGACAACTCCAACCTGGATGACTCTGATACTGACAACGCCAACGCATATGGGTACTCTGTCCTGGATGTTCCTGAAACTATTACAGTCCCTTATAAGTTGCAATCAGGAAAGACTACAACTACTGCTAAGCCTTTGCCTGAAGCCAAAGAAATTATCTCTTGCCCTTACCTCACTCAGGCTAAGAGGTCCCCTGTTCTAATGGAGCCGTCAGAAGAAGCTGCCAAGGTTGCTGAGGCTGTCTTCAAGAGTGTATCTGTTTTGCTCCCTCTCCAGACTGTTTATAAGGAGTTCCCAGGATTAAGATGCATGATTAAGAAGTGGGATAAGGAACTAGCAGAGGCTCAAGATACCTTGGCTGTCCTTCCACCCTTTGGTTGCACTACCACTTGAGTAGAGATATCCATTCAAAAAGTGAAGATCAAGGCCGTTCTCAACACTGGCTTGTCAGTCAATGTTGTCTCCTCCAAGCTTGTGAAGAAACTCAAACTTGTCCCTGACCTTAATTATCACCAGTTTTATGGCACGGCTGGAATGTCTATGACCTGTGCCATAGGGGCTTACTCTGCTCTACCCATGCAGTTTGGCAAGCTTCTCCTAGCTGCACCAGAAGTTGTCTTGGAAAATGAGAGTTACAATCTCTTAGTTGGCACCCAGTTTCTTAGGGAATATAATGGGATAATCAACTTAAAAGATGGCTACCTATCTATTCTGGGATACAAAGTCCCTCTGATTTTTGAAGAGCCGGTCAAAGTTCACGGGAAACGGCTCAAGACATGTGCCTTGGAATATCCCACTGGGGGTTTCAACCTCAAATATTGCACCCACTCTTCAAACATGAAATGTCCACCTATGGCTTGTCCTGCGTCTGAAGGGATCCCTCTCCTAGCCACGTCTGCTGTCACCATCCCCCTGGCTCCCAGGCTGTCCTAGACTCCCAGATATCATATGAAATACCTGAATAAACCTTCTTGGAGTTGTACTCTCCCCCCTTTTTAGGACGCAATGAATCTTATCTCTGTCCTGGGATTCTAGATGTCTCCCATAAAGACCCTGTTCAATTGTTGGTAGCCAACCTGACTGCTTTCCCCATGACTGTGTCTAGGGGGAAGGTCATTGGATATGGCAAGTTGTTGAGCGCTCCTGATGTCCTGTCTCTTCATTACTTTGGCACATTCCAAGATATTAACCTACCTGAGAAAGAACCCCAAGTCCTATCCTTGTTTACTGCGCAAAACTTTCTGCAGCTGTCCCTGGTTCAACAGAAAGAGGTGCTAGACTTACTAGACCAATTTTCTGACATCTTTGTAAAGGACAGTACCAACTATGGATTAGTCAAAGACGTTATCCATCATATTGACACTGGCAACGCTCCTCCCTTCCGTGCTAAACCATATTGCCGCAGCTGTGTAGAGGACACTCAGGTATCTAAAGAGCTCAAACAACTGTTGGACGCTGGGCTGCTGGCACCTTCCCAAAGTCCTTGGGCATCCTGCTACTCATCTTAAAGAAGAAGGATGGGGGTCATTGTATTGCAATGGACTATTGCCAATTGAACTCTTTGACCAAGAAGGACTTGTACCCCTTGCTGCATATTGATGATGCTCTCTGACGTCTTGGAGGCTCTAAGTTTTTCTCTGCAATGAATCTGGCTACTGGATACTGGCAAGTTGACCTATTGCCCAAGGACTGCCAAAAAGCCGCGCTCATTACCTCTGAAGGGCTTTTTGAGCCTACTTGCATGCTGCAGGGACTCTGCAATGCCCCAGCCACCTTCCAAAGGGCCATGGACTCCATCATCCGTGACTTGAAGTTGTCATGCATCCTAGTATACTTGGATGATATAAAAGTTTTCAGCGCTACCTTCACCAATCACCTGGATCATCTCAAAGAGGTGTTCATAAAGATTCAAGAAGCTGGCCTCAAGCTAAAACCTTCCAAGTGCGCTTTCTTCAAAGAGCGTCTTGAATTCTTGGGCCATGAAGTAACCCAGACAGGGATTTGCCCAATGACTAAGAAGGTTGAAGCCATCAACAAAATGCTTCTGCCCACCAACCTGCGAGAGGTACAAGTCTTTCTAGGGATGATGGGCCACTATAGATGTTTATCCCTGACTTCGCCAATACTAGTGAACCTCTAGTCCAGCTGTTACGTAATGTCCCTTTTGAATGGATCACCAGTCAGCAGCAAGCCTTTGAGACCCTTAAACAAAAACTCAAAGAGGCACCAATCCTAGTGTACCCTGACTATGATAAGGAGTTCATCCTGTACACTGACACTAGCAATCTTGCTATTGGAGCTATTCTGGCCCAACTAGACAACAAGGGCATAGACCATCCTGTGGCTTACACTTCCTGCGTGCTAAACAAACATGAGAAGAACTATAGTGTCACAGAGAAGGAATGTCTTGCTGTTTTGCATGCAGTCAAGCAGTTTTGTCACTATGTATATGGTACCCACTTCACAGTTGTCACTTACCACTCTTTGCTTAAGTGGTTACAACAGCTTAAGGAGCCTGAAGGGCGCCTGGTTAGATAGGCTCTACATCTGCAAGGATACAACTTCACTGTGCTCCATTGCCCTGGGATTCAACACCAGAACACTGATGGGCTCTCCAGAATGCCCATTCTTGCGTTGCATCCTGCAGAGGCTGATTGGTTATACAAACTAATTGGGTACCCTTATTCCTGGGAAAGTGAGACATAACAAGTACAACTGGCCTTGTCCAAGCTATCCAAAGATATCCTCATACGCAACAATCAGCTCTTCAAGAAGGTACGAGACCAGTATCTGCCTTATGTATGACCCAGTCTTTGCCTCTTGTTGGTGTCACAAGCTCATAAGGAGACTGGGCATGGAGGCATTGCCAAGACCTTTGACTGGCTTCAAAAGAATTAATTCTGGGTTAACCTTTGACTGCTGATCCCAGACGTCATAGCTAGCTGCCACAACTGCCAGCTGCAGAGGCCTTGAGCTGCTGCCCACAAGTTCAAATTAGTTCCCCTGCAACATGCCTTTCACACTGTCAGCATTGATGCAGTAGGTCCTCTCCCCTGCTCACGTTCTGGGCGTTGCTTTATTCTGATTGCTGTTGATCACTTCAGCAAGTGGGTAGAGGCTTGCCCTAAAAAAGACATCACAGCTAAGACAACTGCTGCCTTCCTGTTACAAGATGTTTTCTACCGCCATGGCTGTCCTCAAGTGTTGCTCTCAGATAATGGAACTAACTTTAATGCCAAGCTGGTAACCTCTGTTGTCAAAGCTTTGGGATCACACCAGTCCTTCTCTGCCCCCTACAATTCTTCTACCAATGGGGCCGTTGAGCGTGCAAATTCAACACTGGTCTCTATCATGAGGAAGCTCACCTACTCTGACGCTGCCAACTGGGACCTATACTTACCTGTTGCTCTCTTTGCATACCGCCTTAGCAAACATTGTGTCACTGGATAATTCCCTTTTGCTATGCTGTATGTGCAAGAGGCTACTACTTCATTGCTCTTGGGCCCCCCCTGCTTACCTCTGATAAGGCCTTGAATCCTGACAACCACATCAAGGAACTAGTCAACCACATAATTGATATACAGGCCACTGCCTACACTTCTACATACAAGACTAAGATGCTTGAGCTTTCTCTTAAGAATGCTGGACGCTCCCCCTTGCCTGAATTTGATGTTGGTGACCATGTACTTTACTACCAACACAGAGTAGGTGGTTGTGCACATAAGTTGGACTCTCTGTGGATTGGCCCTTTAGAAGTAACCTTTAAATAAGGGTCTGAATACACTGTAAAGCTCCTCTCCAGTGGCTGTCCTTTTTCTCAAGTGCACAAAAAGTTCCTTTGTAAATACCACCCCCTAAGGCCAATCTAGGGGAGGGCAATATTGTGAATACCGCTATTCACCATGTTTTGATTTTGCCTTTGGTGGGCCATTTCAAAGATGAATCTCTTGCTTTTGCTTTTGCCTCTCAAAATGAGTTGATGACTGAATCAGGAAGTACAATTGTTTAGTTTCTTGATCCTTTGCAACTCACTTGCCCCACTCATGCTGGTGGCAAGTGATACTACTATCCTGGTAGTGTTTTGTGGTATTTCTAACCACTATATATTCCATTTTGTATTCACCAATAAGATCTAAGTTCTATTCACATTTTTTGTCTTTGTGTCTTCCGTACTTCTGCGCCTCTCTCTAGCCACAACTAGTAGAGATTATTCTTCCAGGGCTACAAGGTAATCACATAGCCTTCCCTGTCATCTAACTGAGACTTAGTACAAATCCAATCCTAAGGTTAGGATTTACTGTTGTGTGTCTGTGCCGCGTCTCAGAACATGACACCAACCCTGCCAAGATCAATGAAATCATGAGCATGCCACCCCTCACCAATGTGGGTCAGGTGCATACATTATTAGGCATGGTTGCCTATTTGAAGAAGTTTATCCTCAACTTTAGAGAACTAATTGCACCTCTCACTGAACTTTTAAACACCAAATAGCGCTTCCACTGGACACATTTCAGAGACCAGGCCTTTAGAACGCTGAAACAGAGGCTTACAACCACACCTGTACTACAATTCCCCAATCAGAATTGCCAGTATGAAATCAAAACTGACACCTCTGACGGGCCATAGGGGGTGTGATAAGGGTGGAAACTAATAGGGCGTCTTCCTTCCTGTGGCCTACAAATCCAGGAAACTCACTGAATCAGAGCAGCGCTACCATATACATGATAAGAAGTTAGCGCTCATTGTTCACTGCATCAAGAAATGGTGTTGCTACCTGGACAGAGCCATATTTCTATCCCGTGTTCTAACAGACCACAAATCTCTTAAGTATTTTAATACACAGTCACACTTGACCTAACATCAGGAAGGATGGGTCAAATGTCTGTCCCTGTACCAGTTGCGTATCAAATATAAACCTGGAAAAGAGCTGGTCACAGATGACACTCTCTCCAGACTCTACATAGCGTCTATCACTGGGGATGCCGGCTTGGACCCAGACTGGTCCATGCTCTACCTGTGTCCTGAGGCTACCTGTTATAAAGGCCTCAATTTGGTGACTATTTCCAAACTGAAGGAAATCAAAAGCCAGTTCACCACTGACACTGACAATGTCTGCCACTGGGCAGAAACAGGTGAAAAGACGCCTTACATTCCCACTACACAACAAGGAGACACAATCCTGCACTACCACCGCACATTGGGTCATATCAGAGGTTGTAACCTCTTCAAAATCATGAAGCACAAGGTCTGGTGGCCCCACATGCGCCAGGACATCCTGGTCCTCCTTGAGATGCTTGTCCTGTGTGAAAAGAACACATCCAAGCCTGCTCTGCCCAAATCTACCCTACCCATCAAAGCCATGGAACCCTTTGAAAAGTGGGCTCTTAACATTGTTGGCCCCTTACCGGAGGACAAGCTGGACAAGAAAGATATCATCACAGCAATCAACTATTTTACTTGCTGGCCTGTAGTGTGGGCAACTACCAATCATACAGTCACCACCATTACCTTATTCATTGGTAAGGAGATTGTGGCACGCTTTGGATGACCCAAGCGTCTCATTACCAATGGGGGGCCAGAGCTTGTAGGAAACATCATGAAGGCATACTATGCCAAGAACGCCCTCTAACAAGTAGTTGCCACCCCATACCATTCTTAAGCCAACAGACATGTAGAAAGCCTGAATGATTCCCTAGTACAATTGATTACCAAGCTCTCCTAGGAGCATAAAAACACTGCCTGGAATGAACACCTACCCACTGTCCTACTCATATTATATTCTAGGATCAATCAGGGTACAGGCTTCAGCCCCAATGCCTTGGCTTTTGGGATCCCTGATAGTCTGACAGGGGTGGAACAGGGGAAGCTACAGTTCACAGTTCCCACAAAACCTCCCCTTGTAACTACCTCCTTCCTGAGTCAATGACAAGCCAAGGCCTGCAACATCAAACAAGAAAAGATCAAGGGGGGACTAGGCACCTCAAAGCAAGGTATGCTGTAGGTGATCCTGTCTACGCCCTCAATCCTAACTCTGCCAAATTAGAACCCAACCATCTTGGACCCTTCAAGGTGGCTACCGTCTACAACATTCATACCTACCAGCTTGAAGATGCCCAAGAAAACACCAAGACACTCCACCATGACCACTTGTGCCCCTTTCACACCATCCACACACAAAGACTCTTTGTGCGCACCTTTCCAAATCTCCTACAAGTTCCAATCCTGGTACATGACAATGAACAGGGCAAGGGGGGTGTTTCAACCAATATTTTCCTCTTGCCTGCCAACTTATCTCACAATACATAGGGGCACTCAATGAGTCACCCAATGAAGTATCTAACAGCATAGATCAGCCTGAAGGTAAGGTTGAATTGCGGGCACTATATCCTAATTAGGAGTGTTGCCAATTTGACTTTGCTGATCCCAGTGCAAGTTATTTCTTGGCTCCAAACCTTACATGAAACCTGCCACTGTGCCACCCCATAGTGGCCTTGTGGCTTTTGCCATATAGTATATTAGTCACAATATCAATTAATAAACCTTATTTTATTCTACTCATTCTTGTTCTTTCTATTGGACTGTTGTCCTCCCCAATCAAATACTGAACTATTATTGGTTCAGTTGCAACAAAGACAAAATGTTTAACTTTTGAATTCCTAATGTAGATAATTAAAACTAAATTAAGACAAAATTCATCACAAGAGTTTGGAATGCATAAATCAGAAATGCAGGATTCTAATGTATTATTTGATATTTTCTTAAGTCTAAAAAATCATAGACAACATGAAGCAATTACAAATATGAAATTGCAGGATTTTCAAATCCAAGAACCAAATTTAAAATTATAATTGAGGTGATTTTTAAAATAAATTTAATTTATGGGCATCTCAAACAGGAAGCCAAAGAGTATATTATGGATTCATGCAAATTCTTTTAGGAATCATTGGCATTCTTGAATAATCACCCAATTCCATTCTAGGACAGCTAAAATTTAGATGCCTACTGTTGAGTATATACTTCTGGGAAGTATTTAAAGCAAAATAAAGGGGGAAATTAAGAAGAGACAGATACTTTATTGGTATGAGTTTAGAGTATTATATAGTATCATGAGAAGCCACATAGTGTCCATGTAAATCATGAAAGTCATAAGGCTTGTCTAGGTAGTGTTACTCTTAGTATTTGGAATGTTTGATCCCTGTAAAATATTGTTTTGTGACAAAAGATTTGCCAATTATTTGATAGATTGATCAATTCTCAGGGAATTGATTTCCAAAGAAGAAGTAATCATAGAAGTTGCCATATTTGTTTATTTTATATTAGTTAATTATGTTGAAAATCGGTGTACGCTGGCAGATTCAACAGAAGAATTAAGAGGCAGGGGCACACACCCACTATATGCCTTTGAATGTGAAGATTCAAAGACATTGACCAACTTGATTTGCAATGATTAACTTTATTGGGTCCTATACAAGTAGGTAAAAACTCTGCCCCTTAGCATTTACTGCCAACAATTTATATAGGGGTATTCTCATATTATTAATCACCAGTCACTGGCAATGTCTTCTAGGAAATTCCAGCGCACTGTAGAGTCTTGGTTGGATTGGCAGAAAAAGGGGCAACCTTCTATTTTAGGGTACAATCCCGCAATGCCTAGCACAAGGACACCCTCTGCTAGCACATTAATCAGTGATTCTTTTTAAGATATACAATCACTTTCATATCTAGTTCTAACAAGGAGTTGAATTGGTCATTTAAATCAGCCCTGGTGCCTCAGCGTTATTTCCTCTCAAAGCTGGCGCCTCAGGGCTTGATGTTAATTATTGCGGCGCTCTGGCACTTGCAAATAATTGTGTTGGCGTCCTGGCACTTCTGTGTTAATTATTGCGGTGCTCTGGCGCTTGCAAATAATTGTGCTGGCGTCCTGGCGCTTGATGTAAACTAGAGCAGCACTCTGGAGCCAGGAATAATTAATGCTGGCGCTGTGGCGTTTATTATTTAAGGTGGCAGCGGCGTGGCGTGATTAATCCTTGGCAACAACGTCATGGGCCACTAATCATGCATTTAATTATATGATAAGTTGACAATAATTTCCAAAAGGGTAATTGATTGGCCCTGGTTGATTGCCAAAAGCCACCTAATGAATTAAGCTTTCCACAATCCCTGGTCAACAATTCTTCACATATCCTCCCACTTGACCAGGGTTACTCTTCATTCTTTTCCTCATGAGCGCCCACAATAGTAGCCAAAATTCCTTGCACCAAGTCTACCAAGGACTCATGGCTGGTATGACAGACAAATATTGTAAAGTGTTTATGCATATGCTGCGCTCTTTTTGGGTCTGTTTCCTGAATCAGCTACTTCCTGCTAACAGTTGTCAGTTGCAGGCCCAGGGCTGCAACACCACAGTGGCAGGGTTGGAGCGTGGCACTGTCACACATGTTGAAGGGGAAGAAGAGGTTGACTCTATTTTTGCGGAGACTGAGGCGCCCCTAATCCAACTTCCTTGACTTGGCTTTGAGGATCTACAAGATTGATCCAATGATATTGTCCTCAAAACTGCTTCCTCACTGCTTGCAACGCCCTCCATGTTACTTTGCACTTGTTGCAACTCTGAAGAGCTGCCCTCTGCCTACCCTGTCATCATCAATTGATTCAGGATAAGCCATCACAAAGATACATTATATGTGTATGTCCAGGCATTGTTTGCCAAAGACAACACTGTGACGCCAATCTGCTTGGGAGCTTGTTACCACAGTAGTTACAATGTGGAGCAACTAATTGGGAAGGTTGACCTCTGTCTGTACGTCACGGCCAGAGACACCAGTGGCTTTTCTTTGAAGCATATCTATACCATCACTCAGCGCAATCAATATGTTTGTGAGGTTGCTTGCATCTGGGCATTGGAACAGTCTGCTAATCCTGAGCTTCCCCGCACTCTTGGGCTGGACCTTCAGGCTAATGCACCTGTTGTTTCTCCTTGGCTCTTTGTCTATTTGTATAGGCAGTAAAGGATAACAACCCACAGTTGTATCTTCCCCTGGATGTGTCTGTTGCCCACTTCATGTGGTACCCTTCTGAGGTGTGTTCTTCTGGCGCTGTAGGTTTTGAAGGCTGTTGCTTAAAAACTTCTGCAGGCTAGCCTATCAGTCAAAGGTATCCTTGCCAGCATGCTAATCCTACATGGAGGATGTACTGCTCAATTGCCTTACTATAGGCTCTTCCTTCTCTGCTTGTGATGGGTGGGAACGTCTGGTTAACAAGGGTAATCTTTGCTTGCCTCTGTGCAGTTGGACTGGTATGTCCCACAATTCTCAATTGGATTGATGCCAAATGTTGGTGGCTCTTGCCTTTGTCTGTAACCAAATGGATAATGATGAATAAAAATTAGTAGCTCCTCTGGTTCCTCTCTCAACATTGAAACACCCTTGTTCCACTCCAAGTTGTCATTACATCCCCCATCTTCCTGAAGACACCTCTCCTTCTACAGGTACCTCTAGCAAGAATCCAGGCAATCAGTCCCTTTATTCTGGCTCCAGAAGTTGTCATCCTGAATAATCAGCCAATAAAGCCTTGCTTCCTTATTTTGTCTTTATAGTTATACTTTATTCTTTTTGTTTTGTTTGTATTGGTTCTTCTTTTTACTTTTCCATATACTTAATTCTTTGTAGTTGTATCATTTTATTCTTTGGAAGGGGGATTCTTTACAAACTTCCTCAGGAACTTTGTGTGTACATAGTTGATCATCCGTCTGTCCTTAATCTCTTTAATAGTATAGGCGTCTGTGGACGTCTGGGAAATGATTTTGAATGGGCCTATCCATAGGATAGCCAGTTTGTGAGCTCTGCCAAATCCATGTGTGTTATGGAAGAGCACCCAGTCACCTACTTGGAACTCTTGGAGAGGTGCCTGCTGGATATTATATTTTTCCTGGCTCCTTATCTTCTTGGCCAATGCATTGGAATAGGCTTCTGACTGCAATTAAATCAATGTGTGAGCCAGACTTTGCTGGTATGTATGGGGTGACTGGGTGTCTTCTTCCCCAACGCAGGAGTATAGGATGGGGGATAGCACAGGGTGCCTGCCATGTAAGAGTTGAAATGGTAATTTCCCTGTAGAGGAGTGGATGGCAATATTGTAGGCAAAGATAGCCAGCAGCAGGAACGTGTTCCACTCAGCAGGGCGGCTAGCAGCCAATTTCCTCAAGATGCCTACTAAGGTCCCATTAACTCTCTCTACCATTCCATTTAACTCAGGGTGGTAGGGTGTTGAAAATACTCCTCAGATTTCCATAAGTTAATTGAGCTTGGTCATCATGTGGGAAGTAAAGTTGGTGCCGTTGTCAGTGAGTATAACTTGGGGGCAACCATGACATAATATGATCTGTTTAAGTAGGAATTTTGCAGTAGTGCTAGCACCTAAGTTGCGCACTGCCTTTGCCTCCACCCATTTGGTCAAGTGGTCTATTGCAACAATGATGTACTTGGTGAAATAGTTTCTGACTGACAAGGGTCTTACAACATTGATTGAGACGGTGTGCCAAGCAAAGTTAGGCTGAGCTAAGTGGTAGGTTGTTGACTTTTTGAACGGGGTTTCCCCTTGGCATTCTTTACAGCAGCTCAGTGTTTCTTGTATGTCAAAGGCCATGGCTTCCTAAAAGTATGTGGCTTTCAGTTGTGCAAGTGTCTTCTGGAAGTTGCCATGCCCTATTGCCTTATGAGCACAAACTATCAGATCAGCCTGTTCTGATGGTCTGGGCATTATTCTTATTCCTTCTAAGGTGTGTTTTAATATACACCCATTCTTGATTTTGGTGTCTTCCAGCAGCCTATCTAGGGTGAGCTGGACTTCTTCAGGCTCATCCTGGTAGTTGCCTGCCAACATTTTATCATAAAGCAGGTCAGAGACATCAGCCAGGTAGGCTACTGTTGGTAGCCAAGACAGTCCATCCGCGTTCTGATGTTTGACACCTGCTCTGTGTGATATTTCAAAGCTGTAGGCCTGGAGCTTTAGCGCCCATTGTGCTAGACGTTCTTCATGTTCTTTCAAGCTATGGAGCCAGCGTAATGATGCATGATCTGTGATTATCTTGAAGTGGACGCCATGTAGGTATACACAAAACTGTTTGTATGCGTATATTACTGCCAGGCACTCCCATTCAGTCACAGTATAGTTAAGCTCATGGAAGTTCAGGGTTTTGCTGCAGTAGGCTACAGGGTGTTCTTTGCCATTGGAGTCCACCTGGGAAAGCACACCACCCACAGCAGTAAGTGAAGAATCCATTTGAACAATGAATTTGTGGCTAAAGTCTGGATATTGCAGGATTGGCTCATTCATTAGGCTCAAGCGTAGGGTGTCAAAGGCTTGTTGACAGGCTGGGGTCCAGTCAAATTACACATCACTCTTCAGCAAATGGAAGAGGGCCTCCCCCTTCCTTGAGAAGTCTTTGCCAAAGCGCCAATATTAGCCAATAATGCCCAGGAAAACTTGGACATCTTGTTTATTGGATGGCACCTTCATTTTCTCTATGGCCTTGACTTTGGCTGGCTGAGGCTGTAATTCTTTGGCGTCAACCATGAAGACAAGGTATTCAAGATGATCCTTAAAGAAGTCACACTTCCTGGGTTTGACCTTAAGGTTAGCAGCTGCTAGGCACCAGAAAACCTCCTCAAGGTGTTGAAGGTGATCAGAGAATGTTTGTGAAAAGACATTGATGTTATCCAGGTAGACTAAAACACAGCTCAGCTTGAGGTCATGGAGCATGTTGTCCATGGCACGTTGGAATGTGGCAGGTGCATTGCACAGTCCTTGTGGAATTCAAGTAGGTTGGAAGAGACCTTGACTGGTGATGATGGCGCATTTCTCCTGATCCTTGGGAGGCAATTCAATCTGCTAATATCCAGATATTAGATCCATTGCAGAGAAGAACTTAGCGCCTCCCAGGCAGTCAAGCGCATTGTCAATATGCAGAAGAGGATAGGAGTCCTTCTTAGTGATGTTATTAAGCTTGCAATAGTCAATGACAACACAGTTGCTCCCATCTTTATTCTTGACTATGAGTACTGGGGACAACCACAGACTTTTGGAGGGAACAAGTAGACCTAGTTGGACCAGCTTCCCAATTTCCTCATCTACTGCAGCGTCAGAAGCACAAGAACGTTGTATGGGACAGAGATGTATAGGGCGTTCCTTGCCCGTGTTGATGTGGTGGAGTGTATTGTTTGCACACCCCAGATTGAAGTCATCCTTGGCAAATATATCCTTGTATTTCTCAAACAGAGCAAGGGCTACATCTTGTTGAGCAACAGTGAGTCCTTGCAGTTGCTCCCGTGGAATGATTGTGCATACAGCAGGCGGTATTGCTTCTTCTAAAGGGAGGCAAAACTCATCCAGGGTGCCAAAATTGTGTATCTCTGTCACCTCTTCTAACAGTAATAGATGTAGGTACACCACTAATTGATGGCGTTTTACCTCAACAGGAGAGTGATTGAGGTTGGCAAGCAATACCTTTATGGGCCCATGATTAGGGAGCACAATGCCAGGCGCAACCAGGGGCTCTAGCCTAGAGCAATTCTGGGGGGTTTCTTTTTCCCCGTAAAGCCCTTGAGGGATTTGTAAATCTAATCCAATATCCATTAGCATCTAATGACCAGCTGGGATAGTATAAGAAGAGCAGGCAAGCAATGACAGACCCTTATATTCCTCAACTTGGGTGGGAAGATGCTTAATCCAATGTCCCAATTTATGGCATTTGACTGGGAAAACACCATTGCAATATGCAAGGTTAAAGTAGGGAGTGGTTTGGCTGCCTATCTCTGGGTTTTAGCGGTTGTAATACAGAGGGATTGCCTGCCCCAAGATTTTGAGAACATCATTCTTGAGGTCAGTCTTTACTCCATACTGTTGCATGAACAAGGTTCCAATCAGGATATTGTAGTTTTTATTGGGAAGTACTATAGCTGGGGCAGAGACTGCCAGAGAGCCAAAGCGTAAAGGGAGCATGCTGTATGCTCCTTGGGCAGTGGTACAGTCTAGTCCAGCTGTACCATACTGTTTCTTGTGATCAATATCTGGAGCAATCCCCATTCACTGCACTAACTTGGAGGACACTATATTTATAGGGGCCCCAGTGTCAATAATAGCTTGCACCTTGAGTTTATTCACAAAAATATCAGCATATGTGCACTCAGAATAAGAAGAACCAACATTGTTTACTAAGTGGATGTCTAAATTGTAGGCAGTGGAGAGGAATTTGATAATACTGTCACATAGTTCTGGGTGGTGATCCTTCATTGTTTCCATGGGGATAGCCATATTGACGCCCCTAAGGAGGGTGGCATCACCTGAGCGTTGGGGTTCTGTATCAGGCGCATTGTCTAATAAATGGCAAGCATAAGGTTTGGACACTTCCTTAGTGGCCTCTTGAGAGGCCTAAACCTTGGAGCGGGTCTGTACCATATGCACATTGTCAACAAGAACCTGGTGTCAGGCGTAAAGAGTAGGTCAGGTGGAACATTTGTGGATTGCATGGATGTAGAAAGCTCCTCCTCTACTCCACACTGACTTTCCCTGTACTTCAGGTTCCAAGAGGCAGCACATGAATACCTGTCTTTGAGTTGCAACTAGAGGCGTAATAGCCCTTCTGGTTGCAGCAATGGCAGATTACCTTAGTGATATTGGGTTTTGGCGGGGACTTGATGTTATTGGTGGGAGCCTCTGAGCGCCCTGGATAGTTAGAGACTGGGCAGGGATTTGATCTGGTGTTGGGGGGTCCAAAGGTGTCACCACACTGGCGCAAGTAAAGTACCATGCCATCCAAGGTGCAGTTGTCTTTGAAGGCTGGCATGAGAGTTTGGTACAAGGCTTTGTAGGGCTTTACTGCTGCG
Organism: Entomophthora muscae; assembly: GCA_014839935.2. Taxonomy (NCBI): domain Eukaryota; kingdom Fungi; phylum Entomophthoromycota; class Entomophthoromycetes; order Entomophthorales; family Entomophthoraceae; genus Entomophthora; species Entomophthora muscae. Next base: position 283,288 of record QTSX02002155.1, read on the forward strand.
CGTAAAGCTATATGGGCATCATGCACAGTCAGGGACCCTGAGCCAGTGAGGATCTGTGCCTCAAGATAAAAACAGTCAGCAAAGTCAGCAATTATCTTGTCTTTTCTGAAGCTAATAATAAAGAACTCATTCTTCCTTTTGGTAACCCAGGCAATGCTACCAATTTGTATAACAGCACATTTTTTGCTGCTGTGTACAACCAATTGTGCTTGGGCATGTGCAGGATAATTAGATCAGTACTGGCTGTGTCTAATTGATTTAGTAGTGTGGTAGCCTTGTCCTGGTTGTTGGCCCCATACATAGACATCTTGAAAAGACAGATGAAGGTGTACACATAGCCTTTAGGATCAAACTTAGGCAAGTTCATTGGCTTGAAATGTATATGGGCTTTGGCTTGAGGACAACAGCAGGGGGGGACTCTTTGCGGCGGCTTTAGTCAAAGAAGTTGGTACAAGAGCTCCTGGCTGGACCAGTCTCCCTGGGTGCTTGTGGGGTATCAACAGGCGTGGGGGGACGGCAAAGACTTGCGGGAGGCTTCAGCAGCCTGAAGAAGATGAGGTAGCTCCACTGTCATATACTAAACTGGAGGTGGGTTATAGTGTGGCGCTTTCTATAGAAGGCATAGCAGAAAGACCAGGCCCTCCCAAGTTTTAGCCAGTGCAGCGGCATCTGGAATCCACCAACTTGGCCCAAGAATCTGCTATTTCTATCTCTGCATTTTGGAGGGAAGAACAAAGGCGCTCAATCAGCCTGGCACACTGGACCATTCCTTTTCAAAAGTCTTCTATGACAGCATGCTGGGAGGCAGAGCGCTTGTCATGTCCCTTCAGTTCAGTTTGTAATACCTCAAGCTTGGCCTTGAGGGAGGCAATACTCTGCTCTCCTTTGTCACGTACCTGCTTCATTTCCTGGAACATCTTGTTATTTGTGGCTGCAATATTCTCTACTTGTTGCTGTACTTTATTAAGTTCAGAGCGGCCATGATCCTCAGTGGTTGAGTCATTGATGAATTGTGATGAGAATTCCTGGTGTAGCTGGGAGACCTCTTCTCAAATGAATTCCTTGATATGGTTGTCATATTGGATGAAGTTGTCTCAAAGTGCCAGAACCTTGGCCTTGGCAGCATTAGCAATGTTGCTGGACTCCTTGCTCTCTTGCCACGCAAGGCGTTGTACCTCATCAATATTATATTTATTGTTGGCAGCCTTCTTGTCCAGGTTGCGCAGGCAACTACCCTGTTGCTCCAAGGAGGTGCCATGTTTGGTGAGAAGGTTGGTTACGCTGCTCTTGGTTATATTGGCACCTACCACATATTGTTCAATGGCTATAGCATGGCAGGTGATGTCCCGGGCCCAGGCGGCTCCCAATCCAAGATTTTTCAGGGTTGACTCTATTATATAGACTAAGCAATTGTTTAGCTGATGGGTGAGGTCCTCTAGCTGACAAGCCAGAGTGGCTTGATTCTCCTTGTTGGCTTGGGTGTAAGCTCAAATTTCCTCAAATCCAGAGTCTAATTGTTGTACTAACCAATCCTGGTACTGGTGCTGGCGCTCCACATACATAACCAAGTCTTGAAGCTCCAGGTGGTGTTGGGCTTGAACTCCCAGTAACTGGTATAACACAGGGTGAACAAATCCTTGTAGGTATTCAGTTGCCTTCTTGAGGGTAGGAAAGCGTTCAAGGTCTCCTTCATCAGTTGCCAGGTAACTGAAAAATATAGCCATGTGGCGTTGAGCTTTGGGGTGTTGATGAAAGAGGGACATCTGGATGTTTGTAGATTCATGGCTAATTTGATATCCAAGGAAGAGCCCAGAGGCCACCAATGCCAGGTCTTGGCAATTGACCTGGGTGAGAAGTGCAAGCGGTACCACAGGAACCTCTGTGTAATGGCAGGAAGGAAGTAAAGGTAAGTCTTCTACATTGATTACATCCTCTTGTTGTTGGAAAAGCAGGTCTCTCTCAACGTCGCTGGTTTCCATTACCAAGTAACGTTCCCCAAATCCAGTTAGATCTTTGGGGATGGAGGGAGGTGCATCAGACTCAGAGGACAAGAGTTGGTCAGAGTGTATGGTGCCTCTGTAGTGAGCACCACTTGTTGAAAATTGGCGTACACTGGCAGATTCAACAGAATAATTAAGAGGCAGGGGCACACACGCACTATATGCCTTTGAATGTGAAGATTCAAAGACATTGGCCAACTTGATTTGCAATGATTAACTTTATTGGGTCCTATAAAAGTAGGTAAAAGCTCTTCCCCTTGGCATTTACTGCCAACACTTTATATAGAGGTATTATCATATTATTAATCACCAGTCACTGGCAATATCTTCTAGGACATTCCAGCGCACTGTAGAGTCTTGGTTGGATTGGCGGAAAAAGGGACAACCTTCTATTTTAGGGCACAATCCTGCAATGCTTAGCAAAAGGACACCCTCTGCTAGCACATTAATCAGTGATTCTTTTTAAGATATACAATCACTTCCATATATAATTCTAGCAAGGAGTCAAATTGGTCATTCAAATCAACCCTGGTGCCTCGGCGTTATTTCCTCTCAAAGCTGGCACCTCAGGGCTCAATGTTAATTATTGCAGCGCTCTGGCACTTACAAATAATTGTGTTGGCGTCCTGGTGCTTCAGTGTTAATTATTGCGGCTCTCTGGTGCTTAAAAATAATTGTGCTGGCGTCTTGGCGCTTGATGTAAACTAGAGCGGCTCTCTGGCGCCAAGAATAATTAATACTGGCGCTGTGGTGCTTATTATTTAAGGTGGCAGCAGCATGGCGTGATTAATCCTTGGCAAAGACGTCATGGGCCACTAATAATGCATTTAATTATATGATAAGTTGACACTAATTTCCAAAAGGGTAATTGATTGGCCCTGGTTGATTGCCAAAAGCCACCTAATGAATTAAGCTTTCCATAATCCCTGGTCAATAATTCTTCACAAATTATATGCTTATTATGTTTAGAAAAGCTGTCTGTAATTCAAAATCAAAGCCTCAATGATAAACTTTAAGCAAACTGGACTCATATCTAATAGCAAATTTTGTGACATAAAGGGTCATTCAAAGAGCTTTTGACACCTGAGCACTAATTAATCTGATTGGCTGTTTTTTTTCCATTTTTTGACATTGTGGCTGTACAATATTTTTGTGTACTGGTGATATCCCAGTTGATGATTGAGCACTAGTCCACAAATAACTTGTTACAGCAGTAATGACACACTGTCAAGGATCACATCCCTGACTATCTCAATGTAGTCAATAATGATAATCACATAACGGAAATAGACAGCCAGACATTGTAATTTACTAAGGAATATTTACCTGGATTCCAGCACAGGGATCAACCCTGTAACCCTAAGGAAGACATTGAAATTAGTGTTAGAATTGAATTTAAAGTTGTATCACCTATTTATATTCACCTTAATCAATAAAGTTACGCCCTAGACTTCAAACTGTTTAAAGGGATCAGAATATTCAATAACTCAACATCAAACATCTGATTGGCTTTAGTGGCAGCTGTTAATGGTCTTCATAACAAAGCTAGTGCTTAGTAAGCCACTTCCAGGTTTCTCCGGTTCATTAATCAGTGGTTTTAACTACTGCTTGCTTCATCTTTGGTGTCACTATCTATGGTTCCTGCCTCTCTACTATCAGATATTCCATTTTATTTTTGGTCATCACATTTAAACTCTCTTATTCTATACCCTCTTAAATTCAAAAAAGCTATGAAATTCTGGGTTTTTATTCCTCTTCTATTTTAAAGCCTCTTAAATGTTTGATAGTGTAATATCAGTATTTAAGAAAGCTTACTTCCACTATTCCAATTGCTCTAGAAATAAATCTCACCTTTTTATAAAAATGCTCTTTTCTGTTCATAAGAACTAGTTTTTCTAACTCCCACTTAGCACCATGAAGAGTATAACTTCCTGTTCTGGTTTCTAGTTCCTTTCCTGTCTGTGGTACTGGCTCTGGAAAATCCAACTCCTACTACAGACTGGCATAACTACTCACCCAATGACTCCCACCAAAAGGAGTCCTTGGCTAATGGGTGGTTCAAATATTTCTCTGGCCACTAGGGACGCAAATTCAACTACAGACGCTCTTCACATAACCCTCCTGAAGCTGAATTATCCCTGGTTTGACCCTATACACCCTTCTATCTTCTGGTCTACTTGATAGGCTATTATCTCCTAGGAAGGTTCAGCTCCTTGATGGGGATATTTGCCTTCCTAGGGCAGTTTGGGTACTTGGTAATGGTAACAGTGCCTGTTGGTTCTTTAATAGCAGGAATAAATTTGGGGGCCTTGCTCACAAGATTGGAAGCTTCTTTCCTCTTAAGTGGGTCCCTGACACACACAATGGCAAATCAACCAGTCAATCAGGCTAATTAGTGCTTATTAATCAAAGTATCCTTGAATTATTCTTTATAAAACAACAATTATTTTACACATGGCTCCTGATTGGTCTAAATCTTATTATTAAGGTTTTGAATTGGATTACATACAACTATTTTAAAAACAATAAGCACATAATTTACCAATGTTAAATTAACTAAATAAAAAAACTGTTGTTATTTCAATACAAGAGACTGTTTTATAAAATTTAAAAATAAAATATGCTTTAGATATAGATACACAGTATATTAAGCATATAACATTATATTTAAATAAACTAGACATATAGGAAACAGTGAAATAAAAAACAAAGATACAAATAAACAATCATCATTATTGATAATAAAATATACAAACAAAATTTTTGATAGTGGAAAGTTTATTTAGGGCAGGAAGAAGGATGTCTATGAGGAAGAATAACACAGAAAATAATGAGTATAGATGATGCTGTGTTAGGAGGTTTGAGCCTGGGGTTAAATAGGAGGGGCTGACATGGGGGAGTTGGTGGTGGCAGGGGGGGGTAAACTAAGTGGATTTTGTGTGAATGCCAACAGATAAAGCCCATTATATCTTGTCTGTTATATGTTTAGTTGATTGATAGACAGATGTGACCCAGGGTGGCAAGCACTTGTTCTTATGTTATTAGCTGCCCTTATCTACATGAAAAACAAGTTGGGCAAACAAGTCAACCATCATCTTCTAACTAAAGAGAGAGGTGTGGTCTTGGATGACAAGACATAGATCATTAAAGGACTGTGAGCGCCGCTCTAGGGAAATATCCCCAGTGTTTTAGAATATGCTATTAACTAGATGGATTTCTTTGTGGCTAGCTGGATAAATTGAGGCCTATTATCTTTGTTCTTCAATGGCCTTGATGGCTTTAACATTTTATCCATCTGGTGGCTCAAGAAACCCCAATATGAAGAATTTGAGCTGTTTCAGGAGTTGAGGAATCCACAAAGATATTGCTATACTTATAATCATTGGTATAGTCAGGGTTTATCTAATATTAGACAGAGCCCTTGACTGAAAAAGCCAGGAATACATCAATGAAAGTCCCCTATTTGACCTTAATCTTTCTATTGGTATTATTGGCTTTTACTTGTTACTCAAAATTGTCAAGCACAATAGACAGTTTTTAATACAAGATGAATATGAAATCATCAGATAAACTTTTCAAGCATTGGGTAAGGATGGATGTTATGGCAGGATCATATGGAAAATCCTCACTGACATCACATTGGTCCCTGTTAAAATTGTTCAACATCAAGACTGAGACCACATTGACATGCATCCAGAGCTACACCATGAAAATCAGTACCCATATGCTGTGGTGTACAATCTGGTTCTGGACTTGGGTCAGGGGAAAGCTTGGATTCTCTCTGCAAAAGATCAAGTATAATTGAATATGCTTTGTTTATAAGGGACTTGACTGCCTTTTTCTGCTTCTTGGCTATCCAAATTCCAATTCCTATGTTCACAAAGTTGTTGAATTCTTGAATGACAGTGGCTTGGGCAAATTTCAATTGATCAGCAATTTGGTCCCAGGTCAGGCCACACTGGTTGAGTTCTTCAATTTCCTGGAGAATCTGGGCAGTAATAATTTGGCGCTTAGGGTGCTAGGCCACAGGTGCTTTAGCCTGATTGGCTGGTGTAGAAGCCAGTTGGGAATTTAATTACAGTTGTTACAAACCAGGCCCATCAATTAGATTAGCTGAATTGATGATGCCCTGTGAAAGGTTGGTAAAGAGATAACAAGCATAGCTAGCCTCTTGGTGATTATTGACCAAGTCAAGCCCATATGAGTTAGGAGTCAATTAAAAATCAACTTCCTTGCTACCTAAATTGAAAATCTGGGTATAAACAGGGGCCTTCAAATAGCAAGTCACTACTCTGCTGACACTGTCTTAGCTATTGCTTTGCTTTTTGAGCTTGTTGAAATTTTTGTTGTTGGCAAAAACCATTATACTGTAGATTTAGAACCTGTCTGAAAAAATGCAGGATTGTCAAATTCTTTTGCGTAAACTCACCAACCTACTGGAATATTTTTCATCCTTTTATACAAAAAAGTAAGTTGCTCTTGGATGAAAATTACTCTATTAAGTTAGTGAGTTCATGCAAAAGAATTTGACAATCCCACATTTTTCCCAACAGGTTCTGAATCTACAGTATAGTAAAAGCAACCAAAAAATCACTAAAAGAAGAACTTTAAATTCTATGATCTGGTTTTATTGTACTGTAAATTCAGAACCAAAATGTAAAGATGCAGGATTATCAAATCCTTAGTCCAAATTTAAAAAAACACATTTGCAGGCAACTCAGCTGAGTGAAAATTAAAATATTTAAATAAAATCAATCATTTTATTTGACTTTTTTGATTTATTTAAATTGGCAAATTTTGAATCCCTTGAGCAGATAACTCAACTAACAAAAGACAAAACACAGCAAGAAAATGCAGGATACATGAATCAGAAATGCGGGATTCTAATGTACAATTTGAGATTTCCTGTATGTCTAACAAATCATAGACAACATGTAAAAATTACAAATATGAAATTGCGGGATTATAAAATCCAAAAACCAAATTTCAAATCAAAAATGAGGTGAATTTGAAATAAATATTATTTATGGGAATCTCAAACAGGAAGTTAAATGATCTAGAGTGGACCTGTGCTAATTCTTTTAGAAATCACAGGCATTCTAAAAAATCACCCAACTTCATTTTAGGATGGCTAAATTTAGATGTTTACTAATAACTGAACTAGAAAACACTAATAATAACATAGAATTATATGTTAAAATCTATTTTTATCAAGTTAATTTTTCCTTGTTGTGGTGATTGTTCATTTGTTGTTGATAATGTGCTTGCATTTAATTGGATAGTTTTACCTCCAGTCACCTTGGCAATAGGAAACCAAGTTGCCTCTCTGAGGCCAGCTGTGGTTGCAGAGGCAACTTGATTTCCTATTGCCAAGGCAACTGAAGGTGAGACTATCAAATTAAATGCAAGCACATTATCAACAACAAAAGAACAATCACCACAACAAGGAAAAATCAACTTGATAAAAATAGATTGTAATATATAATTCTACTTTATTACTAGTGTTTTCTAAAACCAACTTTAATCAAGCATCCTTAATAGCAATACATAAACACATAGTGTAGTAAACTGATGGTTTATCTTTCCCACCTCTTGCTCCTTCCTCAAAAATTCTAAGTTTGTTTGGCCCCTGGCGTAGCCAGGCGCTAAAAAACTTTTAAATTTTTCTCTGTTGTCAGGAGGGTGGTTCATATATCATTATTTGGGTTAGTGGTTGCTATATTAGTTATTTAGAGTGCAGAATATTGTATGATTTCTATGTTTAGACAATTTTACATCTCACTTAATTTTCATGTCTAAACATGGCTATAAAGATTAAATTTTCATTTGATTTTATCCAGAGTGAAGCTTCTTGTTTTGGACTGATTTGTACTAGTTTTTTACTGTACATTCAATTTGGGTTCCAAATCCTGAAATTATTATTTGGGTTTACTAGTGACATTTATTTATGATTTGAAATTGGGTTCATGGATTTGATAATCCCAAAATTTCAATTAACATTGTAAACTTAGTGAAAAAGGTTGATGGATTTGAATGCTTCAAATCTGATTCCAGTTAATTCATTTCATCCATTTGAAATATGCAGCTTGACTTGAAATTTGCAAAGTGCCTATGAGTTCCCACACTTTAAAATACTCAAACAAAAATAAAAATAATTCAATCTAATTAAAAAAGGCTATCCCACAAATGTGAGTCAAAATTTGGACCAAGGATTTGTCAATCCTGCATTTTTACGTTTAGATTCTGAATTTACAGTAATCACAAGACCAGATTTGGATAGTTTGTGAAACCATTATACACAAATAAAGAGCCTTGGAAATGAATGTAATTCCTCTCTTTCCAAATTAGATAGCTTTTGATTCCTGATAATATGTTCTTTTTTATTTTAGGATGCAGCTATTGTTGGAAATCACACCATTATTGCTATTTTGATATGGCCTTCAAATAGTTATATGTGCAAAGATTTGGTTATTAGCTTTTGACTTTGGAAATTTCTTGTCTTCCATAAATGGGCCAACATCAATGTCCATCTATTCTGGAATACCATACCTGCCCTTGACTGATCCTGGTATGAGTTCAACCCAACATGACCCCCTCTGCCACTCTGTCTACCTATTGAGTGATCAATCCTTGTCTACTATTTAAGTAGAATTACTTCTCCTAATAAAGACAAGTTTATCCAAATTTGTGTTGGCTTTTGTATTCTTCAAGCTTTTTTCATTAATTTTTGCCAAAAGGAATTCCTTGTCTTTCATTCCAGGAAGTCAAGGTACATGCCCTTAATTTTGCCCTGAAGGCTAACCCAAGGCTAGCTTCAAACCTCAAATCTTTTTTTATAAAGATTTCTTGCTGTCTCCTCCTGGATGTTGTCCCCAGGAGCCAAACACAGCAAAATGGTGCTCACTACACAGGCTGCAAGCCCCTTGGTTACTCTGTTCCCCTGCGCCTTCTCTGGTCCTTCTCCCTTCATCTCTGAAGTACCCAAACCACCCAAAGTCTCTAGTCCTCTGATTGAGGAAGATATCACTGATTTCCCCTCTACACCAATGATAATGGTGCTATTTCCCAGGCCTGTGTGGCCCCCTTCCATCTTTCTCTCTCAATTATGATTGAGCTTGCGCTGCGGCATGCTCCCTCCTTCACACAGGCACAGTGGCAATGCATACCATTCCTGGCCTCCGCCCTGGCTATGCCTTTGAGGATCTGTACTCCTTCCTACTGGCTTTTGGTTTCCCCCAGCTCTAATGGAATCCATGGAAACTATTGATATGCTGGTCAATCAATTTATCCAGCCTGCCTTAGTCCATCACCAGTTGGCGTTAGGGTCACAGAACCAACTCCTGTCTGTTGTGGACACTTCTGTCTCCAATAATCATAAACTAACATGGCATACCAGGAGTGGACCCATAGCCTCTTTGCCTGTATTTACAATAACCAATGTGACTTTTTGGCTTTGCAGAATTACCTGAACTTGTCCTTGAGCTTGCTTTGTTCCTTTCTCCCAGGATATATCAGGGATCAACTATGTGTCTAGACAACCATCAAGCTATGTGACAAGTACAGATTGAATTGACTCTCTTGAAATATCAACAAGATTTATAGACCTTGGTTGACAAACTCAATTGATTCCGAGAGCATATTAATTCTCAACTTGAGTTGGTTGGAGCCCACGTTAATAATTGGGGTCAACAGCTACACCAGCAGTATGGCTTGGATAAGGCTGCTAAAGGCAATACTCTGTTCCAAGTTAAGAACTACACTGATGACAGAGTAGCCTCAATTGAAGTGAATCACCTTACTAATTCTGTTGAAATTCCATCTGCCTTTTAGGCTAAGGTCTGGGAAGCCATAGCTGAGCTCAAAGCCACTATCCAACACCAGGGATGCTGTTCCCAATTCTCCACCAGTTGATCCCATGCCCAATCCCCGCATTGCCTCCTTGACAGACCAGCTAGCTACAATGCATGGTGAGATTGACTATTTGTGCCAACGCCTCTCCAACCAGGATGAGTTGTCTTCTGAATATGAGGGCAAAGGAGAGGCTGAGGCCACTGAGGTCCCTACCCCTAAAAATCACAGATGCTGTCCTAGCTTAGAGAGGCAACCTTGCGTCAATTGTGCCCTTGCTTTAGATCATTTGGCGGCAGTAACCAATGATGTTACAGACAGACAGGACATGTTGGAAAGAAAGTGCTGAGCCTTACCCTCTTAACAGAGATGATTAATGAACAGGTTACCCCTTTGAATCTCAGGCTAACGCTTTAGCCACCTGTGTTACTGGGATTGCAGGTACCTTAGCTGTTCAACAGATACAAGTCAATGAACTTGGAACTGTTGCCACTACTACCAGGGACATTAGTGGGTAAAACAACTGTACTCTAGACACTCTAGAGGAGAGCCTCCGTCTCCTATGGACTAGACAGCCTGCAGCGCAATCTGAGGTTGAAGAAAACACTCACATTAATGTTTTCAATCAGGGTGATAACAGCCAGTCCACCTCATTGTCCATTGATCTAAATTATAAGTCCAATTTAAAGAAGATCTTTGATCCTAAGACATCTACCATTGCTTCCTTCTTGACTATCTACAAAACTGCAATGCAAAGGGCCACAAATGATTTTAAGAAAGAGCATATCTTTACCTGTCTGCATCCCACTTACCAAGAAGTGTTTGTCCCCAAACTCCCCTCCATTGTCACTTGGGAAGATATGAAACACCTGCTTATTGAGGAATTTGGTGGTGATCTTAGTTTAGAGGTTAATAAAGATGCTTTTATGAATATTGCTTTCAAACCTAAAGAAACTCTGGCCAAGTTTGCTGATTGCTTCTATATAGAGAGACAGCAACTCATCAACAGTTGACAATTGACCCCCAGGAAGCAAATACAGCATGCTCCAATGTGTTCAAGGTGAATCAACTCCTGTGTCTCCACTTCAAGGCGCATAAGGCATCCTTTACTTCCATGAAGAGTATCAAGACCATCCTGTAAGATATGCATTTGACTCATGAGGGGAACTGTGGTTTGCAAGAATAAGGCCAATAGCGCTGGAACTACTTCTTGCACCCCTCAAATCATGACTCTTGGCTCTAATAGGCAATCCAAGTGTCAAGAGTGTCACAATTGTGGTCAAGTTGGACACCACTTGTAAACCTGCACCAACCCCTGCATAGAGGGATGTGACCCCAAAGAGCAGGTGGGAAAAGAGAGGTCAGCTTAGAGGCAGAGACTCTCTCTGCTGATCAATATTCACTGTCTTATCCTGATCCTCCCTCTGACAAAGAATCTTCTCCTTTTTCTGGTCCTACTATCCGTCACCTCTTCCATAATCTGTTGAGCGGCTCTGAGCCCAAATATCCTGACTGCAATGATTTGGATAGCTATGGCTACTCAGTGCTAGATGTCCCTGAGACTGTGTTAGTGCCCTACAAGCTTTGTTCAGGGAAGACCACAAATACGTCTTTCCCACCTCCGGCTAAAGCCAAAGCCATGGTGGCTTGCCCTTACCTAGATCAAGCTCATTGATCCCCTTTATTGGTGGACTCCTCAGAAGAAGCCGCTGAGCTAGCTGAGGCCCTCTTCCAAAATTTTACTGTATTTGTTGTCTTCTGAGGCGCAGCACAGACACACAACAGGGAATCCTAACCTTAGGATTGGATTTGTACTAAGTCTCAGTTAGAATGGCAGGGAAGGCTATGTGATTACCTTGTGGCCCTGAATGAATAATCTCTACTAGTTGTGGCTAGGGAGAGGCGCCAAAGTACTTGGAGACACAAAGACAAAAGTGTGAATATAACTTAAAATTTATTGGGTATAAAGATTGGGAATATATACTGTGTGGCTTTACCACAAAACAGTACATGGCCAGTAAGATCACTTGCCACAAGCATGAGTGGGGCAAGCGAGCTGCAAAGAATCAGGAAACCAAAAAATTATATTTCCCAGTTTGGATACAGACTCATTTTGAGGGGCAAAAGCAAAAGAGAGATATTTGTCCTTGAAATAACCCATCAAAGGAAAAATTGAAACATGTGAATGGCAGCATTCACAACATTGCCCTCCTCTAGATTGGCCTTAGGGGGTAGTACTTGCAAAGGAACTTGGTATGCACTTGGGCAAACAGACAGCCACTAGAGAGGAGTTTCACAGTGTACTCTGAACCTTGTTTGAAGGTCACTTCTAAAGGTCCAACTCATAACATATATAGCTTTTGAGTACGTCCTCCTACTCTATGCTGATAATAGAGAACACAATCCCTGATGTTGAATTTAGGTAAAGGGGAACAGCCAGCATTGTCAGGAGAGAGCTTGAGCATCTTGATCTTATATGCAGAAGTATACGCTGTTGCCTGTATATCAATTATGCGGTTGACTAGATCTTTGATATGGTCATCAGGGTTTATAGCCTTATCAGAGGAGAGTAGGGGGGCCCCAGGAGCAAAAGAGTGGTGGCCTCACGCCCATACAGCATAGCAAAGGGGAATACCCGGTGACACAGTGTTTGCTAAGGCAATAAGCAAAGAAAGCAGCGGGTAAGTATAGAGCCCAGTTTGCAGCATCAGAGTAAGTGAGTTTCCTCATGATAGAAACCAGAGTCAAATTTGTACGCTCAACCACCCTATTGGAAGAAGGATTATAGGGGGCAGAAAAAGACTGGTGAGATCCCAAGGCCTTGACAGCAGAGGTTACTAACTTGGCGTTGAAGTTAGTCCCATTGTTAGACATCAAAACTTGAGGGCAGCCATGGCGGTAAAATACATCTTGCAACAGGAAGGTGGCAGTTGTCTTGGCAGGGATGTCCTTAGTAGGGTGAGCTTCTACCCACTTGCTGAAATAATCAACAGCAATTAGGATAAAGTGGTAACTAGAGCAGGAATGGGGGAGAGGCCCTATAGCGTCAATGCTGACAGTGTGAAATGTGTGTTGAGGGGGGAATAACTTGAACTTGTGAGAGGCCACTGGAGCTGACAGTTGTGGCAACTAGCTATGAAGTCTGGAATCAGCAGGAAAAGGGTTTCCCAAAAATAGTTTTTCTGGAGCCAGTCATAGGTCTTGACAATGCCTCCATATCCCGTATCCTTATGAGCTTGGAGCACCAACAAAAGGCAAAGACTAGGCTGTACATAAGGCAGGTATTGGTCTCACACTTTTTTGAAAAGCTGGTTGTTGCAAATAAGTGTTTCCTTGGATAGCTTGATAAGGGCAATTCAAACTTCTTCTGTCTTACTCTCCCAAGAGGAAGGATATCCAATTAGTTCATAAAGTCAATCAGCCTCAGCAGGATGTAGAGCAAGGATGGGAATTCTGGATAATCCGTCAGCATTCTGATGTTGAATCCCAGGACAATGTAGCACCATAAAGCTGTAACCTTACAGGAAGAGAGCCCATCTAGCTAGTTGTTTTTCTGGTTTCTTAAGCTGTTGTAACCATTTAAGCAAAGCGTGGTCAGTGACCACAGTGAAATGGGTGCCATACACATAATGGCAGAACTGCTTGACTGCATGCAACACAGCAAGACACTCTTTCTCTGTGACTCTGTAATTCCTTTCATGCTTGTTTAGGACACAAGAAGTATAAACTACAGGGTAATCCACACCCTCATCATCTAGTTGAGCCAAGATGGCTCCAATAGCTAGGTTGCTAGCATCAGTTTAAAGGATTAATTTCTTATTGTAGTCAGGATACACTAGGATGGGAGCCTCTTTGAGTTTTTGTTTAAGGGTCTCAAAGGCTTGTTGCTGACTAGCAGTCCATTTGAAAGGGACATTACGTAACAGTTGGACCAAAGGTTTGCTAGCAGTGGCAAAGTCAGGGATGAACTTTCTGTAGTAACTCATCATGCCCAGAAAGACATGTACTTCTTGCAGGTTGGTGGATGGAAGGATTTTGTCAATGTACATAAATTTCTTAGCCATCAGGCAAATACCTGTCTGGTTTATATCATGGCCCAAGAATTCAAGGCATCCCTTAAAGAAAGCAAAATTAGATGATTTTTAGTTTAAGGCCAGCCTCTTGAATCTTTATGAACACTTCTTTGAGGTGAGCCAGGTGATCCGTGCAGGCAGCGCTGAAGACTGTTATATCATCTAGGTATACTAAGACACATGAAAGCTTCAAGTCACAGAAGATGGAGTTAATGGCTTGTTGGAAGGTAGCTGGGGCATTACAAAGTCCTTGCAACATACATGTAGGATCAAACAGTCCTTCAGAGGTGATAAGTGCGGCCTTCTGCCCATCCTTGGGAGAGAAATCAACTTGCAAGTACCCAGATGCTAGATCCATAGCGGAGAAGAACTTAGAGCCTCCAAGGCGGCAGAGAGCATCATCAATACACGGCAAGGGGTAGGAATCCTTTTTGGTTAAGGAGTTCAATTGTCAATAGTCCATCACAATACAATGACCTCCATCCTTCTTCTTCATTATGAGAAAGGGGGAGGACCATGGACTTTGGGAAGGAGCCAGTAGCCCAGTGTCTAACAGTTGTTTGAGATCTTTAGACACCTGAGCGTCCTCTACTCAACTGCGGCAATAAGGTTTAGCTCAGAAGGGGGGAGTGTCACCAGTATCAATCTGGTGAACAACGCCTTTGACTATACCATAATCAGTGTTATCTTTAGAAAAGATATCTGAAAACTGATCTAGAAAATCAAGTACCTCCTTCTGTTGGACTGGTGATAGTTGCGGGAAATCTTGTGCAGTAAACAAGGATATGACTTGGGGCTTGTCTTCAGGTAAGTTAAAGTCCTGAAATGTACCAAAGGAATGTAGCAATAGGACATCAGGAGCATTCAGCAACTTGCCATAGCCAACAACCTGCCCTCTAGACACATGTATGGGGAGAGCTGTCAATTTGGCTACCAGCAATTGAACAGGTTCTTTATAAGAGACATCCAAGATTCCTGGGCAGAGGTAGGGTTTGTTGCGGCCTAGCAAAGGGAGGAGAGTACAACTCCAGGAACGTGCACTCAGGTAACTCATATAAAATTTGAGAGTCTAATGTAGCTTGGGATCCAGAGGGAATAGTCACAGCGGAGGTGGCCAGGAGAGGAGTCCCCTCAGACGCACCCAAGCCATAGGCAGACACTTCATGTTAGATGAGTGGATACAGTATTTTAGAGTAAAAACACCAGTGGGATATTCTAAGGCACACATATTGAGGCGCTTTCCAGGAACTTTGACAGGCTCCTCAAAGATCAGAGGGACTTTGTACCCTAAGATAGGGAGGTAATAATCCTTTAAGTTGACAATACCATTGTATTCCCTAAGGAGCTGAGTACCAACTAGGAGATTTTAACTCTCATTCTCCAAGACTTGGCAGGCACGGCTAAGAGTAGCTTGCCAAACCACACAAGAAGAGCAGAATAGGCCCCTATAGTGTGAGCCATGGATAGCCCAGCTGTACCATACAGCTGGTGATAGTTAAGGTTGGGGGTGAGTTTGAGCTTCTTGACAAGCTTTGAGGAGAAAACATTAACAGAAGATCCAGTGTCCAAGACGGCCTTGATCTTCACTTTTTGGATGGATATTTTCACACAAGTGGTAGTAAAACCAAAGGGTAGAAAGACGGCCAGGATGCCCTGGGATCTGCTAGATTTTTGTCCCACTTTTTGATCATACACTCAATCCTGGAAACTCCTTATAGACAGTTTGGAGAGGAAGCAAGACTGAAACATTCTTGATTACAGTGTCAGCAACTTTAGTAGCTTTCTTGGACGGCTCTATAAGCATGGGAGGCCTCTTATCTTGAGTGAGGTATAGACAGGAGACAACCTCTTTGGCTTCAGACAAAGGCTTGGCAGTTGTCCTAGTTTTCCCAGAGAGTAACTTATAAGGGACCACAATAGTTTTGGGGACAGCAAGAACTGAATACTCATAGGCGTCAGGATCATCAAAATCTGAATCATCCATGTCAGAGTCATCAGAGATATTGTAAAACAGCAGCAGAATGGGAGGAGCCTCAGTGTCAGCAGGCTCAGAGTTGGCTATGGAGGTGGGAATTGAAGGAGACTGAGAAGAATTGTCAACCAAGAACGTCTCTGCCTCTAGGTTGTCTGTTCTTTTCCTGCCTGCTCATTGGGATCAGTTCCTTCAACCCAAGGATTGGTGCAGACTTGAGAGTGGTGATCTATCTGGCCACAGTTATGGCAAAGCTTTTGTCTAGGAGGGTTATGAGAGTTCATAGTGAGGATGCAAGGGCCACAGGAAGATGAATCAGAATTAGAGGCAGCTCAATTCTCCTGAACAACCGCTCCAGAATGGGTAAGGTGCATATCCTGCAACAGCGTCTTTATGCTCTTCATAGAGGAAAGCATGGCCTTGTGAGCCTTAAAGTGGAGACACAGAAGCTGATTAACCTTGAGGGCTTTAGCGCAAGCCATGTAAGCTTCATGCGCCGTCAGCTGTCTGATTATTATTAATTGCTGTCCTTTCATGTAGAATATATCTGCAAATTCAGCCAGAGTCTCTTTAGGGTTGAAAGCAATGTGCATGAAGGCGTCCTTCTTCACCTCCAAACTAAGGTTGACACCAAACTCATTGATCAAAAGATGTTTCATTTCTTCCCAAGTCTCAATGGTGGGCAGCTCTGGCACTACCACCTCTTGACAGGTTGGATGCAGGAGGGTTAGAATGTGTTCCTTCTTAACCTCATCAGAGGCTCTTCTTATGGCAGTTTTTTAGATATTTAGGAAAGCCGCAATGGTAGATGTTTTGGGGTCAAAGACTTGCTTAAAGGTAGGTTTGAAATGTGCTTTGGGAGTTGGACCACCATTGTTGCTATTGAGTACATTTATGCGCAGGGAGAATTTTGCTTCAGATTTGGAGGGGGGCTTTCTGGCCCACAGCTGACAAACACTCTCTTCAAGAGTAGTCAAGATCTCAGCAGTGCAGGCACCTGTATTATTAGCTAAGGTGGTCTGTTGCTCAGTAACGTCTAGGCGTTAGCCCTGTGTTGTTACTACTGTGGAAAGCTTGGCCAGTTGGGAGGTCAGGAAAGGACCCACTGAGAGGCAAGGGGAAAACCTTTCATTTACTGAATTGATTAATTCACTCATTTCTTGCACGTCTTTGTCAAGGTTGGAGTGGTCTCATTTCAAGTGGTCCACCTCATTGGCTAGAGCAATCAACTCTCTAGCACATTGGATTTTGGGAGCTCCTTGCAGGCCATGGCAGCAGCTGTCTTCATCAATAACCCCAGTTAACCTATAAGCAGTCACCACCATTTTTTGTAGGGCAGCAACCTCTTGCTGTAGCTCAGCAACTTTAGTTGTCAAAGCAAGCACATGAGGATCTGGCTGAGGTGCTTTGGTAGGGCAATCTTAACTGTGGGTAGACGCTTGCAGCTCTTTAATGGCATCTCATAGTCTCTATTCTCTATACATCAGATTGTCAGATGGGGGAGAGGGAGGAACATCTGGCTTGGGCGTAGACAACTCATCCACTTGAGTCTGAAGCTTGGCAATGGCAGCGGTGGTTGCAACCCTTTATTGATCAAATTCTTCACTGAGCTTTCAAAGGCCTTTAGCAGCAAGGTCTGTGGCTTGTTGTAGTTGATCAAAGAAGTAAGCACTGAACACATTGAGATACTGCACAAGTTGTTCAAAATTAGTAAGATAGGCATTCAAGGTAGAATCTACTTGGGCTTGCCAGGGCTGTTCCTACTAGTGGAACTCATGTAAATGCTCCCTGAAGTATTTGGGGATAGACTGGCATAATTTATTGATGGAATTAACCAATCAGGTTAGGGAGGTGACATAGTTGCGCTGATTGTCTGATATCAAGAAAAACAGGGAGTGGATCCACTGTTGATACACAGCCAACTGATCCCAGTGATGTGTGACAGCTGCTTGTAGGGAAAAAAATCTCCTGAATGTGGAGCCCTAACACCATTTGATGGTGGTGTTGCAACTGAAACAATGAGGATTCAGTATTTGGAATTGGGGAAGACAACATTCCAATAGAAAGGACAGAGTAATAAGAATAAGGTATTGTTTATTGTGGAACATTGTGATTAATATACTATATGGGGAAAGCCACAATGCCATAAGGGGGTGGCATAGTGGGAAGTTTCATGTAAGGTTTAGAGCCAAGGAATAACTTGTGCAGGGATCAGAAATTCAAATTGATAGCGCTCCTAATTAGGATGAAGTATCTGCAATTTGATATTGCCATCAGATGAATCCATAACATTAGATACGTCAAGGGGCAACTCATTGAGCGCCCCCTGTGTATTGTAAGATCTGTTAGCAGGCAAGTCTGGAAACACAGTTGCAACACCCCCCCTTGCCCTCTGCTTGTTGTCAGACACCAAGACCGGAGTCTGCGGAAGGTCTGGGAAGGTCCGCACAAGAAACTTTTGTGTGAGGATGACACGGCAGGGGTGCAAGCAATCATGGTGAAGCTTCTTGGTGTTTCCTTGAGCATCTTTAAGTTGATAAGTGTGATTTTTATAGACTTCAGCTATCTTGAAGGGCCCTAGGTGGTTAGGTTCCAACTTGGCAGAATTGGGATTGAGGGTGTAGAAGGGATCACATACAGTGTATCTAGCTTTGAGGTGCTTTGTTCCTCCTGCACTCTGCCTGTGTTTGATTTCCTGGGCTTTGGCACGCCATTGGTCTAGGGATGGAGTTGTTACTAGGGGAGGCTTGTCAGGAACCTTGGACTGTAGCTTTCCCTGTTCAACCCCTTTCAGACTGTCAGGTGTTCCAAAGGCCAGGGTACTGGGGCTGAACTCTGTGCCCTTGTTTATTCTTGCTTGTAGGATAAGTAGAGCGGTGGGCAGGTGTTCAGTTCATGTGGTGTTAGGGTGCTCTTGTGAGAGCTTGGCAATCAGTTGAACCAGTGAGCCATTTAACCGTTCCACGCGTCCATTGGCTTGAGGATGGTAGGGAGTTATAACTACACGTTGGAGTGCTTTCTTAGCGCAGTATGTCTTCATGACATGTCCAACAAGTTCAGGGCTGCCATCTGTGATGAGACGTTTGGGTCACCCAAAGAGGGCCACAATCTCCTTGCCAATAAAGCAGATAATGGTGGTGATGGTGTGGTTGGTTGTTGCCTAGGCCACTGGCTAGCAAGTGAAGTAGTCAATGGCGGTGATAATGTACTTCTTTCCCAGTCTGTCTTTGGGGAGTGGCCCCACAGTATTGAGGGCCCACTTCTTGAAGGGTTCCATGGCCTTGATGGGCAAGACAGACTTGGGGGTGCAGGTTTGGACGTATTCTTTTCACACAACACGCACATTTTGAGGAGATCCAAGATGTCTTGACGCATGGGCAGCCACCAAACCTTCTGTTTCATGATCTTGAAGAGGTTACGCCCTCTGATGTGACCCAGGGTTTGGTGGTAGTGCAATATTGTATTACCTCATTGTGTGGTGGGAATGTAAGGAGTCTTATCACCTGTCTCTGCCCAACGGCAGACGTTACCAGTATTGGTGGTGAACTGACTTTTGTTGTCCTTCAACTTGGAGATGGTTACCAAGTTAAGGCCTTTGTAGCAAGTTGCCTCAGGGCAGAGATAGAGCATGGGCCAATCTGGGTCCAAGCCATCATCCCCAGTGATGAATGCTATGTAGAGTTGCAAGAGAGCATCAGCAGTGACAAGTTCCTTCCCAGGCTTGTACTCAATGCGTAACTGATAGGGGGATAGGCGCTCAACCCATCCTGCTTGGCGGCGTGTCAAGTGGGACTGTGTGTTGAAGTACTGGAGCGACTTGTGGTCCGTCAGAACGCAGGGTGGGAAGATAGCACCTTCCAGGTAACAGCGCCACTTCTCAACACAGTGTACAATGGCCGCCAATTCTTTATCATGGTTGGGGTAGCAATGTTCCAAGTCAGTAAGTTTCCTGGACTCATATGCCACAGGGAGGAAGGTGCCATTGTCAGTTTTTACCCTTAGCATGCCCCCTATGGCCCTATTAGAGGCATCAGTCTCAAGTTTGTACTGTCAGTTTTGATTGGGGAACTGCAGTACTGGTGCTGTTATGATCCTTTGCTTCAGCGTCTTGAAGGCTCAATCTCTGACAGGGGTCCAATGGAAGCACTGTTTGGTATTGAGGAGCTCAGTGAGAGGTGCAATTAGTTCCCCGCAATAGGGAATGAACTTGCGCACATAGGCAACCATGCCTAGGAATGTCTGCACCTGGCCCACATCAGTGGGGGGCAGCATGCTGGTGATTTCCTTGATTTTGGCAGGGTTGAGCTTTATCCTTTGGGCAGAGATGGTGTGCCCAAGGAATAACAGCTCTGACTTGAGAAACTTGAATTTGGAGGGTTTAGCTTTTAGCTGGGTTTGCCAAAGGGTGTTGAGGACAGCACAGAGGCGTTGGAGGTGCGTGGTTTGATCTTGACTGAAGACAATAATGTTGTCAAGGTACACAAACACACATTTCCCAATCAGTTCCTCAAATGCTTTGTTCATCAACATGGCAAAGGTGGAAGGAGCATTGGTCATTCCAAAGTTCATGACACAACACTCAAACAAACCGTAGCGTGTGTGGAAGGCAGTTTTTGCCTCATCCCCTGGTGCAATGCAGACCTGGTTGTACCCTGCAGTGAGATCAATCTTTATAAAGACCTTTGTACATGCAAGTGTATCAAACAGGTTGTCAATCAGTGGCAGGGGGTACTTATTCTTAACTGTCACCTCATTTAGGGGCAATAGTCTGTGATCAGGCAAAGGGACCCATCCTTCTTGGCTACAAAGAAGAAAGCCACCCCGTATGGAGAGAGCAAGGGGCGGATGAAGCCCTTATCAAGCGCGTCCACAAGATGCTGGCGGAGGGTTTCATCTTCCTTTGGTGTGAGACGGTATATTGGTTGTGCTTTAGGTAACAACCCTTGAAGTTGTACAGCGTGCTGGATCTCCTGGGGAGGAGGTAGTTATTCAAGTGTCTCACTGAATACATCCTTGTACTCCTCAAGGAGTGCAGCGAGCACTGGTGGTGGTGAGGAGGTCAAGGGAGGTATCATAGATGGTTCAGCGTGGATAAATTTGACTGAGCATTGATTAAAGTCTAGTTTCCCCCCTTGAAATTGTATGAGTCTGTCTCTGTGATTCTGACAAACACAGTATCATGGAGTAACTTGCTCATTTTCATAGGGTAAATCTGGAACCTAACCCCATTTCTGTTGAGGGTGATGACAGAAGTATCCCAGTCAATGTAGAGACAGTTGTGACAAAGCCATTCAAGGCCAGCAATTACATCATGGCTGAGCCCTGCCATGATTGGCCCAGAGAGCTTAACCTGGACGTTCCCCATTCTCACAGAGAAGGGTACTGTCTTGTGGGTGATGGCAATTCTGCGGGAGTCAGCTACTTGTACTGCTTTGAACCTGCTGGGCACTTGGTCTAATTGCTGAGGGTCAGCAAATGCCTGGTCCACCATAGTGTGGTTGGCCCCGGTATCTACCAGTAACTTGTGGTGTTCCCACAGAAACAGAAGGGGTAGGACAAGCATGTTACTTTATTTGAGGAGTGGCTTGCTTGTAATATGGGGTTGTCACTGTGGACTTGAAAGACGTCCAGGGTTTCAACTTCATGAATGTTATAGCCACAGGGATTTTTTGTGAGCAGGGATTGAGAGGATGGGTCAGGTGGGGTTGCAAGGCCTCTTGTTGTTACAAACCCCAGGCTTTTCCCTGATCCTCAATCTGCGCTAGCTGAAGCTCCCCCTTGCGGGGGCGTTTAGTCCCATTATTCTGCTAACGGGGCTGGTGGCAGCCTACTTGGTTGTGGCCACTGCCAGGTGTAGTACATGGTTGGGATGGGGCGTCACTGGTACAGCAGAAGCCCATTGAGGCCTGGTTGTTAGCCTCCACAATGGCCTTATAGCAGCCATCAATGGAGGTGCAACAACCTACAGGGACCCACTTGCAGATATGAGGTTTTAACCCATTGATGATGAGGGTGAGTAGCATTGCATTTCTGTTGGTCACAGCTTTGGGGGCGGCAGCAAGAGCTTGTTGCCAGGCGTCAAGGTACTCAGGAACAGAACCAGTTTTCTTGATTACTAGATGAGGAGTCCCCACAACAATGGGGGAGAAGGTTTCACTGTAGCAGGACTTGGCAGTGTCTCAGAATGCTGCCCAGGTAACATCAAGTTCTTGACTGGCCCAGTTGATGAACCACACAGCATCAGGCCCTGTGAGGCAGCCAGACACAGTGGCAACCCACATGGGCTCAGGGACCTGACAGATGCAAAGGCAGGTTTCAGTAGATTGGAGCCAACTGAAAATGTTGGCCTCCTTGACGCCACCAGCAAAGGATTCTAGCTGAAGGTTGAGCATGCGCTGGGACAGGTCTGACTGGGGCGGGGTGACGCTGGCGTCATGCTGCCTGAGTCAGAGCCGGTTGTACACGCTGGTGAGAACTAGCTGGTCTTGATAGATGACGTACCTGTTGGGGATGCCCCCTTGGGGATTGGCAGGAAGTTCTCTTGTTGAAGAGTAGCCATACAGCCTGTACTCTGTCCTTTCTTGGGGGGAATTTTTGTTTTAGGTAGGTCAGAAACCTACCGCTGCTACCACTGTTGCAACTGAACTAACAAGGATTCAGTATTTGGAATTGGGGAAGACAACAGTCGAATAGAAAGGACAGAGTAATAAGAATAATGTATTGTTTATTGTGGAACATTGTGATTAATATACTATATGCGGAAAGCCACAATGCCATAAGGGGGTGGCATAGTGGGAAGTTCCATGTAAGGTTTAGAGCCAAGGAATAACTTGTGCAGGGATCAGAAATTCAAATTGATAGCACTCCTAATTAGGATAAAGTATCTGCCATTTGATATTGCCATCAGATTAATCCATAACATTAGATATGTCAAGGGGAAACTCATTGAGCACTCCCTGTGTATTGTAAGATACATTAGCAGGCAAGTCTGGAAACTTGGTTGTAACAGTGGGCTAGGGAAGTTTGTAAAAAGGAAGACAATAGGTGTTTAGCAGAGCCAGCCCCAGCAAGGAGATGCTGTGAGAATTGCAGAGCCACAATCAATTTGTAGTATTCTTCATGACTGAACTGTAATCGGAGGCAAGAAATGACCCCTTCACAGGCTATTCTAAGGGCTACTGCCATGACTTGTTCCAAGTCAGGGGTACCCAAGGGGTAGGCTACTAGGCGGGGACTGTTCCTGAGGTTCAGTACAGTAGGGACAATATGTGGGTCTGCCATGTCTTCCTCAATAGAAGGACTGGTGATTTCAGGTGAAGTCAGCTCTTGTATAGGAGGAGGCAAAGGACCTGAAAACGTGGTTGCAAAAGGGATAACCTAGGGGCTTACAGCTCCTGTAGTGAGCACCATTTTTGTTGTGTTCTGAGGCGCAGCACAGACACACAACAGGGAATCCTAAACTTAGGGTTGGATTTGTACTAAGCCTGAGTTAGAATGGCAGGGAAGGCTATGTGATTACCTTGTGGCCCTGAATGAATAATCTCTACTAGTTGTGGCTAAGGAGAGGCGCCAAAGTACATGGAGACACAAAGACAAAAATGTGAATAGAACTTAAATTTTATTGGGTATAAAGTTAGGAATATATACTGTAGGGCTTTAACACAAAACAGTACATGGTCAGTAAGATCACTTGCCACAAGCATGAGTGGGGCAAGCAATCTGCAAAGAATCAGGAAGCCAAAGAATTGTATTTACCAGTTTGAATACAGACTCATTTCAAGGGGCAAAAGCAAAAGAGAGAAATTTGTCCTCAAAATAACCTATCAAAGGCAAAATCAAAACATGGTGAATGGCAGCATTCACGACAGTATCCCTCCCTTTGTAAACTGCATACAAGGATATTCCTGCCTTGAAATGCATGTTAGAAAAGTGGGAAAAAGAACTGGAAGCAGCACAAGACATTCTGGCTGTCTTGCCACCCTTTGTAAAATACATCACCTGTGTAGAGGTATCTATCCAGAAGGTTAAAATTAAGACCATCCTGGACACAGGTTCTCCTGTCAATGCTATATCTTCCAAATTGATGAAGAAACTAAAACTGGTTTCTGATTCAACTATAATCAGTCTTATGGAACTGCTGGTATGGATCAGACTTGGGCTATTGGTGCCTGCTCCTCTCTTCCAATGAGGTTTGGGAAGCTTCTTGTTGCCTCCCCTGCTGCTGTTTTAGAGAACAAAAACTATGACCTTCTGGTAGGCACTCAATTCCTTTGAGAGTACAATAGGATTGTCAATCTCTGAGATAAGTACCTATCCCTCTTAGGGTATGAAGTCCCTTTGATCTTCAAGAAACCTCCACACATCCCTGGCAAGCGCCTTAAGACTTGTGTCCTTGAATACCCCACAGGCATCTTCTCACTGAAGTATAGGACTCACTCCTCCATTATGCAATCCCTACCTCCTTCTTGTCCTGCAGAGGAAGGTGTCCCCTTGCTTGCTCCTGCAGCTGTCACTATTCTGTCTGGTTCTCAAGTAATCATTGATTCTCAGATCTCCTATGAGTTGCCAGAAGAGTTGTTCTTAGAGTTTTACTTTCCTGAATCCTTAAGCCGTAAAGAGCCTCAATTATGCCCTGGGATTCTAGATTAAACTCATAAGGAGCCTGTACAGCTGCTGCTAGCCAATATGATTGCTTTGCCCATGCAGGTTTCTTTAGGCCAAGTTGTAGGACATGGACACATATTGGGAGCAGAGAAAGTGGCTTCTCTCTACCCCTTCAGGACTTTCAGCAACTTCAACTTGCCAGAAAAAGACCCTCAAGTGCTGTCCCTGTTTACAGCCGCTGATTTCCTGCAGCTATCATCTATCCATAAGAAAGACGTATTGTAACTTCTTTATCAGTTCAATGACATCTTTGCTTCTGGGCCCAACAACCATGGTCTAGCAAAGGGGGTCATTCATCAGATTGATACAGGTGATGCTCCTCCCTTCTGTGCCAAACCCTACTGCCGCAATAGGGTAGAAGATTCCCAGGTTTCCAAGGAGCTAAAAAACTATTGGATGCTGGAATCTTAGCTCCCTCTCAGAGCCCTTAGGCCTCCCCCTTACTAATCCTCAAAAAAAGGATGTAGGCTACCATATTGTGATGGACTACCACCACCTAAACTCTCTCACAAAAAAGGATTCCTACCCTTTGCCAAGAATCAATGATGTCCTTAGACAACTGGGAGGTTCAAAGCTCTTCTCTGCCATAGACTTAGCATTAGGATACTGGCAGGTAGACTTGTCCTCAGAAGACCAAGAAAAAGCTGCCCTTATCACATCAGAAGGTCTCTACAAACCCACTCAAATGCCTCAAGGACTCTTTAATGCTCCAGCTACCTTCCAAAAAGCCATGGATTCCATTCTACATGACCTGAAGCTCTCCTGCGTATTTGTATACCTAGACAATATCACGGTGTTCAGACATCTTCACTGACCATTTGGGCCATCTCAAGTCTGCCTGTCTCAAGATTCAAGAAGCTGGTTTGAAGCCCAACCCTTTCAAGTGTTCTTTCTTTAAGGGACAACTTGAGTTCTTGGGACATGAAGTCACTCAAACTGGAATACACCCCATGGACCACAAGGTGAAAGCCATTGATAAGATGTTGCCCCCCACAAATTTATGTGAGGTCCAAGTATTCCTTGGCATAATGGGATATTACCAACAATCCATACCTGACTTTTCTGAACTAAGTGAACCCCTTGTCCAACTCCTCCAGCACGTGCTCTTTGAGTGGACTGATAGCCAACAACAATCCTTCAAGGCTCTGAAGACCTGGCTCAAAGAGGCTCCCATCCTAGTATACCCTGACTATGATAAGGAGTTCATCTTTTAAACTGATGCCAGTGGCGTAGCTGTGGGTGCCATCTTAGCCCAGCTAGCAATGGAGGTGTAGATTGACCTGTGGCATAGTTTTCATGTGTCCTCAACAAAAATGAGAAGAATTATAGCGTCACTGAGAAGGAATGCTTGGCAGTAATACATGCTGGAAAGCAATTTTGACATTATATCTACAGGACCCACTTTACTGTAGTCTCTGACCACTCCTCCCTAAGTGGTTACAATAGCTAAAAGAACCTGAAGGACAACTGGCTTGTTGGGCCCTGTTCTTACAAGGATATGATTTCACTGTAGTACACTGACCTGGGGCTCAACATGAGAACACTTATGGGCTGTCTATAATGCTTATACTGGCCATCTATCCTGCCAACACTGATTGCCTGTACAAGTTAATAGAATACCCTGACACCTGGAAAACTGAACCAGAAGATATCAAACTGACTCTACAGGTCCTATCAAAAGATACCATCATTTGGGATAGGCAACTCTTCAAGGTCAACAATACCTATCTGCCCTAGTATGAGAATAGCTATTACCCTCCAAGCCCACATTGACACTGGGCATGGAGGTATAGCCAAAACTCATGACTGGTTGTGCAAGAACTTCTATTGTGTAAGGGATTCCATCCCTAACACAAATTTGAAACCAGACCTTAATTGTTTTAAAGCTATTAAAAAACCAGAAGTTGCATTTTTAAATGCTAAATCAGAAGCTAAGAACAAAACCAAATCTTTTAATGTAATCAATTTGAAAACACGTTTGAATTTGATAAATGAATGTATTAGAATCAATTTCAAATGTGAAACAAAAGAAAACTTGAAAACCAAGACCAAAACATAAATTCTAATTCAAAATCAAAAATTAAGGTTCCAGACAACAATAACTACAATGATAATGATTCAGCATGAAATCTTGGATCTGATAAACATAAAACAGCCAATCAATCAGGAATTAAATACAAAGATTGTCCAAGCCAGAGATTCAGGGACCTAAGTATCCAATCAAACCCAGTGAACCACCCAAGCCAAAGAAATACTGCTCATCCAGCCCCAGATACCATCCCCAACCATAGTAAGGTACAATACTGCAATGCAATATCCCAATCTGCCTCTTCTTGCATTGCAGGCTGCAGCCTGCTGCAGTCCTGCAAGGCAATACTTCTCAAATAACTCTTGCAAAACCATCTGGTAACCACAATGTTCCCTTCCTCACTTGAAGTCAGTATTTGAACTGACAAATTCTTCCCATCCAAATTGCTCCAACAATTTCTTTTATTCCTATCAACCAAATAAATCTAAATTTTCAATTCTAAACCCTTGATTAGTAGATTCTATAGGTTCTTCCCAAACAACATGAGGTTCATCTTCCTTGTATGGACTTTTTGTATGTTAATCAGTTATGGGCAAGCAAATTTTAACTTTGAAAACACTGAACCAACTCCTACTGACAAATCTGAAGACTCAATTTGGTATCATTTTGGTCTGCGTCAAAGACATGCCTCTTATGTTGAAACAGCTTGATTACCACCTATCATCCACCCCAAGGCCCCCTGGTTGGTCTTGGGGTACACCAGTGTCTATTATCTCTTCAATCACTTCACTCCCTTCTTGAGAAGATTCTACCTATTTGGCCACCTTCTACACATGTTAATGATAGGGATTCCAGTAGGTTTCACTCTGATCAAATTCAACTTGGGAGCTCTACTACATTCAATTGGAGAAAGACTTCCCAATGAGTGGATCCCTGACATATTGGGAGAATATGTGCCTCCTAATTCCTGATGTCCTTGCCTCATGTCATTCTTGCCAGCTCCAGCAACCCCAGCCTTCACAACATCAGTTTAAGCTCATCCCTCTTAAGCATGCCTTACACACTGTGCTTATTGATGCTGTTAGGCCTTTCCCTCAGTCTAGGTTAGGGTGTCAATTTATCTTAGTTGCCATAGACCATTTTAGCAAATGGGTTGAAGTCAGAGCCACAAAAGATATAACTACCAAGACCACTGCTAATTTCTTACTGCAAGATATCTTCTACCAATATTGCTGCCCTCAAGTCCTGCTTTCTGACAATGGCACCAATTTTAATGCTTGCCTCATCACGTCTATTGTAAAAGCTATAGGTACCCACCAATTTTTCTCTGTGCCATATAACCCTTCAACTAATGGGACTTTAAAACAAACCAATTCCTCCCTGGTGTCCATAATGAGGAAACTCACACTCTCTGACACTTCCAATTGGGATATGTTCCTCCCTGCTGCCCTCTTTGCTTACCAACTCAGTAGACACCAAGTAACTGGTCAGTCCCCTTTTGCCATGCTTTATGGATGTGAAGCCACAACCCCCTCAATTTTGGGACCCCTTTTTATTGAAGTTGATGTGGCTGCCAATCCTGAAGCTCATGTCAAAGACTTAACTAATTGTATCATTGACATTTCAGGCAACAGTATATTCAACTGCCTATAAAGTCAAGGCTTTAGAGCTCTTGCCTTCCAATGCTTCTAGAGCCCCCTCCCTGAGTACCAAGTAGGTGAACTAGTCATCAACTATCAGAATTGTACAGGAGGTAGAGCCCATAAGCTAGACTCCCTCTGGGTTGGGCCTTGTGAAGTCACCTTTAAGAAGGGCGTCAAGTATACTATGAAGCTACTGTCCTCCAGCTGCTATTTTGCCCAAGTTCACTCCAAATTCCTATGCAAAGATCAATTCCCTGTGTCCAATTTTGAGGGGGGAGATGTTGGAAATTGCGCCATTAATGCTATTTTGATATGACCTTTTAATAGTGATATATGCAAAGATTTGGTTGGTTTTGCCTTTGAATTTGGAAACTCCTCACCTTCCATAAATGGGTTGACATCAATGTTCGCCCATTCCAGAATACCGTACCTGCCCTTGACTGATCCTGGTATGAGTTCAACCTAATGTGACCCCCTCTGCCACTCTGTCTACCTATTGAGTGATCATTGACCCTTGTCTACTATTTAAGTAGAGTTATTTCTCCTAATAAAGACAAGTTTATCCAAATTTGTATTGGCTTTTGTACTCTTCAAGCCTTTTCTATTAATTTTTGCCAAAAGGAATTCCTTGTCTTTCATTCCAGGAAATTAAGGTACATGTCCTTAATTTTGCCCTGAAGGCTAACCCAAGGCTAGCTTCAAGCCTCAAATATTTTTTTATAAAGATTTCCCACTGTGTCCTCCTGGATGTTGTTCCCAAGAGCTGAACACAATAGCTTTTAAGCATCTTGCATGACTTGACTTCATTTTGTGTCTATAAAACTTTGCTTTTGGGCTGCTCAAATTTTGTTTCTGTTTAGCCTTCCTGTGGTGCCTTGTCAGAATCTTAATATGATCATGTCACAACATCTCTGATTACTCCCTCTTGGGAAAACATTTCCAAGTGACTCTCTGAATGATTCCCCAACTAATCATTAAGTTGGTGGCACTCTTATCATTTGACCATCTATTATGGGGATCAAAAATTTCAAGTCCTAAGAGGAACGCTACTTGGACAAGCCCCATGACCGCCATGATGTACATGGACAGCATGTGGCTTCTAGTTATACTATAAAATACTCTAAACTCATATCTAATAAAGTATCATCATCTTTTTAATTTTTCCCTTTATCTTGTTTATCATACTGTCAAGGATCTGGATGTACAAGTATTCTGGCTACTGCCATCTCAATTAACATCCAGTCATTGCCCAATTTAGTGCCTTTCTAATATACCATTTGACATACCAGAAATGGCAACAAATCAATATCACATGACTGTCTAAGTATCCAGTGACTTGAACCCATCCTGCACATGACCAACCCCTAGGTTTGATCTAACTAAAGCTCCGCCACAGCTAAAGCTATATAAGTATAAAGTATTATCCAATAAAATATACTTCTTCTCTTCTTAATTCCATATTTGAAGCTTCCCCAAAAGGCACTCCTTATCACTGGCAACAGCTACAGGGTTTGACCACACCAATGAAAGAGAAAATGACTGAACAGAACCCGCCCACCTTCACTCACATACTCAACCAGGCCACATCCCAGGATACCTGGAAAACATACTTCCACACCCACAACATTGATGAAGATATATCTAGTGGACGCACCATATTCAAAGGTCTGGTCATGCCCAAAGCATGTGACAAGATAATTCAATACAGTTGTTTTCTCTAACCACAAACAAACACACAACTGCCTATCACAGGTGAAGTTACCAACACCAAGTACATTGGTATCAACAAGTTCTTTGGTAAAAAAAGAAATCATCATCAACTGGCTAGACCACTCAGCCACTAAACTCTGCACCAGCCGCATTACCCACAAAAAATGGGTCCAGGAAGCCAGAAAACACCTGTACAAGGCTGCAGCTAACTGGTTTGCCACCTGGGTTAGCTCACAAACTGACAAACAGCTTGAGAACTGGGAAGAGTTCAAAGCAGACATCACGCACAATTTCTGCATCACTGAATCCCTCCAAGACATTGCAATACAGCTCAGTAATCTTCCTCAGAAGACCACTATCACAGCCTACGCCATTGAATTTGAGGAAATACATTGCAAAATCCAAAATTCAGCGCAAGCTGACAACGTACACACCAGAGCCTCATTCATCAACAGAATAAAACCCTCTGTTGATGTCCTCATCTGTTCAGAGGCTAACTCCTCCATGCCTGCGCTCATTGCAGAAGCCAAACATGCAGAAAAATGCACAAACATGAAATATGCTGCACACAACAGCAATTGCTCCTCAAACGGCAATGGCAGAGAAAACTCTAATGGCAAAAAACGCCAAAACACTAATCATAGCAACAGCAACTCTAATTGCAACAATGGCAATCACAGCCAAAGCACAAACCACTCCTGTCCCAAGAAAGAGAACACCACCAAAGTAAAAAAGGCTGAAACAGCAACCTGCTATGAATCTGACCTCACATTCCCTGACCTTAAATGTCTCAAAACAGAGGAATAGGGAAAAGAGGAGGGGGAACAGGATTAAGTGCCCCTGTCTCCCCCCAACTTGACAAGAAATTGTATCAAGGCACAAACTTTGCTGCTTGTATCCCATGTGTCCTGCAATCTTCCATTTTTATGAACATAAAAATTAAAGATTGCTCACAACTTCTTATCTACCCATGTACTTATAAATCTAATACACATAAATTCTTTTGGCTCTGGTGCACAACACACCATGGTTAGCAAACCATTTTTAATCAAATACAAGATACCAGTTGTCAAATCCAACTTCAAATATGCCAGAATGGCAGACAAATCAAAAGTTATACTTGAAGGAAAAACAACTCCCTTCAGAATTGTCCTCCAAGGCATCCAAACGCCCATCAAAGGACTTGTCATGAACAACATAAACTACAACATTGTAGCAGGTATGAGCTGGTTCACCCAAGTGAACCCCAGCGTATGTCAGAAAACAAAAACCATGATCATCAAACACAATGGATTCAATTTCAAAATTCTCAAAGAACCTAATAATATCATCCTAAGAGACACAGTATTTGTCCAAGTCATAAATCAAGACAACTTAGAACATCTAACCAAAGACAGTACCCTCCACATAATGAGGTATACCAAATTCAATAACATACAAACACAAAAGATCCAATGCCCAGAACTTGCAGCACTTTTAAACAAATACACTCATGTATTTAAAGAAGAACTCACAGAATTACCCCCCAAGCAGGAAGTCAAGCATAGCATCAACCTATGCAAAGCCATGCCTAAACTGGCACCCCTATACAGACTCTTCCCCATGGAGATCCAAACACTTAAAACCCACATTGAGGACAATCTAGCCAAAGGATTCATTTGCCGGTCTGAATCCTATGGGGGGCAGATGTCTTATTTGTAAAAAAGAAAGAAGGATCTCTTTGCTTAGTTACTGACTACAGAGCACTAAATACAAGTACAGTAAAAAAAAAATACCCCCTTCCCCTCATAGAAGACCTATTTGCAAGGCTCTCCAGAGCAATTTTTTTCAAATATTGACCTCACATCTGGTTATAATCAAGTCAAAGTAAAAGAGAAAGACATACCAAATACCTTGTTCTGAACACCATTTGGGTTGTCTGAATGTAAAGTAATGAATTTTGGGATGACAAACGCCCCCGCAACATTTTTCACCATGATAAACCAGGCGCTAAATGGACTCCTGAGCACATTATGCTACCTTGACGGCATCATTATATTTTCAAAAACAAAAGAGGAACACCTCACGCATGTCTGCTAGACACTCAATTGACTTTCAAAGCACAAACTTTACACCAAGCCTAGTAAGTGCCAATTATGGAAAAAGAACTCTTGTTCTTGGGCCACATTGTCTCTTACAGTAGCATCAAAGCAGACCCAGACAAAATAAAAGCCATAAATAACATGCAACGCCCCACCTCCGTGAAACAAGTAAGATGCTTTCTTGGAATGATAGCTTATCTAAGGAAGTACATCAAAGACTGCAGAAAACTCACCACACCAATCAATGACCTAACCAAAGGTAATGCCAAAAAGAAATTCATCTGGACTCCAGAATGTGACAAGAATTTCCAACTATTGAAACAAGATTTGATCAAAGCACCAATATTGAAATACCCTAATAACAACAGGTAATAAAAGATTGAGTTGGATGCTAGTGATACTGCCATTGGCGCAGTCCTAAGCATCTGCCAGCCAGGGCAGCAACACTTCCTACCAGTATGTTACAAAAGCAGAAAACTAACAAGCACTGAGTAGAGGTACCCAATACACAACAAAGAATTGCTAGCAATATATCACACATGAAAGAAATGAAGATGTTATCTAGAAGGACATTTAAACATCTGAGTGCTAACTGACCATAAATCCTTAATCTATTTCAAAACTCATAATGCACTTTCATGGCACCAAGCCAAATGGATGTCCCTGCTAGAGCAGCTCAATTTGGACATCCAATACAAAAAGGGGGCAGAGCTGGTCACGGCTGATGCTCTCTCTAAGCTATGTTAGCCAAGAGAGGATCACCCTGACTACCTGGACCCTGACTGGCCCAACCTATACAACACTGATTACAAGACAAAAGGAAAAGATCCCTCCACACATCAACTAACTCATGATACACTAGTAAGAAATGAAAAATATTTCCATGTATCAAATGACACTGTATACCAAATCATTAAGGATAAACATGTTCCCTACATTCCACTTACATAAAGAATTGACACCATCCTAAGAAATCACTGTCTACTAGGACACACAAAGGCTAACAACCTATACCTCACACTAAAAGAGATAGTATGATGGCCCAATCTGAATCAAGACATAATCAATGTTCTGAAAAATTTCACAGTATGTGAAAAATACGCCAGCACCAAGGCTCTGCAGCCAACAGTTAACCCAGTACCCAACCCCATAACTATTTAAGGTTTGGGGACTGGACATAGTGGGACCCTTCCCAGAAACCAAGCCAAATCAATGTTTCTTAATTGTAGCCATTGACTCTGCCACATGCTGGCCTATCTGTGGGCAACAAAGGATCACAAAGCAGAAACAATAAACTGATTCATTAACAAAGCAATCATAGCAGACTACAGCACTCCAGACTACATAATAACTGATGAAGCAAAAGAGTTAACAGGTCACATAGTAAACAGCAAACTAAAAACAAAGAACATCAAACATTCCACAAACTTGCCCTACAGGCCACAGGCCAATGGCAGAGTTGAACACCTGAATGGCAGCCTTATCAGAACCCTCAAGAAAATAATGGATGAAAAAGCCAAAGACATATGGCCACTCTACGTAAAACATGAATTATTAGTATCCCAGGTCTGCACTAATCAAGGGACAAGCTTAACTGTTTGAACTAATATACAGGTACAAACCAGAAATAGTCACCCACAACAACCAACTGTATGTGAAGATTCCCCCGGGAAAACCTCTCACAGTAGAGCAAACACCAGCTCTATAACACATACGCCTCAAAGCCAAACTAGCAGAAACAAAAAGACTCAAAACACAAAAATTAACCTCAACAGAGGACCCACTCCCCATCAACTCCCCTGTCTGGGTTCTGGCTGGGAACAGGAAGAAGCTAGACTCAGTACATGGAGGACCAGGAAGAATCATCAAATACCAACCAGACAGGAATACTGTGGGGTTCCTGTCCACCAGTCCCCAAAGTTTGTCCTGGATTGTAACCAGGGACCAGCTGGAAGAGATTGTCATTCTCTAGTAAGGGAAAATGTATCTCAGAAATATATATAGGGGTCAAAATGGGCTTTTATTCACTCTCAGAAGGAAGATCCTATAGAAACCTTCTAGTATATGGCCTGGGGGGTCAAGGAAACAATACGGATTTGCCAATACTTGGAGTCCTCCAACAATATCTTGGACTCCTTGTACTTGGTCTTGGACTCCTGCACCTTAGTCTTGGACGTCTGCTCCTTAGACTTGGACGCCTGCTCCTTAAACTTGGACTCCAGTTTTTTAACTTGGACTCTGGCGCCGCAATTAAGATCCAGCTTCTTATTCTTGGGCTCCTGCTCTGTTATTGTGGACTTCAGCTCTCTTTATAGCTCCAGTGGATTTGTTATTCCACTTATCAGTTCAATCAAGCTCCTGCGGGTGATTGAAAGGCTTCCAAAAACCTCTTGGCAGAAACTCAAAAGGCTCCAGAAAGATCCTGTCAAAGACCTGGAAAGACCTCCAAAAGACCCTGTAACTTTCCAGACAGCCACCTTTTTATAGTGTACTTTTCCCAACAGTTCTGCCTTCAAAATGGCTTTCTTCAGAAGCTTAAACCATTGCTGCTCACTTTTTTTTATAATAACTTAATCTTACATACTTACTTTCTCAAAAGCTTGAAGTATTAATTCACTATTTCCTTGCTTATACTTTAATCTTTTGACTTCCAACCAATCATTTTCATCAGGAAACCTGCCAGAATTCAACCAATGAATGCAGAGCGCAGAAATAGACCATTTCTGAAGTTCCACTGGGATCCAACTATGAAAATAATTTCCACAGCTCAAATTGCTCAAATTGACAACTCTTTGTGCATCAAAGCGTTAACTGGTCCATTATTCTGACACCAGTCTTCCCTGCATTCAACCTAAACCAATTTAAATAGTAGAAAACTATTTAAAATGTTTTTGTGGACCTCTTCAACGGTTTCCCCATATACTTACAAATATTGTAAAATCCAAGGAAAATGTCCCACCAAAACAACTTTGTATCCAGCTTTTATAGCAACATACCTTCATTTATCCTAAGAACTTAACAAATAAATATCTTACCCACACTTATATCCACATTCCTTCTTGATTTTAATACTAAACCAAGGCAAAACATTCCACATTTTACCACCTTGGCAAATCAATTTGGCAAAATCTTGGCTCATTTCTCCAAACCACCAGTTCTTCATCATTATCTTCTGATCCTTCAGCCAGCTCATATTCCAGCTCTTCAACTTAACCAGCAATCAGTTCATCCTAGACAACAAACAGCTCATTCCAGTCTTTCAACAGATTATCAGTCCTCTGTATACTCCTTTATCATAACCAGCTACTCCTGCATCATGATCTCTGAGCCCTTCAACTTATCCTCACTAGGAACCATCTTGATTCTATCTGTACAATGAACCATTTTGGTTCCAAACTTCAATATGAACCAACAGTACCTCAACTATTCTTCTCTGTGATCAAACAGTCCTTCTTACTAGTCTTCTCTGCTGATTCCATGAACCATCTTGGTTCTTTATCTCAGTCCTTGTTACCAGAACCTGTAGACCCAGACATGAGTCTACATTGAACTGGCATTTGACTGGGCCCTCACAAGTTGCACTCCACTTAGGCCATTCAACCATAGATCAATGTCTTTGTGTTATCTTTACTCACCCAGGTGATTAATTCTGAGCTTTTAGTTGCAGATTAATTGGCTATACTTCCCAGAGGCCTGATCACACCAAGTTCTGCAGCTGCTTCCCTAAGCAAACTGCCTTGGTGACACCTCCAAGCAAATCTATACCCTCCAATGCTCACTTTGGGTTCTCCCCCAAAGCTCCCATGGGGGCATAAACAAGGACACCCTACCAGTCCTTTAGGTATGATGCTTGCTCACAGACCTCTTGTAAGCGTATCAGGGTACGTAGAGCCCTCAGAGCCCTTCCCCTCCCTGGCAGCCTGCGTTACCTGCCAGGCGTCCAAAACCTTCTCCCCCCAGACAGACAAAGTTCCCTGCTTGCTATCTCAGTCTTCACCCTTCCGCAGCCACAGTTCCCTGCTAGGTGAAGAACTATAGACCAAAGCAGCCAATATCTTCTTCTGGTTGGAGGCAACATCTGCCCCTGGTAGTCCTTTGTTACCTACCAGCCAGGCCTTACTTACCCTAGTAGTCCTATGTTACCTACTAGGCTCACCTTACTTACCCCTAGTAGTCCTATGTTACCTACTAGGCCTCTACCTGCAACAAACAACCAAACTTTTGCTTGGAAAACATTAGTCCCGCCTGCAAACCACCAGACATATGGACCATCACAAATACCTACCTGGTTAAGTTCCAGGGCGCCAAAGAGCCCATCACCAAGAAGTACCACAGATCTTGCCTCCATCTTAGCAAGGGAGAACAGTTGACCCGGTTGGTATTAACTAGTAAACAACTCCAGGAACATCAGGTGACAGCTGTCAAGACAAAGCCCCCTTCTGATGTACCTAAGTAACCCCTAAGGAAGGGGTGTGTCAAGGATCTGGATGTACAAGTATTCTGGCTACCGCCATCCCACTTAACATCCAGCCATTGCCTAATTTGGTGCCTTTCCAATATACCATTTGACATACCAGAAATGGCAACAAACCAATATAACATGACTGTCCAAGTATCCAGTGACTTGAACCCATCCTGCACATGACCAAACCCTAGGTTTGATCTAACTAAAATCTGTGCCACAGCAAAAGCTATATAAGTCTAAAGTATTATCCAATAAAATATACTTCTTCTCTTATTAATTCCATATTCAAAGCTTCCCCAAAAGGCGCTCCTTATCAATACTTCTAAGAAGTATATAATCAACAATTATAATATATTCTGGAACAACTTCAATCTATTTTATCTGTTATATCAAATCATTTGGTTTAAAGTTTGGAATGTGATATTTGATGTTTGATATAATTCTGTAATTTGTGTGGGTTTTTTTGGTGTTATTGTTTGTCCTTTTTAAAGTTCATCAAAAATACTAAAATTATTCACAGCCTGGAACTTGCTTAGGTTGGATTTTGTTTGAGCCTGTGTTTATTTTGTTTAGATCTGAGCTATTTTTTATTAGCGCCATAGCTGTGAAAACTACTTTACAAAGTTTGATTATGATTGTTACAAGTGTTCTAATAGGGTTGATGCTTAAATTAAAGTTTTTTGTTCTACTTTAGGAATATCTAAAAGAGATGATAGGAGATCCTAAACTTGGGATCAGGTTTTTATTAAGCCTTTAGTTAGTGTTAGGGGTGAATAAGAATTATCTTAATGCTCCAGGAGTTATAATATATATAATAGTTTTCTCTATACCAGGCTAATAAGGACACTTTAAATTATAAGAAGTACATACAACAGATATAATTAATGAATTTTGTTTTATTGAATATGAAATGGAAAATATGGTTTCTTTGGGAGCCATAAAACATAAGATAGCCATTAATATCTTATGCCACATATATGTGTGAAAATTGTCATAGTGGCTATCAAAAAGGGGCTAATTTACCCCATTTTAGGGAATATTAAATACATGAGGAGCAATATAAAGGAGAAACAATTTTAATCAACCTCAAAATTTGAACCTTACACAGATAAAATCAGAATAGTTTGGATAGCCTGTTCATGACACTCCAGAGCAGCATTTTTTTGTCAAAACTGCTTATTCCAATTGATTCTCTCCACTTGGAATTTATATTCCCCAATAAAAACCCAAATTTATTGGATTTTACTGAATGTCTGCTCTGGGGTAGGATTCAAGAAAATTTATGCTTGGGTATGGTGCACAAACAAGGCCATGTCAGGAAAAGCCAGAGGTTCAACCTACTCCCATTAATGGTGTGCGGTTTCAGGGAGTTTGTAGTTGAGATTGATTGTTGCTGCTACACTGGAAGATCTAAAATACTACTGAACAATTTTACTAACCACAGAAACCATTTTTTATGTAAAGCCTAATGACTAGAGGGATATACAATACCAAGCTGATCATTAGACTCTGATAGTTTAGATTAATGCGCTGAAGACCAATATAAAGGGCTGATATGGACCACCAGATGAAATTGACTAGGGTGTTATAACATCATAGTGGCCTGAGAGCATTGTGATGGGGTAATAAAAAGAGAATTATAAGGCCATATAGGATATAGAAGAAGAAGAGATGACCAGGAGCCAATGGCAAGGTGAAATAGTTGAGAAGGAAGAGTCTTTCTCTATTAAGTCATCTTGGAGAGGTAAGGTCACAGTAGCGTAGCCACAGGAATCTTTCTGTGGGCATGAGTAGCTTATATGTAGTTTCTTTGGTCTGATAATAATGGGTGATGCCCTAATATTTTGGTTGTAATTTACCACAGCCAAAGATGGCTTTGAATATAACAAGAAGAAATATTTACTAAATTCAAGATGTTTCTGGCCTGGAGTAAGAAAGTTCAGGCTTGATGAGGAGAGCAGATAATTTACAAGAGTTAAGTAAACAAGAAGAAAAATAAATAAGCAGAGAGAAGATAGAAGAAGAAGAAAAGAAGAAACATAAGTAGATCAATTTCTTTCAACTATAACATGAAATGCTTAATACAATGAAGGGTTCAACTATATAGGCACTTGAAAATTGTCCCAAGTAAAGAAATGATTAGCATACCTTTACCTGGTAGGATGCGGCAACAGCGCCCATGTCAACACTAAAAATGTTGACAGTGGCCATGTCAACACTTTTAATGTCAACACTATAGTAAAGTGACAACCCGGTTTTACTAAATGTCGTTTCCTGGATGTCAACACTTTTTTAATTAACAAAACACTTTACCCTGAACATTTTTAATATAAAAAAATATTTTAAAATACATTATTATATTAAAATGACCCCAGAGAGTTCAAAAATGCAATAAAAATTACCATAAGTAATAAGAATAAGGATATATAATCATCTATTTTTCAATTTACTATGTAAAACAGACTCTTTATTATAAAATTATTTTTTATTCCCATAAAAATTAAAATTCCAATGAACCAAAAATAAAGATATTTTATATATAATAATAACTAAAAAATATAAAAAAATTATATATTTAATTTATTATACTTTATATAAGCATAACTGAAAATATCTCATAGCAAAATGATAAATTAAGAAATATAAGATATTTCTTACAAAACCATACCAAAACTAAACAAAGCTTACCATTTATACCTAAAAAGCTTTGTACTATCCAAAAAAATTAAAAGTTTAAAAGTAAAAAATATATAGGCAAAGCAAAGTTTATTTGGCTAATTAAAGCCAACAGCAAGAGTAGTGGCAACATCTTCAATGTATTTTTTGATTTCCGCCACCTTATACTTTCTATTGACCACCTTCTGCACGTCCTCCTGGTAGTCTTTCTCCTTGGACTTCCTCTTCTTGGGGGGCCACCCAGTTGGCCAGGTTGCGGAACTTGGAGACAGTCCGGGCCTGCTCCTCTTGTAGCTTGGAGAAGAACTTGTTATATTTGGGGTTGGTCCCAAACTTCACCTTCAGGTGCTTATGCCAAACCTCAAGGCTAGAGGTGGTCTTCATCTCCCCCCTTGAGGCAGGCGCCTTGAAAGTTCCAAGGGGCAGTTGCCCCGCTCTTAACTCTCCGGGCAGTCACCTTCTTGCCCACCTATTGCCGCTCAAAGTAATCTGGGTAACCTTTGAAGATAGTGGAGTGTTTCTTCATGTAAGCATCCTCCAGGAGGGCCTCAAAGCCAAGCCCAGTATGCTCTGGGCGCACAAAAGCCAAGGCAGCAAACTGAGTCAGGGCAAAGCGGCACTTTCCCTTACCATTGTTAAGATACTTATCAAAAAGGTCCTTCTCATTCTTGAGATTCTTGACAAGGGCCTGCCTAAAATGGAAGAAGCAGCCCTGGACTTCTCCATTGAAGGTGGCCTGGAAGGCTCTGAACTGAGCCTGCTCAAAGTCTATTATGATAACCTTTGGCCCAAGTGAGCGCGCATGAGCTAGCTGCTCAGCGGTTATGGTTACCTCATCCTTCTCAGCGGAGGAGGGATTTGCCCTTGTGGTGTGGGTGGGTGGGAGGGGGGAGCTGGTTGGTGGGAAGGGAGCTCAAAGCATCCAGGACAATCTTGAAGGCTCTGGTGTAGACTTCAGTCTTGGCACCAGGAAGGAGAAAGAACACAAGGGGGATGACCTGGTCATTAAACTGCCCATGAAGGACCCAAAGCTGCTTGAAGAGAGAGGGGCAAGTAGCAAATGTGCTGTTGCACAGCCAGGTGGTAGCAGTGTTCAGCTGCTCCAGGTTTTGGGTTGTGGCGTAGGCTATAATCCTATCCTCCACTTCCTATCCATTGTCATGGAGCAGGAACATCTCACTATCCTCTGTCTTATTGAGGGCATCTGTGAGGATAAGGTCCTTTATACTGGTGGCACTCTTGGCCAGGGGATTGGAGGCTTGACGCCTATCACTCACAAACTTGACCAACTGGGTGTGGGTAGGGACCCTCTTAAGATTGGTAGGGGACAGGTACTTGCAAGCAAGCACAGCCAGCTGGGTGGCAGAAAGATCTTTGGAGGTGGGCATCACCTGCACCAGATATCACTTGAGAAGGCGGGCTATGGTGGTGTTGGGCATGATGCAGGTATGCTTGCCCTTGATGGTTTGGACCAGGTCCCAGTGCTCAGTGTTGAGCCGCACTGGACAGGAGCGGCCCTTGCAGGTGTAATGCTGGCTCTTGAAGTCCCAGCTGGCATTGTTGCAGCTGAAGATATACCCATTGGCCACCATGGCTGGCCCACCCTTTTACACTCATGATTGGGAAGTAGTTGGGCAAGGAAGAGGGAACCTTGAATTTGCCGTCAATGTTGCAGATGTTGTGGGCCAACAGAGGGTCCCAAGGGCCAGCAGGAGCATGGCAGAAGCCAGGGAAGTAATCAGGACAGGGCTTTGAATCATCCCCAGATGAGCTTGAAGGGGGGGTTTGGCGGGGGTGGGGAAGAAGAAGGGGGCTTATTGTGGTGCTCCTCATGTGCAGGAGACTTATCTTTAGGAGGGGTCTTTTTGCCTTACCGCTTCTTCTTGGTTGGCTCCTTGTCAGAAGCTAAGTTATAGAAACTGTGCTCTGTAAGAGAGCCATCAGTTTCCTCTCCCCCAGTGGAGTGAGCAGGGCTCTTCTCAGGGGAGGGCTCAGGGGAGGGCTTTGGGGATGGTTTGTGGGTGGCCTTCTTTGATGAGACAGGCTTTTTCTTGGTAGATTTGGTTGGCTTAGAGGAACACTTGGTTCCTTTGGGCTGTTTGGAAGTATTCTTGTCCTAAAATAATAAGTAAAATGGTTTAAAATAAAGCAATGTATGTAAAAAAGAAACAAAACAACTTAAAAAGCATAATGTACAAAAAGTAAATCTTAGATGGCTTTTATTGGCATGTAAAGTTAAAAAATACTTGTATAGGTTTATTTTATTATAGTTTTAAATAAATAAATTAAAAATTAAGATATTTATGTGAAAGTGTTATATTTAGATATAGATTTTATTTTAAAAATTAAAAAATATGAAAGAGCAAAGTCAAAAATACAACATATCAAAAAATGAGAAGTTTTTATTATGTAAAACATAAAGTTTTACATGTGAGAACTGAAAAGCGTCAACATTATGAGTGACAATTAGTAAAAAAAGCTGAATTCTCACTGTTGATTACAAAAATTGTAGACACTATTTATGACAACATTGTCACTGTCAACATTTTTTTGAAAATTTACTATGTTTTTTCA
The DNA here is from genome assembly GCA_014839935.2 of Entomophthora muscae. NCBI lineage: Eukaryota > Fungi > Entomophthoromycota > Entomophthoromycetes > Entomophthorales > Entomophthoraceae > Entomophthora > Entomophthora muscae. Next base: position 325,023 of record QTSX02002155.1, read on the forward strand.
TAGTACACTTAATTAAATTCATGCGGGCTAGCAAATATTAACTGTTTTCTGTGTGTTTTTGTTCACATATAAAAATTAAAAAAACATATAAAAATAAGTAAAAAAAGTATCAAGGTTCTTTATTATTTTATTAAAAATAATATTTGGGTAGTGGTAATATGATATTTTATCATTGCATATATGTGAAGTTGTGGAGAAGGTTGTTTTCAGTATTGAAAAGGGTAAAGTGTTGACAACGTCACTTACGACATTCTTTATATGAGGTGGCATATTAATCTAGGCTTAATTGCGCCACTCTAATTTGCTTAACTCCACCCCAGGGGGTGATCACAAGCAAATAAACGACATTTATGAGTGTCAACATTATTTTTAATAATAAATTCTATAGTAACTTACATAGTAACTCACGCTTAAATTATTGGATCCCTGTTAGCCACCAATCCACTTAATATATCAAAGCCGTAATAAGTGCCACATATATATTTATAACATGAACCTTTCAACAATCAACTGTATGTGCACTGTCTTTTTCAATATAACAATTCAATAAAAGAATATTTTTAAATGCACACTTATTTTTTTTACTGTAGATGCTTCAGTTTTGTTATTAAAAATAAGTTCTGCTTAAAAAGTGTTGACATTGACACTTTTACGTTGTGAAAACAAATAAAAAATAAACTAATTTTTATTAATAAAAGTAAAAGAAAAATCAGGTTAAATTGAGTTTTTTTATTAAGCCTAATATTAAATTGTGTCAAGATGGCCACAATTTTGTCGTGTTTTCTGGGTTTGCACCCCTGAATGCTTTAAAAAAAGAATTAAGCTAGTGCAACTAGCAAAAAACCATAGGAGATTTAGAGTTTTGAGTTATCAGTGGCCATGTCAACATTATTATTGTTGACATGGGCACTGTTGCCTAGGATGCTAAACATTCAGGGAAGCGCTAAACCTGTTCTGGCTTGTTTGTGAGTCATTTTATCTGGTAAAAGGGCATTTGATTGTCCTGTCAGTATAAAAAGTTCTTTGGAACCACCGGGTTTATGTAAAGCCTAGACATCACAGGGAGCCTTGAAATCAATTGTTGGGGCACCTGATTAAACAAGAAGCCTGTGATTTGGAAGGTTGCAGGCCAAACTATCAGCATTCACTTAGTGGACTTGGAATCTGGATTGAAACACCTAAAAGAGACCCACATATATCCCAGAAGGTAGTAGATGACAGTGAAAGATAACAGGTCAGGTGTGGAATAAAGATTCCATCTGGGGTCCTGGAAGTAAACTTGGTCTTGATTGGGTTAGGCAAAAAGGTCATGGTCTATACCAGGTCCATATTGATCATGAATGGTGTAAGTTTTTTAAGGGTCTCACATCAAGGAGAATAAGAAGATCAGAGGCATGAGCTTAATCATCTTCTAGAGGGTGGTATAAAATAAATTGAAACCTAATATATATATTTTAGGCTCAATGGTAGAACATGGGCTACTTTTAGTGTGATCATTATTTATACTAGAATGTGGGATAAAAACATAAAATGGCGACCCCAATTGTATGTTTAGTTAAAACATTTTTTAGGATGATGCTTCAGGTTGTGGTAAGACCTATACAAATCTTCTTCTGGATTCTTGTCTGGGGGGATGAAAATTGTTCCTTTAAAGACTCCAAATTCAGGGACTGGGCCTTTGATTAGGAAAGTGAGAGGATTATTTTCCGTGTATTATTTTTGAACACAAAAGGCTGCAGTGGAACCTTTAACAGGACAAAGTTTCTTGTTTTTGGGTTTTGTAAGTTGATTATTAGAGCCTTTGATGATTCCTTTATGGTTTGGCTCATTATTAAGGTCTTGTGAGTTAACTAGAAGTTTATCTGTTTCTTCTAACCCCTTTTTTACTTCTGCATATATCATATTATGATTCTTGGGTATTCTTTTTGAGTTTTTTATGACTTTATGTGACTTTTGCTTTTGGCTATGATGCCAGAACTTTAAAGATTCCAGCCCATAGTTTCTATCAGTATTGGTTCAAGTGAGTTCAAACCTGCAGCTAAGCCATTTTTAATCTTTTCCAGTTCAGATCTGCTGACAGAAGCAGCTGATCCTTAGTCTGGAACCCTGAATGACTGCAGATCAATAGATAAACAATTTCAGAGTATTGTTAACTTCTCTTTCTTTTCTGAGCCATTATTAATTGTGTATATTGGTCCTGGATCTGTTTTCCTCTTTTCTTTCTAAGCCTTATCCTCTTGCTGGTATCTGGTTTCTTGTTCTGACCATTTTTGAACAGATTTGCTACAAGTGGCTCCAGGACCTGTTCCTGTGCTACTTTTTGGTTTTTTGGTGCTGTGAGGTCAAAATATCCCAAATAAGGTAACCATGCCAGGGTTAACCCTGACAGGTTGACTGGAAAATCTGATAAAACTCCAGGTGAGGAAATGACTCTCCCACTGAGATGGTGAGCAGAAAGATAGAAGGGGTGTATATGGTCTCACATATATACCCAGTTATTGTCTTTCTTGGATTTGGCAGGTTTTTACCTAGGCTTGGGAGGATAAAAATGACATATAAACTTCTTAAGTCACCTGGTAATAATGAGGATGAGATTCTGGCCCCTGAAATAATTAGGATATGTCACTAAGTTCTACCTGAATGCTGGAAGGCACCTGACTTAAAGAAGTTTTTATTAAAAACCTGGGTGTGGGTGTGATGGGAGCCACATCTGGATCCATGGATCTGAATCCAATCTTGGATGTATTCACAGAGCTGGGAGAAATAGGACTAATTTTAGATCTAAAGGGGTGATCTTAATGTTTTGTTAAAACTGGTAGATGTTCAGGACTCTATATGATTTTTAGCACAGACAGAAGGTTTACTAGCAGGAAGATCAGAAGATAATTGTATCATTTTATTCACCTGGTATCTGATTAGCTGTTTATCTCTGTTGGAAAGGAAAGGGAATTCTGGGGAATATTTTTTATCCTTCACAATTTTAACAGGCACTTTGCCTCAAGAAAAAGCAAAGTTTTAGCATAGAAAGGTGGTAAACAGTTAAGGTTTGCTAAAACTATTTCAGGGGTGACCCTGAAAGTTGATGGTAAACAAAGATATAATGATTTGAAGACCAATAATTAATTTTGATAAGAGGAGTGCATATATCAGTCAATCTTATTGTTAAATATGTGTCGCAGCATCTTTGATTACTCCCTCTTGGGGAATTAACACCCCAAGTGAATCACCAAGCGGCTCACCGAGTGGTTCACTGCCCAGTCAATAAACTGGTGGCACCATTATAAGTTAACCATCTATGACAGGGATCACTCAATCCAAGTCCTAAATGGACACAACTTGATTAAGCCTCATGACTCAAGAGGAACATTACTCAGATAAGCCCCATGACCTCCATGACGTACATGGACAACATGTGGCTTGTCATGATACTATATAATATTCTATATTCATATTCAATAAAGTATCATTCTCTTCTTAATCTTCCCCTTTATTTTGTTTATTATACTTCCCAGAAGTATAAGCACAACAGTGGTAGCACAGGTAGGTTATCCATACCTACCCAACTCAAAGTAAAAATTCCTCCCAAGAAAAGAACCCAAGCAATGTCACTCCCTAACAGCTGGAGAGATTACAAAGTAGGACAAGACGTTCCCCCAGGCCTTGTCATCTACAATAACCTCCTTGTACCCATTGAACAGTACAACACTCTCAAAGCCCGCAGACTGTTCCCTACCACGCCAACCACAACAGTGCCTACGCAACCTGAGATACCTAATATTGTGTTTCAATGCTTACGTACCGCTGAGATTGGCGCCTTTGCAGGACTACGCCATGAGAATGCTTCTCTTTGGATCAACAGCACCAAGAGCAAGTTTGAACAAGTGGAGTACCCCCAAAGACTCTGGGTCAGCAAAATTGCCCTCTGTGTCACAGGGACTGCTTCATGCTTTGTTACCAAATGGCTTGTCCAACATCCTGACCAGAAGGAAAATTGAGAAGTGTTCAAGGCCGCATTCCTCAAAAAGTTCTCCATGAAGGACTCAGATGTGGTGATTATGACCAAACTTCAAACCTTAAAAATGACAGGAACCATTGAATAATACATTGCAGCATATGAAGGACTATGTGACTGTGCACCCAACACCATCAACTTTGATGAACCTGGACCACGCCTGGACTTCTACAATGGCCTTCCCACACACATTAGACGTCAATTTGACATGACCTGCTGCAAGAACCTCAATGATGTATTCCTAGAAATAAAACACACAGCTCAGAAGTCTGATGATCTACACGCCACCAACAAGCACAAGGAAAACCCTGCAGCTAAGAGAGAACCTTTCCTCAATAAGCAAAACAACCGAGCCAACAATACCCATCCTCAAAACGGGAATCACACTGCACAAGCCAGCCAGGCCAGCACCAAAGATACCAACAAGGAGGAAAAAGCTCAGGGGAGTGCTTAGGCAAGCTGCTCTCCCCCTCTTCACAAGACTTGTACAGAGAACAGGACGTGGACTTAATCACCATGATACAGGTTCCCTCCAGCAACCCTCTACTGTTTGCCACCCAAACTGGAAATAAACACCTTACCTATCCTTTCCGTTTTTGAAGATATCAGGGCACAGCACTATTTGACACTGGAGCCAATTGATCACTCATTAAAAAGAGTTTTTCAGATCTCATGAAGTTACCTATCATTTGAAGTAGCATCAAGAAAGTCATCATGGCGGACAACTGCAGTACACCAGTTACCCACAAGACAAAACCTTTCCAGGCCCAAATTGGAGACGTCCAAACAACAATTAGCGGTCCCATCATTCCAATCCCCAAATACAATATAATACTTGGATTAGATTGGATGAAAAAGACAACGCCTCACATCAACTGGGACAGTGCCACCCTCACTATCCAGCAAGGAAAAGTCCACCATCATGTGTACCTGACACATCTTGACACCCTCATGAGAGACCACATATTTGTAAAGATCATGGAAACGGAGAAAGAAACTGACATCAGCAAAATTAATTGGAGCACATGTACGTATGAAGTCATAAACTTCAAAAACACAGAAACTCAACACAAACAAAACCCAATCAGAAACCAGCTAGTCAATGAGTTTCCCTCTGTATTCCAAGAAACACTACCCAGGTTGCCCCCTAATTGGGGTCTACAACACAATATTGACCTAAAAGGTAGCATGCCTAAAGCACAACCCATCTACTGCCCCACACCACAAGAAAACAATACTCTGAAAGCTTACCTTGACAAAGCACTCAAGAAAGGCCTCATCAGACCCTCAAAATCACCCTTTGGTGCTGCTGTCTTCTTTGTGGCAAAGAAAGATGGAGGCCTCCACCTGGTCACAGACTACAGGGCCCTCAACAAGGTCACAATAAAGAACAGGTATCCCCTGCCTCTGAATGATGACCTTTTTGATGCCCTGGGGGTCCTAAATCTTCACAAAAATTGATTTGACAGCAGGATACTACCAAATTTGTGTGAAACCTGAAGACATTCTAAGGACCACATTTCAAACTAAATATGGGTCCTTTGAATGTATTGTCCTCAATTTTGGCATGAAAAACTCTCCCAGTACCTTTTTAACCTTCATGAATGAAGTATTCAAGGAACACATTGGGAAAAGAGCAATCATCTACCTGGACAACATAATCATTTACAGCCCTAACCTACAACAACACTGGGAAGACGTCTACCTGGTCCTCTGTACCCTGCAGGAAAACCAACTGATTGCCAAACTGTCCAAATGTGAGTTCTTTTTGACTGAACTTCCATTCCTTGGCCATATCATCAGCAAGGACAGTAGCAAGCTGTATCCAGACAAAATATGCGCTATAAAAGAGATGCCAGCCCCAAGGAACAAGAGCAAACTCCACACTTTCCTTGGAATGGTAGCCTATGTACGCAGATTCATCCCTGACTGGGGCGCTCTGATAGTTCCCTTGTCAGCCATCACTGGAAAAACAACCAAATTTGTCTGGACACCCTTACAAGATCAACATTTCTTCCAACTGAAAGAACACATGGTTACTGCCCCCATCCTACAATACCCAAACCATGAGGGTATCTAAAAGCTAGAAACCAACACCTCTGACTATGCCATAGGAGGAGTGCTCCGTATCCAAACGACCCAAAAGGACTTTTTCCCCGTGACATATGAATCAAGGAAGCTATTGGACAGCAAACAAAGATACCCCATACACAACAAGGAGTTGGTAGCCATCATACACTGCCTCATGAAATGGTGATGCTATCTGGAAGAGGCCCAGACGTTCAAAGTACTCACCAACCACAAGTTGTTGATATTCTTTAAAACACAACAACACCTGTTAAGAAGACAAGCCAAATGGATGAGTCTCATACAGACATACCCCATGAAAATTGAATACAAGCCAGGTAGAGAGATGCTTACTGCAGACGCCCTATCAAGGCTATACAATAAACACATCCTCTGCACTGATGGCAACCCTGACTGGCCCATGTTAATCATGGGGAATCTCCAGGAAGTATTTCCACCTGGAACATCAATGGACATACAAGAGAAAGTCCTCAAGAACAAACATCTGTTCAAAAACGTATATGGTACCCTCCATCAAATCCTTCCAAATGGTGACACTGTACCCTACGTTCTGTCAACACAAAAGATTGACACAATCCTCTGTTATCACAGAGACTTGGGACACACCCGTAGCAGAAACTTGCATGAATATCTCAAGACCCGTTACTGGTGGCCCAACATGCTAGATGATATCAGAGAAGTACTGAAACAATATGAAGTCTGTGAAAAGTATGCCCAAACCAAAGCTCCACCCAAGTCAGTAGTACCTGTATCCATCACACAATCCTTCAAGGTTTGGTTGTTGGATATTGTGGGACCTATGCCTGGTGAAAGCAAAGGAAAGAAGTACATCATCATTGCCATTGACTATGCAACCAGATGGCCCATAGCACAAGCCACAAAGGAGCACAAAGACAATGAAGTGAGAAGATTCATTGGCAAGGAAATCATAGCAAAGTTTGGAAAGCCTGACCTCTTAATCAAAGATGGGGGCACTGAACTCAAAGCTATTGACACCAACATCTATCTTGCCAAAAATGGAATAAAACACGTCACAGCCAGCTCATATCACCCACAAGCAAATGGACGCATAGAACAACTAAACGGCTCTTTAGTGGAAGCTCTTAGCAAGTTATCTGCCAATAATCCAAAAGCCTGGGTTGACATGCTACCAACCGCCCTTATGGTCTGCAGAACACAAGTCAACTGCAATACAGGCAAAAGCCCTTATGAACTTGTCTACGGTCAGAAACCCTCACTTGTCAGTACAACCACAAGACCACAACTTCCACTTCCAAAGAAGATACCAGACAGCAATGACCCAAAAGTACTACAATCCAGAAAGGACCAAGAAGCAATGGAACAACAAAGGGTTCAGCGGGAAGCAATCCCATTGCAACAAGAAAGGTTCCAAGTCAGAGACAAGATCTGGGTTGTCAATAACGACCAACATAAACTAGACCCAGGGTTACGCGGGCCAGGCATTGTCATGGAAGTGAAGCCCAATAACACCTGCCTCATAAAAGGGATTGGAGCTCAAACTGAACTGAAACATATGCATCATGACCGACTCTGTTTGTGTAAGGCAAGAGCAGCCCAACAAATTCAAGGCTTCCTGTACCTAACGCCAAACTGGACCAATATAAAGCCTGTATACCAGATACTCTTAAGAAGGTTCCCAAGGCTCCGCCTTCCAGCACCCCAGGGGGAGATGTCACAACATCTTTGATTACTCTCTCTTGGGGAATTAACGCCCCAAGTAAATCACCAAGCGGCTACTGAGTGGTTCACTGCCCAGTCAATAAACTGGTGACACCATTATTAGTTAACCATCTATGACAGGGATCACTCAATCCAGGCCCTAAATGAAACACAACTTGATTAAGCCTTGTGACTCAAGAGTAACATTACTCAGATAAGCCTCATGATCTCCATGACGTACATGGACAACATGTGGCTTGTCATAATACTATATAATATCCTATATTCATATCCAATAAAGTATCATTCTCTTCTTAATCCTCCCCTTTATTTAGTTTATTATACTTTCCAGAGGTATAAACTCAACAATAGAAAGGTGGTAAACAGTTAAGATTTGCTAAAACAATTTCAGGGATGACCCTGACAGTTGATGGTAAACAAAGACATAATGATTTGAAGACCAAAAATCAATCTTAATAAGAGGAGTGCATATATCAGTCAATCTTATTGTTAAATATGTTTAACTTGATAAACAATATATATCAAACTTTCAGCTGGCTAAAATAGAACTGGGTGTGTTTTCAAATGTTGATGATCCCTAAAAGAATCTCTATGGATCTGTAATAGATTGCTGGGCTCCCGTTTTAATATTACTTGAAAGTGATCTTCTTGTGAGTTTGCTTTATTTCTGATTTGAAATCCTGATTTTTAATAATTTTTCAGAGGTTGCAACTGAAATAAGTATTTTTCAGTGCTTGGATTGAGGAAAGACATCAGTTTAAAAAGGGATAGGGGAAAGATTGACCAAGATAATCTTTATTGAGAAGATATATGTTTCTATAATATAATGAGAAGGCTGCTGTGCTACCAAGAGAGAAGGGCAACAGTGGCAAAATTGACTATAGGGATGCAAAAGTGAGAATCTTTAAAAGGCCAAGTTGACACTTTTTAAATTTTCAAAATGGCTTTTTATAATAAAGTAATTACTTTCTCTTGACTTTTTTGGTTGAGAAAAGGAATTAAAAGTATTTTATATGGCCATAATAATTTTTATTTTCAGATATGCTGTTTTAATTTAATTTTGAAATTTCAAAATTGTTGACTTGGCCACTTTTAGATCCTTACTTTTGAATTCTCACTTTTGCATTCCTACAGTCAGTCTGGCCACTGTTGCCAGAAGAAGGTATATGTGGCATTTGATTGAGATAAGAATAGATAATGCTTGTCTTGAGAATTTTGTGATTGTTGTTGTAAATTGACATTGTGCCTTATTAGGAAATATGGGATCTGGCCATGTTGGTGGGATCAAGTGAGGCTATGTTGTTAGATCTAGTATGAGATGACTTGGTGAGTGCCTCCTGGGGGTTGTGAGACAAGTTGGCAACTAAGTTGTCCAATCTGGTTGCAACACAGAGTGCCCTCAGATCTATAAAATTCAAGAAAGCTTCCAATTTTACATCAGGAACCCACATTCCTGAAACATGTATCCCTTATTTTTTGATAAGTTTTATAATTGGGATTTGCAAATTTTCATTATTCAGAAAATTGGCAAGTTAAAGGATCGACTTTGGTAAATATTTTATTTTGATTCAGCTGAAAAGCTCACACTTCGGATTGTAAATCATGTATGTTGGATCTGGCAATCCCACATTTTGTCAAATATGTACTTTTAAAGTCTTGGTACCAATCAAACACCATTTCTATTAATTAAATTTATGTCAGTATCCTCACTTCGGTATTAAAAATTGTTTTAAGTATTTCCAAGATGGCTAAGTTTTGATACAAGAAACTAGATTTATGGATGTACTTTTTTCTATGTGATTTGGTGTGAGGAATTTTTACTTTAAAAATCACCATCCTTTGGATGAGATAGGATGTGGACTTGATCTCTACTTATTTAATACTTAATGGTTTCTTGAAATAATCCTTGGGCGTCTCAACATCAGGTTTCAGAAAGTACTGGATTTCGAATTAATTTTACGAGTTAACTAAATAACCCAACTTTATGCGTTAAATCAAACCATCAATTAGATTTCAGGAGTGATTCAATTTAGGCTTGCACCAAGCATTTGGATTCGTGTTTAAAAGTTTAGATTTGAAGCTGACATCTGGATGGGCAGAATTTGGGTTACGATAAGGTTTGAGGGGTCTGGTTTAATAAAATGCAGTCAAGAGAGAAGTGTACAGACGATATAAAATCTACATGAATTAATCTTTTTATGAAGACTCGAGGGGACAAGTTGGATTGATGTAATAAAAATTTATCGTTCGATTAAGTAGCAGTAAGCCAGAGAAGGAAGTAACGTAATGAAGACTTTGGATGAGAAGGAGAAAGGGCCTTGAATTTTCTCAAATAAACCCGACTCAATCCTTTTCTTGCCAACAACCAATTTAAACATGTCTGCTAAACCTGTTGCCGATGCTTCCAAGGATGCTCCTGTCGTTACTGACATCTCCAACTCCGACGTAATCCTTAAATACAATGCCGCCTCCACTATCGCCAAGAGTAACCCAAATTACTTGCTTGATTTAACAAGTTTTAGGTGCCATGGAAGCTGTTGTTCAAAAATGTACTCCAGGCACTAAGCTGATTGATATATGTTCTTTCGGTGACCAATTCATTCTGGACGAAACTTCCAAGGTCTTTAAAGGAAAGAAAATTGCCAAAGGTAAAATACTCTTTGGTAATGTCCCAACCGTTGCTAGGAATTGCCTTTCCCACTTGCATCTCCTTAAACCAGCTTTGCTCCCACGTCTCTCCCCTTTCTTCCGACCCCGAAGCAAATATCGAACTCAAGAAGGGCGACCTTGTTAAAATGTATAATAGACTCATCTTGACTTGCTTAAATTTTTTTTAGTGAGTTGGGTGCACAGATCGATGGCTTCCCAGGTGTTCTTGGTCACTCTTTTGTCGTGGGAGCTTCCAAGGTAAAAGCTATAAATTTTTTTTATTGATTAATCGATAGGAAGAGCCCGCCACTGGAAAGCACGCTGACGTTGTTCTGGCTGCACATCACTCTGTTGAAGCTGCAAGTCGTCTCCTTAGACCTGGAAACAAGGTATTTTTTTGTTTAAAGTTTTCTCACTTTTTAAGAATTTCCTTGTCACTGAAGCTGTCCAAAAAGTTTGTGAAGCTTATGGTACTAAGCCTGCCGAAGGGTCTCTCTCCTACCAGGTTGAGAAAGATATCCTTGAGGGTACCAAACAGATCATCTTCAACCCCAATGATCAACAGCGTCAGGGCTTCAAGTCTTGCGAGTTCGCTGCCAATGAAGTTTACTGTGTAGCTGTCTACGCTTCTTCAGGAGAGGGCAAAGTAACCCTTTATTGGTCGTGCACTGCTGACTTTTTTAGATGAAGGAAACATCCGTCAGGACCACCGTTTATAAGCGCACTGATTCTACTTACTCACTCAAGCTAAAGGCTGCCCGTGCTGTTCACAGCGCGATTAAACCATTTGGAAAGTTCCCATTCTCTCTCCGGTAAACCCTTATCACTAGATTTATCTTACCTTAAAAGCTCTCTAGCTGATGAAAAAACTGCTCGTATGGGAATCATTGAATGTGTCCGCAGCAGAGTTGTTTCAGCGTTTGACGTTACCAGCGAAAGTGCTGATGAAGTCATCGCCTCTTTCATGTATACTATTCTTGTTTTTGCCAACGGAAACACTGTTGCCACTTCTTTCCCAGTCGACTTGGAATCCTACAAGTCAGAGAAAAAGATTGAGGATGCCGAAATTCTTGATATTCTCCAGCAGGATGTCACTCGCAAGTCAAAGAAGTCCAAGAAGCCTAAAGCCGCTGAACAGTAAATATTACTTTGTACTGGCCAGGAAAACTTTTCAATAGACGGCCCCCTTGGTTTGTTTAACTAAACTTGTAACAGTAATGTTTATTTTGATTGTCTTAAGGTACTCAATTTATTTTGACGATATATCTACATAGATGAATGTGTTCACTTGAAAGTGCATTCTAATTATTAAATAATATCCTCATATAAAACCACTAATGTCAAATTTAAATATCATCCTTCGATGGCTTTAGGTATAAAGGTAGCTGATTCTCTTCTTCAATAATATTTTTTGATTCACACTATAAAACAGTTTCTCATCCATGGGATTGGACATTCCCTGATAAACATGATATCACATTCAACTCCTTTGGATCCAATTTAAAAATAGTTACAATGTAAGCTTAGTAACCAAGATAAATAAATTGCTCAATTTAAGCTTTTTTGATGTGACTTGTTTTTTTGTAGGTGCAAACCATTTTTATCACAGAACATGCAGCAGCTCTATCAGGATGTGATGTGCATTGTCTGTCACCTTGGAAAGCCAACCCTGTTCATCACATTTACAGCAAATGGTAATTGGGAAGAGATTAGACATGAGCTTGGCCCCATAAGAATCCTATGGACCGGCCCGATATTGTTGTCCAGGTGTTCCATATTAAGATCAAGGAGCTGATCTGGGATATGTGCCGTAAATTTTTTGGTCCCTACCTGGAGCACTTCTGTGTCATGAAATATCAGAAGTGGGGGCTTCCACATATGCACTGTGTTCTGTTTCTCCGCTCCACATACAATTTTTTATCCAGCCTCAGAACATTGACCAAGTGAGTTGGGTCAAGATCTCTCTTATGACTGTTACCCCTTATCACAACGAGCTTAGATGTTTGATTTTGAGCTATATGATTTATACCCTGTACAATCAAAATCAAGATGCATCCTTAATGCATGACTTTTTGACGGGCTGCTGCTGCTCAAAGTACTTCTCAAAGCAGTTTCAAAATGAACAGCCCTACCTGCTAATGAGTATCCAAACTATAGGTGTCACAGCTCCCAGAATGCACTTAGATCAGAGACTGTGACGGGACACAATAACATTGCAGTTAACAACAGCTAGGTTGTTCCATACTCTCCTGTCCTTATCTGAAAGTACAAGGCATACATAAATGTTGAAGCCTGCATGAACCTCCAAACAATCAAATACATTCTAAAGTACATTTCAAAGGAAGAGAATATGTATACAGCAATAATCAAGAGTCAGGCATCTTTGGCTGATATTGTGCACCAACATCCAGATGCTGTCAATAACAAGGTCTGCCAGCATCTTCATAGTCAATACATTGCCCCACCTAAGGCTGTCTGGGATCTGATGGAGTTCTACTATCACTCAATCTATCTTTCTATCATTCGCTTGGCTGTTTATGCTGAGAACTAACAGATGGTTTATTTTGCTTCTGGTGATGATTTCCTCCGCCAAGTAGAAAATTTTTCCAGAACAACTCTTATGGGGTGAATGCTTTATAATGCCAGAAATGAGGATGACTGTCATCTTTTATACTCAGATTTTCCTCAGCATTATACTTGGTATGCTACCACTCAAACCTGGAGACAGCGTCAGCAACATGCACAGTTTGGCCAGATGTATAATGTTAGCCTAAATTAAGGCGAGCGTTTCTTTATACGCCTTCTTTTAACTTTTCAATGTGGGTGTACGATCTTTGTGGACCTAAGGACTGTAAGCAAAGAATTACAAAAAAGAACATATCTCACCAACTGCCTGGCATGTGAGACTTTGCGTTTACTACAAAATGATGCATATTGGAGAATTGCCTTTCAGGAAACTGCCAAAACTCACATAGGCCACAGACAGCAGCTTCTTTTTTTACAGGGCCTTACATCTGAAGATATCACCAATGGTTTAAATATCTGAAATAAGTTTAGAGAGAGCTTTTGTGAGAACCTAGAGCACTAGCTGCAGTTTTTGATTGTCCCAGAGGGCCTTTCTGATTTCCATCTTGATTATAGGCTTTTTTAATTGCCTGTGAACTTTAAAAGTTTGGTCAAAGCTTAGAAGCTTATCATCTTTCAAACTATGCTCAAGGCTGAGAGAATCCCACAAACCCTATTCAGGACTTTAATTCTCCAGTTGAACTATATCAAGCTCTTCCAGCCCAACTTAATGCAAATCAAAGGGCAGTATTTACCTAAATTACTGAGCAGATTACCCGGGACCCTACCCACACACTTCTTCCTTCAAGGCTCCGGAGGTACTAGAAAGACATTTTTTACCAAGCTCTGACTGCTCATTGCCATGACCAGAGTATGCATGTCATCTGTGTTGCTTCAACTGGCTTAGCTGCCAGCTTTTTGCCAATGAGCCGGACTGCTCATTCAACTTTCAAGGTGCCTCTGAACCTAGATAAGAACTCTGTTTGCAACATTGGATATTAATCTCAGCTGGCTACCCAGTTACATCAGGCATCCTTACTTATATGAGATAAAGCTCTCATGCAACATAAAAATGTTGTGCTGGCTATTAAGCGTACTCTTTAAGATGTTTACAACAATAAGGCTGTTTTTGGTGGACTTCCAGTGGTTTTTGGGGGTGACTTTAAACAGACTCTTCTGGTGATCTGCCATGATGGTCATGCTCAGCAGGTTGAAACTTTCATCCAGCAGTCTAGAATTTGGCCTTACCTTCAGATTTTGTTTCTGAATCAGAACATGCGCTTATATCAGACTGAAGAGAATGTAATTTACGCCAGGTATCTGAAAGACTTATCCCTTATTCTTTGGCTTTATGAATTGATAAATTTACTCCTGCTATTACTAAGGTTGCTAGATCTGAGCAGCTGATCCAGGCTATCTATTCTTCTAAACAGCTTCAAGCCCTAACTTTTAATAATGTGGCTGTATTTTTTAAAGGCTGAGCCATCTTAACTATCACCAACCGTCAAGTTGTCAAGTTTAACTTAGAATCCTTGACACTTGCCCTGGAGCTTTCTGCATCTATAATGCTGAGAACTGTGCTGACCCAGGGGAAGGTGATGATGCTGATTTGGTTACTGCTGGGGTTATGCAGACTCTTACTTGCAGCAGCTTATCTCTATCTCATCTCATCCTGAAGGTGGGTGTTCCAGTGATAATTTTTCAAAATATTTATGCCTTTGAAAGTCTTTGCAATGGTGCAATAGCCATAGTTTCAACTTCTTTTCAAAATATAATTTAAGTTACAGTTTTATCTGGGGTCTATCAGGGCCGCCATTGTCTTATTCTCCACCTTACAATGGTTAAGGAGGAAGAGTTTCATTTCACTCTACAGTGCTGGCAGTTTTCAATCTGCCTAGGATTTGCCATGACAGTCAACAAATATCAAGGTCAGTTTTAAGCCATGTGAGCATTGATCTCACTCATGACCCCTTTTCTCATAGTTAGCTCTATGTTGCTCCTTCTTGTACTACTGATGTACAAGGCATTGTAGCCTTAATTGATCCTAATCATAATCACGGTCAGACCCAAAATGTTGTCTATTCAGAAGTTTTTCTCCACCAAGCCTCTCAGCCTGCGTGAGTCTTTAAATATCTTTTTTAGCACAATAAACTTTTCTTTACACACAATATCAATAAATGCTGAAAATTTTTCTTCATCTTAAAGTTATAACACTAAACATTTAAAATGCTATTAAAAAGCAACTATTAACGTTTATACCACAGACAATCTATAAACAAGAAACACATACCAACTAGCTGCTGTAAAAGAGTGAAACTGAGTGTAGCCTAGCTTTACTCCTTTAGCAGCCTGTCTGAAATACCTTTTCTTTTACCAGTTAGAGTATAATATGAGAATTTTAAATGAACAATTATTTTTAAAAACATTTTTTCTAGGATATCAGGACACGTACCCAGAAAAATGCTGTAAAAGAGCAAAGCAGGTGTAGCTCAGCTTTGTTTTTTAGCATTCTGCCCGCCACACCACACTTGTAATTGATCTTAGTGTGTCTGCTATCTAAAAAAACTAAATAATTATGCTTAAAACTTTTTATAACTAAACAAACCAGATACTTTCAAACAATTCTTGTTAGTTTTAAGCTATTCACCCTTTGGCATGACCGTTCATAACCCTTGCCATTGGCTTTGCCACCACAGTCTCAATTTTTTAAACTCTGGAGGAATTTTGAAATTCTTTTGAATGGAGTTGTATATAATCCATCTTATCTTCCCACACATTGTTTTTTATTGCTGTTAGTACCAAAATCCCAGAATCTTTTTTTTAAAACATCATCACACCTCACACTTTTTATTTTAAAGACTGGATTGATTACAGTAGTTTTTAAACCTGTTGAGATAAACATATATTAGTCAGTTTAGAACACATGAGTTCAGTCACAAAACAAATTTCAACTGAAACCAGTTGAAGGTCAATTTACTTAATAAAGCTTTCATTTATCTATAGCCAGAAAAACAAAAACAGTCAATCATACAACAAAAATAAAGTCAAATACTGAATTCTGAAAATGAGATAGCAAACAGATGAAACTCAAATTCAAAATGCACACAATCTAGTCACTCCTTGAAGCATTCTATATCAAATTTGATTATGAGTGTGTGGAAAATATGATACAAACAGAGAACACATATGATTTAGTCACAAAAGTGATGAGCTCAAACACAAAACAACTCATTTTTTTTAAAAAAAATATTGATTATTTTTGGGACTCAAATTGGAAATAGTGAATTTCAGAAGTGAATCCACCAAAATCTATTCAAGAAACTACAACATTATTTTCAATGTACATGCTTTCAAATTTGGACATTTATGTCTGAGAGAATGTCTCAAAAAAGAGCATTCATTTAAATAATATTAGTTTTCTAGAAATACTTTGCTTTTCTGTTTTAATAAAAATTTGATTGTTTTTTACAATGAGTTTTACCAGCAAAGATAACTTTGGCATCATCAAAAAGCAGTACCAGGAGCTACTCCAAGCTCAGACTGTTGATCAAGGGAGTGCAACCATCACGTTTCCTGTGTACACCTAATTTAATGCAAGTTGTGAAGAGAGTGAGTTGTATGTGTTGCCAGCCCCATCCATGAGTGGCTTTTCTGATAGCTAGTATGGTGCTCCCCAAGACCAGGCCCAACCTGCGCCTGTTCCATATTCTGGAGACTGTGCAACTGTGGCCCCCTCTATTCCTATCCAATAATTGCCCAAGAATTCAGGTCAAGTAAACCTTGCCCTGTCTAATCTGGGTCCCCTTATTCCTGAAGCCCACCAAAAACATCAAATCATAACCAATGAGGTGATAGAGAAGATTGTGAGCCTAAAGCAGAGTGGTGTAACTTTTGTAGAAATTGCCACTTGGCTTCAATTTACCAAGGCAGTGATCAAGTGGGAATTCTGGGCCCTTTTGAAAAGAGGTGGAACCAAGCTGGCCAAGAAGCCAAAGAAGCAGGCCAACTCCCAGATCAAGGAGGTGTATCCTCTAATGCTTGCCCTACTCTAGCAGGATCCTTACCTTTGATTAACTGAGATCTGCTGCTTACTTGAGCTCCAAGGCATTTTAATTGCTAGCTGCACTGTGCAGCTCTGCATGCATGGGCTTGTTGTTGGCATTCTGATTCTAACAAATTGGCCGGGGGATGAATGAGATGATGGCTCTGATTTTCCCTATGACCCTGTGATTGGTACCATCATTACCTGCTGCTTGTCCTCAATTTCATACAATGCCATATTTATATCCTATTATAAATTTTCATTGAAATTCCATGATTATGGTTTTTTGGGAAAAAAGAATGCCCCCAAGGGTAAAATGAAGAAACTAGAGGGGATTTTGATTGGTGCGTTCCTTGCAGCATCCCCAAAAGGGACTGTATTTTACTGGACTATAACCAGTTACACCAATGGTTACTGGTACAGGAAATCCCTCTCCAACCTTCTAGCCACCTGAATCTTGGCCAACTCAAAATTCTGAATCTTCCTGAGTCATCAAATGGAGTGCACTGAGGTGGTTTCCAAAAAATTCAAGCAGACAGCCATGATGTCTCAATTTTCCCTGCTGGGCATGCTGATATTCACCTGGGGGATGCACTGTTCTTTAACATTGGGGACATCATCTGTGAGCGCAACCTTGTAACCTTCAGCTAGGTAATTAGTAAAGCCAACAACCACACTGTGCTATTTCTCCATCAGAAGGTTGATGACATGTTCACAAAGATGGCCCTGAATGCTAACAGCAGCAGCAGCCAATCACCAAAGGATTCCCAGCTACCCTCTTGCAATTTCCCGGTGTACAAGCCAATAAATGTCCTCCCTGAGTCTGAAATTTGATATCATGCATCATGAATTCCTCCAAGCCGCTCAAGGCACTCAATTGCCACAGGGTCCTCCAGCCGCCCTAGTCCCCATACAATCCTCCCAGGTGACCAGCACCAACCCCCCAGCCAATCAAGTCCTCCCCCCACAATCCAGCCCATCAACCAGTTTGCTCTGCCCAATCCATTTCACCCAATAAAACTCACCCCCCAATAATTTTTATTGTATAATATATATTGGTTTAACTTTTAATTATTTTTTCATTTTTATAATATATATTTCACATTTAACTACAGTAATGATTGATTTTTATCATGTCACAAGTTAAATTTGACTGCTTTAATATGTATTAATTCTATTGTTTTCTATTATAACTTAAATATTTTTGAAGTGCTATAATAAAACAAATCTAAAAACTACAAATGCTACAGACCAGCCAATCAGAATGGGTGTACACTTGTGCTGTCTTTGTGCTTGAATAAGACCAGACACGCCTCAGTTATTGCACCCAGTTTAATTTAATGAAATAAGTCTGTTGAAAATAAGATATTTCTTTGTTTGCAAATTGGCATGTCAACTTGTGATTAATCTAGCACCCAGCCTCTGGGTTCTCTGTTGCTAGATTGATCACAAGTTGACATGCCAATTTTCAAACAGAGACATGTCCTATTTTCAACAGGCTTATTTCATTAAGTTAAACTGGGTGCAATAACTGAGGCATGTCTGGTCTGATCCAAGCACAAAGACAGCACAAGTGTACACCCATTCTGATTGGCTGGTCTGTAGCATTTGTAGTTTTTAGATTTGTTTTATTATAGCACTTCAAAAATATTAAAGTTATAATAGAAAATAATAGAATTAATAAAAATAATCCCTCTCACCACATATACTCACTGAACTGTATGATCTACATATAACCCCTGAGTGTGATTATTTTTTTTAATAAATTTGTACTCCACACATAATTAGCATATCAAGTTAAGAACAAATTATATTGTACTTGAAAAAACATGTACATGAACAAAATATGTTGTTCATGATACTAAGAATGGGTTGGTTTACACACTCTGAATATATGATCTACATATAACCTGTGGAAGTGGCTATCTTTTAATAAATGTGTACTTTGGGATGAAATTAGCATACTGATTTGAGACAAATCATGTTGTACTCAGAAAAAACATGTAAATGACAAAAAATGCTGTTCATGATACTAAGAATGGGTTGGTATATACAATAAATATACATAATATCAATATTGCTGCAACATCTTTGATTACTCCCTCTTTGGGAATTAACGTCCCAATTAGTTCACCAAATGGCTCACCAACTGATCAATAAGTTAGTGGCACTGCTATCATTCAGCCATCTATCACAAGAATCAAACAATACAGATCCTAAAAGGAACACAACTTGAGTAAGCCTTGTGACTTAAGAGGAACATTACTCAGATAAGTCCTATGACCTCCATGACATACATGGACAGTATGTGGCTTTCCATGATACTATATATTAACCTATATTCATATCCAATAAAGTATCATTCTCTTCTTAATTTTTCTCTTTATCTTGTTTATTATACTTTCCAGAAGTATATACTTGAGAATATCAAATGAATAGTCTTACTTAAAGCTTATAAAAAATTAATAATTAAAATCAGATAGATTTATTAAATCTCTATTAGATACAATAGAATAGATACAGTTTATTGGGATGTTTTTATTGGTATAAAATGGGTTAGGGTAAGAACAAGGAAAACATGTCATAATTGGAGGCAATGATCAAGGAGTTAGACGCAGCAGTAGCTAAAATCAAGGAGGTAAATCAAAAGGTGAAGGACATTCTCAAGGAGGTGGTGTTAGAAGGTGACAAACTGAACAAACTTACCAGGAAGACCGTGAAGAATGAGATACCCAATACTAATGAAAAACTTGCAACAAGGCTCCTTAATGTTCAGAAAGATGTTCTTGCCAACCTACAGTTCAAGCCACAGGGGTTCACAACTGCAGAGGCATGATCAAAGGATCCTGAGATATTTGAGCAACTAAAAATAAAAAGAAACCAGAACTAACAGAAGACCAGCAAATAACTAGTGAAAAATCCTGTGAAGCAGCCCCTGTCAAAGAGGCAATAGGCAAAGATATAAAAGAAGGTAAAAAATAAAACATCAAATAAGTAAAAAGATTTTACTAACTTTTTTATTTATAGAAGAGAACAAAGGAGTAGTCCACCAATACCTAAAACCCTACATATCCCAAACCTTTTACAGCAACTACGCTCCTCACATAGGGCATCAGCTGGTCCTGACACCAGCTGCCTGCTCCAAAATGATTAAAAATAGAAACAAATTACCCTATGCATTTAGAACAACTTGCAAATCTCCAACCCACACAAGATAACACTGAATGGTGGGTCTTGGCTTTGGCTGCGGCCCCTAACCTGCACCTCAACCAGTATGTTCTGCTCCCAAAATTCTGCAAGCTCTTTTTCCTCCTTGTCTGGGAATTCATCAACTCAATGCCATACCAAAACTTACCCAAAATATAGAGAGAACAAGGAGAAGTCTGTTTCTGTTTCCCAACCAAATACACAATATCCCACGTCCTAAAAACTTTTAAAGAAAAAGTAACCTCCCTTACCTTTAGTTTGTCTGCCATCCTTCCTGATGTTGTGGGCCTCCTTAGAGAATTCAGGGCCTCCTGGTGCTCTAACCAGACTAAGATACCACCAACCATGGAAAAAATCTTCTACCACATCCCATAAAAATAAAATAAGTACCCTATACAATAAATTTTGTGAGTTATCAGTCCTGTTTGTGGGGCAGAGACTTCACTTAAATTTTTACCTAGGTCTTGTTGTAATGATGGGGATTTAAGCAGAAGAACACACCCCTCTGATGTAATAATAAAGCTGGGTGAAATTAGACATTTACTAGATGTGAAAAAATTGCCCCTGGGTACAACTCAATTGAGCATGTTATTCAGGATGCAGTTATTCTTGCCACCACATATGAGATGGCAGCTCAATCTGAAAAAATCCTCCTGGTCAATTGTATCACAGTGCTCCCATACTCAAGATGCCACAATCTATATAGTACAGGAGAAATTTCAACATACACTTTTTCAATAGGAATTTCTAGTTTATTTCAACTTCAAGTCCTGGAATTCTGCCACTCATACCCCCAATAAAGCTCTAAACCCAAACTAAAATTTTAATTTATATATATATAACTATTTAAAATCTACTCTAATTAAGCCATTTATATTCAAAAAATTGTTGGGTATATACTTCTGGGAAGTATAATAAACAAGATAAAGGGAAAAATTAAGAAGAGAATGATACTTTATTGGATATGAATATAGGATAATATATAGTATCATGGAAAGCCACATACTGTTCATGTGCGTCATGGAAGTCATGTGGCTTATCTGAGTAATGTTTCTCTTAAGTCACAAGGCTTGTTCAAGTTGTGTTCTACTTAGGATCTGGATTGTTTGATTCCTGTGATAGATGGCTGAATGATAGCAGCGTCACTGACTTAATGATTAGTTGGGGAATCATTTGGTAAGTCACTTGAGGCATTATTTCCCCAAGAGGGAGTAATTGAGGAAGTTACAGCATCTCCCCCTGGGGTATTGAAAGGTGAAACCTTTGGAATTTTCTTGAGAGTGTCAGGGATACAGGCTTGGTATTGATCTAGTTTGGAGTTGGGTACAGGGAGCCTGGAATTACGTTGAGCTTGTCTTGCTTTGCACAGGCAGAGGTGGTTATGGTGCATGCGTTTTAGTTTTGTTTGAGAGCCAATTCCTTTGATGAGGTAAGTATTTTTGGGCTTGACCTCCATGATAATGCCTGGCCCACATAACCCTGGATTCAACTTATGCTGATTGTGGTTGAAAACCCAGATCTTGTCCTCAACTTGTAATCTTTCTTGTTGTAGTGGGATTTACTCTCTTTTGACTCTTTTCTGTTCCATGTCTTCTTGGTCTTTTCTAGAGCGCTGTACATCAGGATCACTGCTGTCTGACACCTTCTTAGGTAAAGGTAAATGTGGTCCTGTGGTAGTACTAACAAGGGCAGGCTTTTGCCCATAGACAAGTTCATATGGGCTTTTGCCTATGTTACAATTGACTTGTGTTCTACATACCATGAGTGTTGTTGGCAACATGTTGACCCAGGTTTTTGTATTGTTAGCAGATAGCTTACTGAGGGCTTTCACTAGCAAGCCATTTAGTTATTCTACTCTTCTATTTTCTTGCGGGTGATAGGGGCTGGATATGGTGTGTTTTATTCCATTCTTGGCAAGATAGATATTGGTGTTGGTGGCTTTAACTTCAGTCCCTCTGTCTGTGATCAGGAGGTCAGGTTTTCCAAACTTAGCTATGATATCTTTGCCAATAAATTGTCTTACATCATTGCATTTGTGTTCTTTTATAGCTTGTGCTACAGGCCACCTAGTCACATAATCAATAGCTGTTATGATGTATTTTTTGACTTTCTTTTTACCAGGCATTGACCCCAGAATATCCAGTGACAGCACCTTGAAGGGATGTGTGATTGTCACTGGTAGCACTGACTTGGACAGTGCCTTGGATTGAAAATATTTTTCACAGACTTTGCACTGCTCCAGTACCTCCTTGATATCATTCATCATGTTGGGCCACCAGTAGCGCGTCTTTAGATATTCATGCAAGTTCCTGCTACGGGTGTGTCCCAGATCTCTGTGATATTGGAGGATTGTGTCAATCTTTTGTGTTGGCAGAAAGTAGAGTATGGTGTCAACACTTGGAAGTATTTGGTGTAGCGTACCATATACATTTTTTAACAGATATTTGTTCTTGAAGACTTTCTCTTGGATGTCCATTGGTGTGCCAGGTGAGAACCCTTCTTGGAGGTTCCCCATGATTAACATTGGCTAATTGGGGTCCCCATCAGTGCGTAGGACATGTTTATTGTATAGCCTTGATAAGGCATCTGCAGTAAGCATTTTCTTGCCTGGTTTGTATTCAATTATCATGGGGTACCTTGGTATGAAGCTCATTTGTTCCGCTTGTCTTCTTGATAGGTGTTGTTGAGTTTTGAAGAATATCAATGACTTGTGGTTGGTTAGCACTTTGAATATTTGTGCACCTTCCAGGTAACATTGCCATTTCATGAGGTAGTGCACAATAGCTACCAGTTCCTTGTCATGTATAGGATATCTTTGCTCACCATCAGACAGTTTTATTGATTCATATGCTACAGGGAGGAAGTCCTTTTCTGCAGTTTGAATTTAGAGTACTCCTCCTATAGCGTAATTGAATGTGTCAGTTTCTAGTTTGTATACTCCCTCACAATTTGGATACTGGAGGATAGGGTCAGTGGCCATGCACTCTTTTAGTTTTTGGAAATGTTGGTCTCTTAGCGGTTTACATACAAATCTGGTTGTTTTGCCTATGATTGTATAAAGATGGCAGTCAAGGGATCCCAGTTGGGGATGAACCTTCTGACATAGGCTACCATGCCTAGGAATGTACAATGTTCACTCTTATTCCACGGTGCTGACATGTTAATTATGATACATATATTTTCTGGATCTGGTTTGATTCCTTTATTGCTGATAATGTGACCAAGGAATGGAATTTCAGATGAGAAAAGTTGCACTTTGAAGGTTTGGCAATAAGTTGGTTTTCTTTGAGGGTTCAAAGGACCAGGTGGATATCTTTCCAGTGTTGTGTTACAGTTGGATTGTATATGATTGTATTGTCTAGGTAGATGGTTGCTCTTTTTTCCAATGTGTTCCTTGAAGACCTTGTTCATGAAGATCACAAAGGTGATGGGAGAATTTGTCATACTGAAATTGAGAACCACACATTCAAAGGACCTATACTTGGTTCTGAATGCAGTCTTTGGTATATCTTCAGATTTCATGCAAATTTGGCGATAGCCTGCTGTTAAGTCAATTTTTGTGACAACTTGGGACCCCCCAGGGCGTCAAAAAGGTCATCAATCAGGGGCAGGGGATACCTGTTATTAATTGTGACCTTGTTGAGCGCTCTGTAGTCTGTGACTAGGCAGAGTCCTCCATCTTTCTTTACTACAAAGAAGACAGCGGCTCCAAAAGGCAATTTTGAAGGTCAAATGAGGCCTTTCTCAAAGGCTTTATCAAGATAGGCTTTTAAAGCATCGTCTTCTTGAGGTGTGAGACATTAAATAAGGCGTGCCTTTGGTACACTTCCTTTGAGGTTGATTTTGTGTTATATGCCCCAATCAGGCAGTAGGCCTGGTAAAGTTTCTTGGAAGATGAAAGGGAATTCAATGACTAGCTGTTCTTGGATGTGGTCCTCTTCATGTTGAGTTTCTGTGTTTTTGAAGTTTATGACTTCATACGTACATGTGCTCCAATTGATTTTGCTGATGTCAGTTTCTTTCTCTGTTTCCATGATTTTCACAAATAAATGGTATCTCATAAGCGTATTAAGGTGGGTTGGGTAAACATGGCAATGTACCTCTCCTTGTTGTATGGTGAGGGTAGCACTATCCCAGTCAATGTGAGGTTTGGTCTTTCTCATCCAGTCCAGGCAAAGTATAGCATCATACTTGAGGATTGGCATAATTAGGCTACTAAGCGTAGTCTGCATGTCTCTGATTTGGGCATGGAAAGGTTTTGCTTCCTTGGTGACTGGTGTGCTCCTATTGTCTGCCATGATAACTCTTTTGATGTTGCTTTGGACTGTGGGTAGTTTCATGAGGTTGGAAAATTTCTTGTCAACAGGGGATTGGTCTGCTCTAGTATCAAATAGTACTGTGCCCTGATATCTGCAAAAGCAGAAAGGATAAGTGAGGAGTTTATTTCCAGTTTGGGCGGCAAACAGTAGAGGATTGCTGGAGGGTAATTGGATCATGGTGATTGAGTCCACATATTGGTCCCTATAAAAGTCTTGTAGAGTGGGGGAGGGCAGCTTGCCTAATTACTCCTCTGAGCTTTTCTCTCCTTGTTGGTGTCCTCAGTGCTTGCTTGGTTAGCTTGAGCAGTGTGGCTCCCATTTCAAGGATGGTTATTATTAGCTCGGTTCTTCTGCTTGTTGGGTCAAGGGTCTTTTCTTGGTGTAGGACTCTCTTTTTGCTTGTTTGTTGCATTCAGGTTGTCAGAATTTTGCACTGCACGCTTTCCCTCAAGAAATGCATCCTGGAGGTTCTTACAGCAGGTCATGTCAAACTGACATCTAATATGTGTGGGGAGACCATTGTAGAAGTCCAGTTGTGGTCTGGCATTGTCAAAGTTAATAGTGTTGGGAGCCCGTTCATGTAGGTCTTCATACACTGCAATGTACTCTTCAATTGTTCCAGTCATTTTAAAAGTTTTGAGTTCTGTCATGATCACCACGTTTGAATCTTTCATGACAAATCTCTTGAGAAAGGCGTCTTTGAACATATCCCAGTCTTTTCAGTACTCAGGATGTTGATTGAGCCATTTTCTTACAAAGAGTGCGGCAGCCCCAGTGACACAAAGGGATATCTCACTGGCCCAGAGTCTGTGGGGGTAGCCCACTTATGTAAAATTTCTTTGAGTGCTTTGAATCCAGAGATTGGTGTTCTCCCAACGTAATCCTGCAAAGGTCCCAATCTCTGCTGAGTGTAAACGTTGAAATACAATATTGGGTATCTCAGTTGTCTGCAAGGTTAGAGTTGGAGGCAGTTTCAGGAGCTTACAGGTGTTGAGAAGGTTGAACTTTTTGGTAGGGACAAGGATGTTGTTGAAGACAACAAATCCTGTAGGGATGTCCTGTCCTTCTTTGTAGTCTCTCCAACCTGCGGGAAGTGCCATTTGCTGGATTCTTTTCTTGGGAGGAATTTTTCCTTTAAGTTGCGTAGGTGTGGATAACTTACCTGTGCTACCACTGTTGAGTATATACTTCTGGGAAGTATAATAAACAAGATAAAGGGGAAAATTAAGAAAAGAACAATACTTTATTGAATATGAATATAGGATAATATATAGTATCATGACAAGCCACATGCCGTCCATGTACGTCATAGAGGTCATGGGGCTTATCTGAGTAATGTTCCTCTTGAGTCACAAGGCTTAATCAAGTTGTGTTTCATTTAGGACCTGGATTGAGTGATCCCTGTCATAGATGGTTAACTGATAATGGTGCCACCAGTTTATTGACTGGACGGTGAACCATTCAGTGAGCTGTTTGGTGATTTACTTGAGGTGTTAATTCCCAGAGAGGGAGTAATCAAAGATGTTACAACAATAATATATATATATATATTGTGTGTTATTCATCCATTCAATTGGTGTAAAGCCCAGCTGTAAATACAAAGCAGAACTTACTTTCTATAATTAATGTGGGAAAATAGATAACAAGATTGGTTTGAACTTCAATGATAGCTTAGCTATCAACTAGTCAAATTTCATTTATTTATAAGTGAAAGGTATTGAGGCAAGATTGTGTAGGAATAGTGGGTGCAGAGAGTGTATTTGATGAATGTCAAATGAAGTTGTTACTTGTTACTTTCATAGTCCTGTACTCTACTCACATTTGCTTGTGATCTGGGTTCTCAACAAGTGTTCACTACTTAATAATAAAGATTTGAAATGACAAGGGCTTTCCAATGTGGGTTTGGACATGCAGATCTAATTCATATTTGCCGATATACAGTTGCATACATGACATGACATTATTTTCATGCAACCAGTTATTAATGCGGGAAGTTTGTTTCATCTTAATTTTGCTTGTGATTGGGGTTCTTGACAAGTTGCTATAGCTTTAGGGAAAGTTGATAGGCTTGGCAAGACCTTTTGAATTCAAGTTTATGAATCAATTTTCATTCTGTACTCAATGAGTTACGCTTGCATGAATAGGAACATCTATGCATTAATCTATTCATGCAAAATGCATGAATACTCATCTTTGAGTAAATCATGATCT
This sequence comes from Entomophthora muscae, assembly GCA_014839935.2. Taxonomy (NCBI): domain Eukaryota; kingdom Fungi; phylum Entomophthoromycota; class Entomophthoromycetes; order Entomophthorales; family Entomophthoraceae; genus Entomophthora; species Entomophthora muscae. The sequence continues at coordinate 351,817 of QTSX02002155.1, forward strand.
TACTACTACCTGGCCCAGATATTGGATAATTCCCAATTTCTATTGGCCAGGTGATTTATGTCAGGATAATCCTGACAATTGGCTTTGCTTTGTTAATTTTTATTATACCTGACAGTATACACGTAGAATCACATAAATGAAGTCAATACAAATTAAAATAAATAAAAAACAGATATTAAAAAATAAAATGCAAAAAAACATTCAGAATAGCTAAGCTTCTAATTGATTGGCTGCTTGAAAAAGCACGCAGGAAGAAAAAAATTAGTGTGGCTATAAAATTTAGCCACAGTTTCAGTTGGGAGGGTATGGACATCAACCTGCAGAAAATTTAACAAATCTTTGGGCCCAGGTGGCACCCCTTTCTTGACCACCCGCTTGAACCACCCAAAGACCTCTTTGATTGGGTTGAGGTATGGGAAATAGGAGGGGAGGAATAGCAGTCACAAATTGGATATGGACAATTATTGGGATCCAATTTCCACATCAGTCTCAATCACTTGAAATTCTGCAAGAATATCTGCCACCTTATGGAGTCTGACGTTATCTAGCACAATGACATTGGTGAAGCCCAGGCTTGTGCGCCTCAGGCACTCCTGAACCAATTGGAGAAATTCCAGAAAGGTCTCATTATTATGAGGACCCTTGATCATCTGGTAGAGCTCTATGTCAAGGGGACCAAGAAGGGCTACCATTGAGTAGGCAATAGACCAGACAGCCGCACGCTGGGACATGCTGTTCTTTTTGCCTTTGAGGATGCAGCCATACTTGTTTCTCATGGAGGACACAAAAGAGGACTTTTCAATGTAATAGAACTTTACTTTCCCCTTCTTATTTAGCACGGTGTATGTCTTGGCATATTTATGGCAGTAGACAATGTTATTGGGGCTGTTCTAATTGTATGGAGAAACTCCAAGTTTTTTCCAAGAGAATTATAAACTCTTGACAGTGCAGTAGCAAGTGGAAACCAAAGCCTCAATTCCAAAAGTGAACTCAACCATTGACCAAATATTTTCTAGTTCAAGATGACAGTTCTGCTTGATCCACTATCAGATGGCCCATAGATGTTCCTTGACCAATAGGACTGGTTTGCGCTTGGATTTCTCTGAAAGTAGAGTAGCACCTGTTCTCAGGTAGGTTTTATGGAGCCTATGTGAGTATTTTTTCTGAGATCCTGACAACGGCTGCAGCCTTCCTGTAGTCAGTTGTCTCCTCCATGAGTCTCATGAAGGTCTAACAGGTGGAATTGGGGATGATGTGGTACTTGGACTTTTTGGAAGTAGGGATTGACTCATTGGGCTTGGCCACAACACAGGGCATAGGCACCTGACTATAGAACATAACAACCTTTTTGAGCACCTTCTGCCTACCAGTGGTTTGGAAGTACTTGGGCTCATCAACATCTTCTTGGTTTCTGTCACTCACATAGGGCTTGTAGCTAGTGTCAAGGACAGACTTCACCTTCTCCAGAATGGTGGCTGGAACACCATTGTGGCAGTATACTTGGTTGTATACAAAGGACACTTTCTTGGTAGTGATGCCATTTACCATTTTGGTAGTGGTGACCTTAGTGTATTTTTGGATGAGCTTTTGGACCCTGGGATTGATACTCCATGCCCTTTCACCTTGAACTAATTGAGCTGGTTGTGTCAGTGCAACCCTACTATTGAACTCTCCTCCCCTGTCTCCTTCCTGAGTAGGCACTTGCATTGCACTAACTCAATTTTTTGACCTACAAGGGCGTCCACATCTGCAGCGTACTCCTTTGGCTCTGTTGTTGTGAAGCTTTCATTTTGGTATAAAAATAAATTAAAATTAAAATTGGTTTATCTATATAATTTGTTTATTATAAATTTTATCACCCCATATATAGTAGCATGAAAGCTTGTATTCACTACCGTTTATTTCAAATTAGGTTTTAGATTTAGATTTATTATTTTTGGTTGTAAATGTGCACTGTTACTTGTAGATTTTGATAAATTTGATCTTTTTATTATTTTGAATCCCAAAACAGATACTCATAATATTTAGTTTCTTTTTGTATTCTAGATTGCATTCTTAATTAGGACAAGTTAATAGCAGTATTATAGATTCATTCATTTGTTTTAATATTTGATATTTTTGTTGTATGTTTCAGTTGCTATTTGGGTTTGTTGTTGGATCAAATTTATAACTTTTGTGACTGAGTTTCATGCGCTCACAAAAAACATAGTAAATATAGTAGTTGCGTTCTGTGACTGAAACTTGTGTGTTCTAGTGTTTGGTACACTTGTTGCTGAATTGTTAAGCATTTGTCCCTGGTTTGAATAGGTTGTTTTGTGACTGGACATTTACGCCTAATAGCGCTCATTTTCTGTGAAATTATCTTCTATTTAGATCTACCAAGTTGAAATTTGTTTTGTGACTGAATCTATGAGTTATAAACTGACTAATATACCCTTTTCTCAACAGGTTTAAAGACTACAGTAGGTTCCTAACTCATTAAATCCAAAGGTTTGAAACCTTTATTGATTCTGATCTCAAATTCAACACCAATTTCAAAAATATACATGATACATTGGTTATTCAAGTCTTCACTGATAAAGCAAAGAAGATCACTAAAATAAAAGTCAACAAGAGATCCTCTACAGGAATCCTGGTCTTTAGGAGGTTTATCAAGTATCCCCAAATTCAGAATCTCTTTAAGAGAGGGGAATCTGACTACAGAGATGATGTATAGCTGTGTATTCCAAAATATACCAGAGAGAGTTAGGTTGAACCACAAGAGGAATTCTGGAGAGTTTAACATAAGACAGATGGAGTTGGGTAAACCATACTTGTACCAGGTGAGATATACACATATATGTGAGATGAGGGATCTGGATTGCAGAACTCTACACTGGCATGAGTACAAGAGAAGAACAGACTGAGAGCAATTAGGAATAAGAAAATAACTGATTTTATCATAAAAATGGGACCTGGGCCTCCTTAATCAATTACTAATCTCAAGAAAGATATAATTTTTTTGTAACTGTGCTGTACTAGCAGAGTTAAAAGGGGGGGAAATGCTTGAAAACTCAATAATACCTTTATTGGGATATGAGTGTTATATAGTTGGACCAAATTTTTTTAAGAGAAACAAGGTTGTGATAATCAATCAATTGTATTGGACAGGAGGTGGTTTGATCTTGTTGATAATTGCAGCGCTAAATCAAGTTGTCACTTGGTCATGTTATCACTGGTTGTTGTATTTGTGGGTATGATGGGGTGGTTACTTAATACACTTAACTTGAATCACAACTTCTTTAATTATCAAAGACTAAGTTAAGATGGTTTCTTCAACTTA